>CM068759.1:10931681-11128224 GCA_035084275.1 Hydrolagus colliei
TGGGGGGGGGAGTGAGGGAGGGGGGAAGGCAGGAGGCATAAACAACACTGGGGTTTTGTGTGAGCCTGTCTGGAGGTTACTGTTAACACAACACGGGTTGGTGTCGCGCCCACGATTTCGACCCTCTGGTTGCTGACTCCAGCTGTTGGCACAGGGGGCAATACTGTCAGCAGTTAGCCGGCCGGGCAAGGGCAGAGAACTGTAGCCAGGCAACTGGGACTCGTGTTCCCGGCTCCCCCACCGTCTGTGCAGAGGAACCAGGGACTGACTCTCATTGGCTTCATCTCCACTGTGGAGTTCAACAGTGTGGATGGAAAGTCCTGTTGCTTGGCAATTAATTTAACCCCCCCCCCCCCACCATACACACACACCCTCCCACCCCCCCACCATACACACCCCCCACCCCACCATACACACCCCCACCCCCCACCATACACCCCCCCACCCCCCACCATACACCCCCCCCACCCCCCACCATACACACCCCCACCCCCCACCATACACCCCCCCACCCCCCACCATACACCCCCCCACCCCCCACCATACACACCCCCCCGCCCCACCATACACACACATCCCCCCCCCCCACCATACACCCCCCCAACCCCCACCATACACACCCCCACCCCCCACCATACACACCCCCACGCCCCACCATACACACACACCCTCCCACCCCCCCACCATACACACCCCCACCCCACCATACACACCCCCACCCCCCACCATACACCCCCCCACCCCCCACCATACACCCCCCCCCCCCCCCCCACCATACACCCCCCCCCCCACCATACACACACACCCCCACCCCCCACCATACACCCCCCCCACCATACACACCCCCACCCCCCACCATACACACCCCCCCGCCCCACCATACACACACATCCCCCCCCCCCACCATACACACACATCCCCCCCCCCCCACCATACACACACCGCCCCACCATACACCCCCCCCCACCCCCCACCATACACACCCCCACCCCCCACCATACACACACACCCTCCCACCCCCCACCATACACACACACACCCCCCACCATACACACACACCCTCCCACCCCCCACCATACACACACACCCTCCCACCCCCCACCATACACACACACCCCCCCACCATACACACACACCCTCCCACCCCCCACTATACACACCCCCACCCCCCACCATACACACCCCCACCCCCCACCATACACACACACCCTCCCACCCCCCACCATACACACACACCCTCCCACCCCCCACCATACACACACACCCTCCCACCCCCCACCATACACCCCCCCCCCCACCATACACACCCCCCCCCCACCATACACACCCCCACCCCCCACCATACACACACACCCTCCCACCCCCCACCATACACACACACCCTCCCACCCCCCACCATACACCCCCCCCCCCACCATACACCCCCCCCCCCCACCATACACACCCCCACCCCCCACCATACACACACACACACCCCACCATACACACACACCCCCTCCCACCCCCCCTCTACCACACACACACACACATTTCTGGCAGCGAAAGTCCAACAACACATCTGGTAATTATGTTAATCGTGGTGTGTGTCTGTGGTGCAGGTTTTCCTACGTTTGGAATCAGTACACTACACACACACACACACACACACATACATATATATATATATATATATACCCCAAAATATTTATATATTCCACAAATGTGTGTGTGTGTATGTATATATTCCCCAAATATTGACACAGCAATAAGAGACACGCTGGCAGTTTGTGAGAAGGGTTTTAGTCGTTCAACTCCCCCTCCACCCCTTCCCTGTTAATTACCTCTGTTAATTATTCGCATGGTCTGGTTTATACTCGAGCTAGTCCCAATCAGTACATCACTAACTACACTACCCGGAACGCATCCCATGTGTGAGCTGATATCATTGAGTTATTATAACGACTGTGTTAGATTATTAAGTGAGAATGCGTATATATATATATATATATATATGTGTGTGTGTGTGTGTGTTTTATTGTTTTTAAAAAAGCCTCAAAACTATTCTGATCTGATTTTCCCTGGCAGACTGGGTTTGTTGTGTCTTGTCGATGGGAGTTTTGTTTTAAAAAGAGGAAACCTATATATATCTACATATATATATATATATAATATGTTGGGGGGAGGGTTTTTTGTGTGTGTTAGGTGGGGGGGGCGACCGACTTTGTATGTAAATTGACAGTTGGATAAAAAACAGACGCATTAGTGAGAACATCTATATTTGCACCCAAAACAGCTCACTGTGCGATTCCCCTGGCCCCAATCCCCCCCCCCCCCCCCCCCCCACTCACTAACAGCTAATGTGCTGCTACCTGCTGACAGCCCTTCAATAGTTTGCCGGCTCAAAATACACAGTCACTCCACAGCTTCAGGCATTATTAAAGTAATAAGACGGTTTCATATCGTATCACTTTGGTTATAACAACAACCTAATTAGGATATTCTACGACTCAGTGGGGGGTGTAAAACTTCCTTTAAAGGCGCATATTTTGGGGTCAGGCTGTGACAGTTGAGGTGTAATTTGGCTTGCCCATGTCTGATTTACAGACATTCAGCGCCTGTCGAAGTGATTTTTCCTTTAGGAATCGGTGAGGTCGCCTTAATCCCATTAAACGATGGTTCGCTCGGTTGGGTGGTGGTGGTCGGCTGGTGGAAATGCTTCCCCTCGGCTCCAAAGCCTTGCATTGTGGAGCTGTTAAACTGTGACTATCGCAGAGTGCAATAGGACATGTGTAAAAGGAAGTGTGTGGGGGGGTGAATACAATCCAGAGCTATGAGATGGGAAGAGGGCTACCGTTGCCATAGGGATAGTTATTTCCTCGGCAGAACGAACCCGCAGTATGACACTCATTTCTCCCCCATGTTCGTCTCCCCAGGAATTAAACAGAATAAAGAGAGCGAGGCCAGGCGCGCACAGCACACCAGAGTCATGGTGTTTTTCACAAGCTCTAGACAAAAAGGCCCAACAGGAAACTAATCCAACGTGTGTGTGTGTGTGTGTGTGTGGTGTGTGTGTGGGGGGCAGCCCAGTGCAGGAAGTCCTTGCCAGGTGCTGGTCAACTGTCTGACACTGCGACTGTAGATTTCTTAAATATTGTATAATAATGATAATATAATCCTTGCTTTCGACATAACGCCTGATCGCAGTTTTGAGGCGTCTCACAGCGCTTCGCAGAATATACTGTAAAGTGAATGGACTATGTGTTGTGGGCGGAACGCGGCAGCCAATTGCTTACTGCAGTGTCCCCACAAACAGTCGTGGGCGGAGTGATCAAATTAGTATTATTTTTGAACAGATTGTTACCTCTCTCGATTAAATTTTTTTAAAAAAAATTTAAATTTAAAAACAGGTGTTTCTCACACAAAATATGGTCAATTCACTTGACAGTCTATTCTGTGAAGTGCTTTGAGACATCACAACACTGTGATTGGGCGCTATGTCAAACGCTGTACAGGAATTATTAATATTATCATTAAAAATAACACATGAACAAACACACATTTTCATTCCCCTGATTGCCTGGTAAAGCAAATGCATAACATCCCAATCTTGTAAATACCGTGAAATCTGTACTCTTAAGACTCCCACGTGGCTCTTAAATCTTACTGCCCAAAGTGCTTTTTTTCTAAAAAAAACAATCCATGGGCTGAAATTCAGGGGTTTAAGTTCTGTGCGCTTATGGTAAAGGGTACTATATAAATACAAATTGTTGTTGTAGTTAGCAAAACGTCGAATGTCCCCCATTCATCTTTTGAATTATTTTGTGTTCGGTGGTTTAGGAAAGCTACAAGTTTCGCACAAACAGAAAAGACCTGTTTCTAGTTTATATCTTTTTTTGGGGAAAAAAAGCGTTTCGTGGAAGAAGAAAAAACGCAGGGAAAAATAGTAATAATTGTTGCGTGTTCTTTTGGATTGAGGACAAAAATCACGTTGGGGGTTTTCAAGCATTTGCAAAAGTCTCTGCCCCGGGGAGCTTGATTTAAAAACGAAATGTTCCCACAACTCGCACCAAGTCGTGGGCTGCAAGTGTCGCCTTGGAATCCCTGCTGCCTCTCCCGCTAGGCCAACCGACCATTTGGGGCTTTGGCTTGCAAGGTTAACAGGAGCTGAGTAGGAGGACTGCCTGCCCCCCACCACCCAGTGACTGATCTGCCCTTCCAAGTGCTGTCATCAGCAGTGCCCCGGGAGCTACTATGGACCCGTCAATTATTCATTCGATTAGAACTGTAATTATTTATTGCTCAGAGGCAATGGAGGTGTGATCTCGAGGCGTAAACTGTTAGAACAAAAGCCCCGTAGCGCCCAGGAAGTAAACCCTGGGGGAATAAAAGAAAAGGACTGTTAGTCTTTATTTAGTGTTATAATTTCATTATTTCATGACTTTCTGCCTTGACTTCCTCCCCCCCCCACCACCCCTACCCAAATATCTGTTGTGATGTAGTTGCTTTTCATCAACTTTTTGACCTTACACTGCAAGCGAACGCAAGCGAACAACAACTTCGATTTATACAGTGCCCTCGGGGCAGGGCAGCGTCTCAGAGCGCTTGAAGATAGAACAACGCAGCGAATCATCACTCACACTCGCCTCAATGTCCTCACTAACTTCTCTTCCCCGCCCCCCCCCCCCCCCCCCCCCACCTAAAAAAACAAGAATTGTTCCAAGTTCATTGTTAGTACTTTTTAACGCACACCCCGAGCATTTTGTCTGGCTGATATTTCATTACAAGGCAATTGATTTCCAATGGTTGGTGGCGGAGTTTTACACTGAGGTTTATCTGCTGTTAACCACACAGATAGACAAACAAACGTGCAGCCCCAGCTTTTGTTGGGCATTCGTGCGTGCGCTATCTGTCCCGAGTTAAACTGATCCGTTAATTCATTTGCTTGTGGAGTCGGAGCCAGTAATTGAGGCTTTCCAACTTCTCACAGTTTGTGAGTCGCTTGGAAGTGACTATGTCGCACAGGGTCTGTTGAGGTCACCGAGGAGACTTTTTTTTCTCAACACTGCAGGGCATCAAGAGCTGTTAGATCCGCCCGTCGATATGGAAACTTAATGTAGAGATTCACAGAAAACAGAGGAGTGAGATGCCCTTGCAGGCTGCTTCAGTTAATAGTTCCATGTAAACTCGTCACTCCAAGGGAAAAGATTCATTGGCTCGTTAAACCTATATATGTGTGAAAATCCATCAATAAACGTGGCTGAGTTACAGACAGCGCGATGACTTAAGTGGCAGTGACTAGTTAAGCCAGGGTCGAGTTATCAGGAGTTTACTGTATGTTGTTCCATACACAATGGACACTCAGGAGTACAGTCCCATGTTCGAACATTGAGACTCACAGTCTTGGCTGGCATTCCAATACAGCGTGGGGAGGGAGGGACAGCCTGTGTGTGCTATTGATACAAGTCAGGCAATTTGACCCTGAACTCATTGGCCTGTGAAACGTCTGTGAATGTAATAAGATTTCCATTAACGCCCTTTGTACACTTGCTGGGGGACGGTTTGATAGGCACCAGCAACGCTCTGGTACCTCACTCGAGTGCTTATTCTTCATCTGGAAGAGTTAGCATATCCACGGAGAGCAATAATAACAATAATAATTAATCCTTCTATTTCATGCAGCGTCATAGCGCTTTACAGGGAATTATAATAATAATAATAATCCTTGCGTTTGATATCACTTTTCACGTCTTCTAGACGTCTCAAAGCGCATCACAGAATATACTGTAAAGATTGACTGTGTATTTGTGGGCGAAACGTGGCAGCCAATTGCGCACAGCAGCGTCCCCACAAACAGCCGTGGATTGAAACGACCAATTTATTATCGTTTTTTTAAATTCTACTCCAGTGTTTAGTGACTAATATTTGGAGACGAGTCTGGCAGCTATTCTGCACACAGCAAGGTTGCCACAAAAAAGGGGTGAAGGGAATGACCAATTTATCTGGAGGATTGAAACCAAACAGAAATTGCTGGGAACACTCGGCAGGTAAGGCAGCATCCATGGAGAAAGCAAAGTGAGTCATTTTTTGGCTCACTTTTCCGTTCTTCGTAAATGCTGCCTGACCTGCTGAGTGTTCCCAGCCATTTCTGTTTTGTTTCAAGATTTGCAGCGTCTGCAGTATTTTTGCGTTTTTTATCTGGAGGATTGTTGGCCAAGACACAGGGACAGACAGACCCAAGCTCTGTTTTGTTGTTGAGTAGCGTCGTGGGATCATCTTTGGCCTTGAATTACCTGACCGTATAAATGAATTTACATCGCGCAAACTCAAAATAGTATAGGGGCAGAACAAAACGGGGGTTGACTCTTAAAGGGGCAGAGGCTCGTGGGCTGAAGATGGGAACATAAGAATTGCTGGGTGAGTCAACTGGTCTCAGACATGGAGGCTACCTTGGTCTGATGTTTCTTCTGCTGGCAGCTCATCAGCCTGATTACTTGTGGAATATTGCTGCGCATATATTGACTCAGTCACTGCACTTCCCAGTAAAATCCTGTGAAGCGTTTTGAGGTGTTTTGATGACGTGGTAACGAGCTATGTCAAATTGCAAGCTTTATTGTTACTATTTACTAAGTAGGAACTAAGTAGGTCTATTTATTAAGTAGGTCACTCAATCCACGACTGCTTGTGGGACACTGCTGTGCGTAAATGGCTGCCGCGCTTCACCCACAAAATATACGGTCAATTCGCTTTACAGTATGTTCTGTGAAAAGCTTTGAGACTTTTCGAAGATGTGATAAGGTGCTTTATCAATTACAAGGATTATTATTATTATTATTATTAGCTAGGGTGCCCTCTACTGGAAAGTTATGAGCGGTGCCAGGTGAGAGAGAACAGGATTGGGCTCAGCGGCCATGCCTAGATGGGTTCACTCCACCACCACCACCACCAACAACAACAACAACAAATTACATTTATAGAGCGCCTTTCACGTCGGGAGGACGTCCCAAGGCGCTGCACAGGAGGCATGTGACCCGAGCTGAGAGGGGAGTGTTTGGGAAGGGGTAAAACACGAAGGGGAGGTAGAAAAATTTGGGGTGGAACACAAGGCACAATCGAAGAGGAAAGTCTTCAAACCAGCCTTGAAAGAGGAAAGGGAAGAAACGAGATGGAGGGATTGAGGGATTCCATAGGGTGGGAGTGGAGAAACTGAAGGCCCGGCCTCCGATGGTGGGGCGGTTCGGGCGGGGGGGCTTGGAGCAGCCCAAGTCCTGTTGAACGGAGGGTCCGGGTGGGCGTGTAGGGGGAGAGTAGATCGGTTAAATAGGGTGGGGCAAGGTCGTGTAAGGCCTTGTAGGTGAGGACGAGGATCTTGAACTCGATCCCCTGGAGGATGGGGAGCCAGTGGAGACGGGCGAGGGTGGGGGTTATGTGGTCGCGGAGGCGGGTGCGGGATAGTACACGGGCTGCAGAGTTTTGGATGGCCTGCAGCCTGTGAATGGAGAAACTGGGGAGGCCGACTAGGAGAGAGTTTCCGTAGTCCAGCCGTGAGGTGATGTATGCATGCATGAGGGTTTCGGCAGCGCTGGGGGTAAGATAATTGCGGAGCCTGGCAATGTTGCGCAGGTGGAAATAAGCGGTGCCGGTCAAGGCGCGGATGTGGGGGAGGAAGGAAAGTTTTTGATCGAACGTGATGCCGAGGTTCCTGATTGGCTTTGTGAGGTGGAGAGTGCAGCCTTGGATGTTGAGGCTGGCAGCGCCCGATGTGCGGAGGCGCTGGCTTGAGCCAATCAGGAGGGCCTCGGTCTTACTCACGTTCAATTGCAAAAAGTTGTCCCTCGTCCAGGACTCGATGTCGGACAGACATGCTGTCAGAACATCGATGGTCTGGGGGTTGAGGGATGAGGCAGAAAGGTACAACTGGGTGTCGTCCGCATACATGTGGAAATTTACCCCATGTTTGCGGATGACGTCGCCCAGAGGGAGCGTGTAAAGGGTGAAAAGGAGGGGACCTAAAACAGAGCCCTGAGGGACGCCGTGAAAAACTGTGCAGGGGTTTGAAGAAAAACCGTTGGACCCACCAATACACTAGATTCACGTGTGAAGACTCGTCACGTGTAATTCTCCTATAAGTCAGTAACGTAAAGAGAGAGGATGAGGAGGAGAAATTAATAATAATAATTATAATCCTTGCATTTGCTATAGCACTTTCCACGTATTCGAGACGTCTCAAAGCGCCTTCTGTGGATAGACTGCACGGTGAATTGACTGCATAGTTTGTGGGCGAATCGGGGCAGGCAATTGAACACAGCAGTGTCCCAATATCCCCAAGTCAGCCAACAAAATGAAGAGAACTCCTGGCCCAACTTAATTACAGTATTATCTTCACTAAAGTGAATGACACGTAATCTCCAGGTTCGTTTTCTTTCTTTCTCTTTCAAAAAAACCTGCTTTTACCCATGTTAAACACAATTGCCCTCGGGCGAAAACCGTCTTCAAGCTGCTCGGGATCATTCATGAACTCTGCAATCAATTCTATACCAAAGCGGAATTCTTCCAGTGAATAAATTTGCGTCTCCCTGAGTAAATTACATCAAGTCTGGGAGACGAGTCGTCTGTTTCTCTTTGATTAAGCAGATTTGTTGCATTCTTTTACGTTTGGCAGTATTAGCCCACAGTCATTTCTGAGTTAGAAGGTTAAAGCTCCATTTTGAGACTTTGAGCTCACGGTCTCATCTGATGTTCCAATACAGAGCTGGGTGGGGGGGGGATTCACTGCATTGTTGGAGGTGCTGTCCTTCAGATTAAACCAACTGCCTAGCCTGGCCCACAATCCCCAGATAAAACTGGCCATTCAGTTTGTGGCTGTTCGTAGTGCATTGCTCTGTTTAAATTGGCTGCCTTGTTCGCTTACAAAGATAAACAGTTACTATACTGTACATTAAACTCTGTGAAGCACTTTGAAACATTTTGATAACAACAACCACAAAATTACACGAGTATAAAGCCTTTCACGTCAGGAGGAGGTCCCAAGGCGCTGAAAGATGTCTCTATCTTTCAGGATAGGGTGAAGTGACTGTGGGCAGAAATGCGGCAGCCAATTGCTCACAGCAGTGTCCCACAAACAATCGTGAATTGAAGTAATAAGAAGAAGAACATCGATAAGCTGCTGTTTCGAATGCATTCATTATTTATTTTGATTACATTCTCCTTCCAGTTGTACAGTACATAATGATCTTTGCATTTGACATCGTGTTTTTACATCTTAGCAACGTCTCAAAGCGCTTCACAGAATATCCTGTAAAGTGAATTGACTGTACATTTGTGAGCGAAACGTGGCAGCCAATTGCGCTCGGCAGCGGCCCACAAACAGTCGAATTGAAAATGAAAATATATTCTGACGTTGTGATAGATTTTGTGACCACAGAATACCGTTCCAACAACAACCGCACAATTACATTTATACAGCGCCTTTCACATCCTGAGGATGCCCTCGCAGTGAGCTGATGAAGCTCACTTTACGTTTCCTTTTGTATTGGGAAAAGAAATGATTCTGCTGAATATATCTCGCTCAGGACGAGAAATAACGTTTGAAGCCGCAGTGTAAAGTGTGCGTCTCTGCCTCCCTGCGAATCCAGTGCCCTCAGCACGGCACAAAGCTAACTCGAGGCTGGCAGCCACTCAGGGCTCGCTGCGATCGCAGGCTGGCTCGCTGTGAATGAGGAGCGAACACAAGGAGAATCTTTTACCATTGAGACCAGGAAAGCCTGGAATCCAAACAGCGCAGCTTTGCTCACACCTGGCGTGCTCCGCTCGTCGGACTCTTGAGTTTTGTTCAAAAGCTCAGAGCGTTTAGTGTGTGTAGCTCGTTCTCCACTGACCACACACACTCGCGCCTCCCCTGTTGCTCGTGCCAGGGTGAAGGGAAATCAGCAGGCTCCATTCATGCTGTCAGTTCCAGCTGTTACACTGGCTCCAACACAAACTCTCATTTCTTTTTACACTGTCTGAGAGGCAGTGTTGAGCAATCTATTGATTCCGTGCCCAAGCGAGTGGAGCTGGTACTCTGTTGTGCGAACAATCTGTGGCTGCGTTTCTTGCCTTAAAGCTGGGGGGGAAACCTAACGCAAAATTGTTGGTGTAACACAAGGGAAGGGAGTCTGACTGATTGTTGCATTGGTAATCTTTGAAATCGATGACAAGGCCTACGACATTGAAGTGTTGCAAAAGTTGCACATTTTAGACAGCTTAATTGGTAATTGCTATCAAGCGAAAGTGTTGCATAGTTCTGGTTAAACATCGTCAGCCAATATAGACGACAACAATATAGTACATTTAGAAACATGCAACAACAACAAATAACCAAGCTGCTGTACATTTATAGAGCGCGTTTCACGTCAGGATGACGTCCCAAGGCGCTAAGGCATTTAAAGCTGCATTATTTGAAAAGAGAAGGGAGTTTCTCCCAGTGTCCTGACCAACAATCTCCCTCCCTCCCCACCCAGCCCCCTCTCCCACTCCCACCTCCCCTCCCTCGACTAGGATAAAAGTGCTCATGCGCTTCCATAGCTGTTTGTGGGGCTTTGATGTGTGCAAACTAGCTGCCGGATACACAAACAAAAACACGCAGGGCACTACAGTGCATTTCCTATAGTTGTAGGAACTAACATTACAGGATATAGTACACAGGTAGTTCAGGACATATGTGCTGGTAACCGCCAGGAAGGTACAAGGCAAACTAGATGGAACTTGGTCTTTTTGTTTTTTGTCCAGCATTACTTATGTTCTGATGAATCCTCTGGGTCGAACTCCTAGTGGGAAAGGCGCTATATCAACTATAATAATAATAATAATTTATCCTTGCATTTGATATAGCGCTTTTCACATCTTATCGACGTTTCACAGAATATACTGCAAAGTGAATTGACTGTATATTTGTGGGAGAAACGCGGCAGCCAATTGCCCCACAGAATTGTCCTACAAACAGGCGTGGATTGAAATGACCGATTTTATTATTGTTTTCATTGGAGGGATTATTATTAGGCGCGTGTGTGGAGTCAGGAAACTTGCTCAATGTTTCGCCCTGACCTGCCTGGATTTGAACACACGTCTCATGCTTGTAAGGCGAGTGCTCTAAACCACTGAGCTACAGGAGCTCCTTAGTTATTAGGATTAATATCGAAAGAAAAATGAGTTGCAGATTATTAGACACCCGGCCGGTTATTCTAGACCATTAAATGTTCCTCCCTATGTTTAGTTAGCGCAGAGCCCAAGCTCCCCAGTCTGTGCTGTGCTAAGACGACCTTTGAACAGACGGTCTGTGGTTGCTTTATTGTCTCTGGAGATAGCTGTCGGGCTCGCTCCTTGCTTGCAAGATGCCCAGAGATTAGAGAAGAAACGGGTTGCAGTCAGTTAGAAGCACGTTTTCAGGAAGGAGGACCCTGTGATTTTGTCAGAAATAAACTCCCAAACGCTTGGTGATAAGGATCGATGTGGTTTTTTGGGGGATGGTGGTTTAACTCCTCCTCTTGAAAATAAAAGCTAACACATAACAATTTAAAAAAAAAATTTAAACGACCATAAATATACAGTCGATTCACTTTACAGTATATTTTGTGAAGCGCTTTGAGACGCCAATAAAATGTGAAAAGAGCTGTATCGAACGCAATTATTATTATTATGAACAGGCTTTTGATTTAACTTCTGATTTAACCTTTACAACAACACCACCACCAAAACTACACTCGTACAGCGCTCGGACACGCTGTGTAATTGTAGGGCGAGATGTAAATGTAAGTTGCTGCTGTTGCTGTTGATCAATCTCCATTCTTTCCACCGCTTGCCCCTGAGCTGGTTGCGACAAATGTGGGTTTTATTTTATTTAGCTGGACTGTGAGCTCAAAGCCTAGGGAGCTTGAAGCCCGCACCTTCATCCACCCAGACCACAAACTCTCTGCCTCAGCCTTGCAACCTTCCGACGTGAAAGGCACTATTCATTGTAATTTTGTTGTTGTTGCATCCCCCCACTTCAGATCACACCTGAAGACTTCCCCCTTCAACCGTGCCTATGGTCACCACCATTCCCCCCCCCCCCTCCCCCACCACCACCACCCCCTTCTCCCTGGCTCAGTGCCCGGCTGTGCCATCGTTAAGCAGTCTGAGACTCTACCCTGTGTAAATGCGAGTCACTGCTGCTGTTGTTGAACCCACAGCGTTCGAACTCAGAAGCAGACACAAGGCTATACTTGTGACACCAGGCATCTCTGTGTGGCTTTGTCTAAACATGCAGTAAGCAAGTCTCTCATCCACCACCGCCCACCACCCCCCCCCCCACCCACCACACCACACCACACCACACCACACTCTACAGTAAATTCAGACAAAGCCACGCTGAGATATCAGGGCATAGAAAAACAATGGAACCGCATTTCGCCGCCAATAATTGCCATCGTACAGGAACGATCAGTTTGACAGATGGATGGAAGGACGGGGGTTGCTAAATCCCCTTCTCAGTGGCATGTAATAAAAAGAAAATACCTCCATGAAAAAAAATATTCACACATTTGTCCCTTCACCTGAGCGAGCCACTGGTGAATAATGTAATGTGCTTCCCCAGACTGGAGATGGAGTCCCCGCCAGGGAGAGTATTTCGCTGAAGCGAGTGGCGGTTGTGGAGGATTTCTTTGACATCATTTACTCGATGCATGTGGAAACGGGGACGGAGAGCGGGAAGGCAGCGAAGCACGCCGGGCAGAAGAGGACCTACAAAGCGGTAGGTTTGCACATCCACTTATTAACTTTAATTATTTAGCTCCATAAACGTTCCCCGTCCTCGGCAGTTCTGGGCTCATGTTTTATTCAGGAAGATGTATTTTGGCGCAGGGCTGCTGTGTGCTCGAAGAATTAAACCATGGAAGTACAGTTTCTGATGAGGCTGTTTGTCCTGTTAATATCATTGAGTTTCCCCCACTCTCTCCCCCCGCCCCCCCCCCCCCCCACCCCCCACCCCCAGCCGAGAAAAACTTATTGGTGGCTTATTTCATTTCAATCTTAAAATAACAGCACTGCTTATTAAACAGACTATTTAGCAACTAGATTGCGACTATTATCACACTATTACGGTAAACATTTTGACGGAAGCCCTTTTTTTGTTGGTGGTGGGGGGTGGTGGGGGTGAAAGTTATGGCTTCTGACACGCTACCCTGTATGGAGGGCTCTATATAAGTTTAATTTGTTGTTGTCCTGGGTCCTAAGCACTATATGAATCTAACTTGTTGTTGTTGTTATTCTCTCGTTACCTGTGAGGTGTTTTAAGGAAAATACTAATAATCCTTGCATTTCATATAGTGCCTTATTGCATCTTTGTGACGTCTCAAAGCGCTTCACAGAATTGCCTGTACATTGACTATATTTTGTACCTTTACCTTTTAATATGAAAGATATCTGAGAGTTTCTGGAGTGCCTGAGTATTTAATCAATTTGCACACAGGTGCGTCCCACAAACAGCTAGGAATATATATTTTTTAAATCTGCCCGATTTTTACAGTAAACCTGTATGAAAACAAGCGACAGACTTTCAAATCGTATCCAGATTATGAGACCAAACAGTTTTAACTCAACCCTCTCTCCCCTTGTTAAACTTACATTTTCGGGACACGAGCAGAGAACGCATGATTAAAATAACTGAACCAACGAAGATCGCTAATTTAGTTTTGTTCAAATGCAGTTGATTTAACCGCTAGACCACACTGAAGCCAACGTTTTTAGTGTTCCACTATGGACCCTATCATACAAACTAACACAAACCCCAAATAAACTTTTGTGGATTACAAAATGTGTTTTAATTTTGTGCTGACCTCCCAAAGTAATAAAATCCTTCAAGATATAGTATAGATAGATATGTTCTCGATGCATTGTCCAGCATTTAGCAATATGCAGTATTTAGTTTGCTGGAATATCAAAAGGGCATCAAACTGGTAATGAATCGATACATTGCAACATATATTTATTGCTACATATATATTGCATTCAATAATTTATTTCTATAAAAATGCATTCGCAAATAGGGTATATAGTAATAAATATATGATCACGTATGTATTCACAGATCCATTATACATGTATAACTACAATATTGCATTGTATATTTAAAGATAAATACATTGTTACATATTTATAAATAAATGTATATATTTCTATGCATATTTATAGATCCATTATTACACACATATCTATAGATCGATGTATTTATTTCAAAATACTTTATTAGGAACTCCAGGAACCCCCAATAGCATGTTTCCAGGTTGATTGCACATTGCTAAATCATCTTTCAGATTCTCTTTTGCAACACGAGAGCTTCGAACACAGAACACTGAATACGGACTGCCTGAAACGCTATCGCTCACAACACTAAGGCAAATCGCAGTTCAGTTTGCTACTGAAATGGAAGGGGGGTGATGGGGGGAGGAGAATTCCTGAGACAAAAATAGTTGTCAGCAACTCAGGGGAATGACTCTCGGCATTGACAGACATTCACACCCCCAGTGGGATCTGACAGACTTGTTCAACTCATTCCCCACTGTGGAAAATAATTAGACGACTCTATTGGAGTCTGTCTAACCTTCGGTGTCTGTGACCTTTCGGGGTTAGGAGTCAGATGCAATACCCCAGCTCCATCTCTCAATCTATTCTCTTCTCCGCGTCAATTGCAAATGCTCGCCAGCCAGGCTGATTGGCAACCTGGATATATAGGGAGAGAGATTTCACCTGTGCCTGGAATCACTCTGATTTTCTCAGCGTTTCACAAGGTAGCCGAACGTGGCAAATTGCTAATGACGGGAGCTTTGTGGAGCTCCTGTAACTCAGTGTTTAGAGCACTCACCTTACAAGCGCGTGAGACCTGTGTTCTAATCCAGGCAGGTCAGGGTGAAACCGTGGGCAAGTTTCCTCACTCCATACACACGCTTAATAATAATCCGTCCCCCCAAAAAAACATTAAGAAATTTGGTCATTTTCAATCCACGACTGTTTGTGGGACGCTGCTGTGCGCAATTGGCTGCCATATTTCGCCCACAAGTTTACAGTCAATTCACTTTACAGTATTTTCTGTGAAGCGCTTTGAGATGTCGATAAGATGTGAAAAGCGCTATATCAAGTGCAAGGATTATTATTAGTAGTATTCTTATTATTAATTCCGAAGTCAGTTTACCTCAGGTTTCTTTTTAAGGAACTGCAGAAAAATCCACTTCAAAGAGAAAAGTACCTGTGGGCAAATGACAGACTGAATAGCCTCCTTCTGTGCTGTAACATACCTTAACTCTGCTATCTCTGAGGTGTTTCAGTGGCTGCCTTTTAAGAAAGCATCTAATCTGTTTAAAACACAGCTACCAATTGTGCAAATTACAGAATTACTGCGAAAATGATACGTTAACCTCTCAGTGAACCGGGTGAATAATTAATGGGAAAAGCTAATTTGTAGGGAAAGGATAAGCATGTATTGAAGAAAATCCAGTACTCTATTAATAATAATAGTCCTTACATTTAGTCGATTGCTTCTCTGGTGGAAATAATCCCTTTAAAAAACGAATACTGTAATAATAATTCGACCAGGCAATCTATGACTATTTGTGGGACCCTGCTGCACACACTTAGCTGGAGCTGTTCCCCCCCCAAAATATAGTTAATTCACTTGACAGTATATTCTGTGAAGCACTTTGAAATGTCTCGAAGATGTGATAAGGCGCTACATAAAATGTAAATATTCTTATTTTGGTTATTATTGTGATTGATTTAAAATAATATTTTTATTATTACTGTTATTTTCATGTCTGAGGACATCTCAAGGCGCTTTGAGGATATCCTGTAGGGTGGAGTGCGTGTATGCTTTGCGGGCAAACGCGACAACTAATTTGCACATTAGAACGTCCCACAAACAGCCACAAAGTGAATGACCAAGACACAGCACATTAACCAGCTGAGGGATAGAATCAAAGGAGCCAGTGTCTTTATACAATATCAGCAGCGCCATTGATGATCCAATACTCAAGCGTGTAGGACAAGAGCTGGAGCCTAACCTCCCCATCTCGTTTTTATATGAGACAATGCAATTTATGTTCAGACATCGCAAAAAAAAATTTTTTTAAATTGCGACGCTTCATCTCTCCCTTATACGATAATACTAGATTTGCGCCTCCCCCACCCACTATGTCCCACTGCTCCCCCCTCACAGACACACACACAGACACACACACACACAACCTCAGAACATGTGAGAATTTTCCATTGTTATTTTTAAAATCCTTTAATGTGTTACTTTGAAGCTTGTGAAGAAAAAGCCAGCCTTTAAATCAGTTGGTCCTGGTGCTAAATTATTAAAGCTACGCATTGACACACATTTGTATTTGCCATGTGTGTCTAATTTGAAGATGTTACCTTGCTTTTCCAATAAAAAATAAAAGAGCAAAAGTCTGAGGACTTTTCACAAAGTGCCTTTTTAGATGAGAAACGCTGCGTTGTAGCCTAAGGCGACGAGTTCCCACAGAGAGCGAGTGTGCAATGCGGAGAAATGCGCCACCCTCACCAAAACATGCCTCATTAAGACACGCATTTACAGCGCGATTGGGAGGAATCTGTTGTCAAAGCCACAGATGTCAAAAGCGTTCCCCGGTTGCTGATGTGTTGGAACAGATGTTTAAACAGTGGCAATTACTGGTTCGAACGAGACCTAAAAAGGGAAAGCCGGCGCAGATAACACTGAATAAATATTGTGTTCGATTGCTTGTTTTTTTTCCACAAACACAAGAATCGCACATTTGTCACAGCCCCTGTTGTGTTGCAATCACTTGTGATATCTGCCAGGTTTTCTGAACAGACGAACGAGCTCTGGAACGGCGCGAGCTCCATCAACGCGACTGTAATCCCAAACCAAGCCCTTTGCTCCCGTGACCAAACCAAACCTGGAGGCATGGAATTCCAGCTGGTCTGAGCCTGCAAACGGCTTTTATCTTCAGATTCACCGAGGCGCGGAATAGTGGAAGATAGTGGAAAATCCCTCAATTGAGCCTTGCACAATCAGATTTTCTTAGAGGTGAATATGTATTCACCAGATAATAATACTAATATTCCTTACATTTGATATAGCGCTTTTCACGTCTTCTGGACGTCCCAATGCGCTTCACAGAATATATTGTAAAAAGAATTGTCTGTATATTTGTGGGCGAAACACGACAGCCAATTGCGCACAGCAGCGTCCCTACAAAGAGTCGTGGATTGAATTGACCAGTCTATTGTAGGATTTTTTTGGGTGGATTATTATTAGGCGTGTGGAGTAAGGAAACTTGTCCAAGGTTTCGCCCTGACCTGGCTGGATTGGAACACAGGTCTCACGCTGTAAGGTGACATCCTCTCAATGTGAAAGGCGCTATATAAATGTAAGTTTTGATTGATTGATTGATTGTTGATTGATTGAGTGCTCTTACTACTGAGCTACAGGACTGGCAAGATAACATTCACCAGGCAATTCACAGCTGGTTGTGGGACATTGCCTGCCCTCCACCTACCCTCACCCCAACCCTGACAGTCCAGCGCTTTGGGACATCATCCCGACATCGAAAGGCGCTCCACGACTGTAATTTTGTATTTGTGTTGCTATGGACAAAACGCACAGTGGTTGCACTTTACAGCAAATCATATCAAGCACTTAGTCAAGTCAAGCTATTTTTTTGTCTTTGTCGGCTGTGAGAGGTAGAAGCCACGGAGCCAATGGTGCTTGTTGATCCCCCTGGCGTGCGTTCGCAGTGACGCTGGCTTCACTGCAGCTCGCACGCCAAAAAAAACTGCAAATCACAAGCAACGCTAAACTGTTTAGTTCATCCTGTGCCTGCGTTTCTGTGTCCGTGGCAACCACCAGGAACTCGAAACCCTGGCTGTTACAGATTGTTTAAAATATCTCTCTCTCTCTATATATATATATATATATATATTCTTGCCTGTGAATGTTGACCCTTAATGGGTACACAGCGCAATGTCAGAAGTGGCAGGTGTTTAATAAGCCCATGAAGTGAAGGTTGTTCCTGTCGGCCTGGCTCTGGCTCCTGCCTCAGCATTACTGATTGCCTTTGTAGATCGAATCGAACTCTGGCTCCATCCCCGACTCACAAATGCATCCCTTTCCCTCCCAACCAGATTGCCGAGACGTACGCCTTCCTGCCCAGAGAGGCGGTGACGAGATTTCTCATGAGCTGCACAGAGTGTCAGAAACGAATGCACATCAATCCAAACGACATGGATACAAAAGGTATTTTTTGTGTGCGTGAGTGTGTGTGTGTTTGGGGTGAGGGGTGGGGGGAAATCTGTGAGCATTTTGTGCTGTAAATCCTACTTGGTTCTTAACTTAGACCAGTGGCTTCCAAACGTTAAATAGTGGCGTCCCCCTTAACACAGCAAAGTTTTTGTTGCGCCCCCCCCCCCCACCACTCCTTTACACTTGGTTCCACACGCACTCAGGCCCTGGGCTCAACAAACACTCGAGGGCTCGAGACTCTAAAGCTCTGCGCCCACCCTCCCACCCCCCAAAGGTACCTGCTCCCCCAAGGGAGGCACGGCCCACAGTTTTTAAACCACTGACTTCGACGATTTAGCCCTAAAACACCATCCCTCCATCGTTCCGCCTTGCCCCCTCCTTCCCCATCTGACAACCTTCCTCTTCCACCGAGCCTGCAGTCACCTCCCCCCACCCCCCGTCTCCTGGCTTGGCGTCAGATTCAGCCACTGTCAAGCGCTCTGGGGCGCAACCTTGTGTGAGGGACGCTGTGTAAATGCAGGTTGTTGTTGTTGTTGGCTTAACATTTTGGGAGGTTCTTCAAATCATTACACAGTAATCATAAAAATCCTCGCATTTGATATCATAATAATCCCTCCAAAAAAAAAATAATTGATGATTTCAATCCACGGCTGTTTGTGGGACGCTGCTGTGCGCAATTGGCTTTCGCGTTTCGCCCACAAATATACAGTCAATTCACTTTACAGTATATTCTGTGAAGCGCTTTAAGACGTCTAGAATATGTGAAAAGCACTCTTATCAAATGCAAGAATTATTATTATTATTATTTATATAGCTCCTTATCACATCTCTTAGATGTCTCAAAGTGAGTTGACTGTATATTTTGTGGGTGAATTCAGTGTTAATTTTGAAGACGTGTTTTTTTTCTCCCCTGCAAGTTATTTTAAGAACCACTGCAAGTTTTGAGACAAAATGCACAGTCACTAGTATATTCTGTGAAGCACGTTGAAATGCCTCAAAGACATGATGAGGCGCTATCTAAAATGCCAGGATTATTATTATATTATAAGACTGCAGATGGATGAATAGCCAGCCTCTGGTGTACTGCAATCATTATTATCTTTGGTGCATGAAATCAACCGAACATAATTCAGTCCTGTGTTTTTTCTTCTTCTCTTCTCTTCCCACCTCCCCTTAGAAAATGAGAAGCCTTCTGTGTTGGCTGGGGTGATAGACTACAACATGCCCATAACCGCCACCTACTTGAATCAAATGAAACTGCAGTTTTTGAGCGCCTCTCAAAACGAGGTAGGTTTGATCAGTAATAGCGGAGGGAAGGGGGGAGAATTATTTTTTTGTTTAAAATCGATGTCCGATTGCACTTGCTAACAGCACTCGATGCAATATTACACTCCACCATCAAGTGATAGAACACTTGAAATTGCCTCCACGGTTCACAGCGCTGTTGAAGAGAGGAGGGAAGAATGGATTAACGTAAAGGTCTAGATGTGCACTCTATGTGCTAAGCTAACGATATCGTTTCGGGAGCGAGGAGCCGAGAATTTTTCTGTGCGTTTGATAATAACAATAAAAATCCTCGTATTTGATCTGGCGCCTTATCGCGTCTTCGAGGCGGCTCAAAGCGCTTCACAGAATGCGAGGTGAATTAACTGACTGTACATTTTGGGTGGGAGAATTGACGGTACGTTAAATGCTTGTTTTGAGATGTGTTATTGATTATATGCGACCAGGCAAGTATTTGAGCAAAGCTTGCCCTCTGCTGTCAGATATTTGTAAGTAATTAAGAGGCAGATAATTACATCGCATCTTATCAGCTCCCAATGCTCGTGATTTTGAACAAGCTTCAGTAACAAATGTGCAACATTTGGGGTAGTGTAG
Source organism: Hydrolagus colliei (assembly GCA_035084275.1). Classification (NCBI taxonomy): domain Eukaryota; kingdom Metazoa; phylum Chordata; class Chondrichthyes; order Chimaeriformes; family Chimaeridae; genus Hydrolagus; species Hydrolagus colliei. The sequence goes on from CM068759.1 coordinate 10,951,834, forward strand.
AAATGGCAGCCTCTGGCGTAATGTAATGTAATAACTGCCATCTTCATTGAGGTCACAATGGCAACGCAGGGATAATATTAACGGACATTCTTGCATTCGGCTCAAAACACTGCACAAGATCTGCCTTCGAGTGCCGTGACTGTGTGTTTCAGATGCTATCGCGGCAGCCGGTTTGCGCTCAGCAACGTACCGCTAACAGCTATCAAGCGTTACGACTGTGTTTTATTTGGGGGATTGTCGGGCTGGAACGCTGGTTAAAAATTCCGTCCCGTGCTAAATAAGTGCCAAATTAACCGCCGCCGGAAGAGGGAGAAGGGTTCACAGGTTTCTTATTAATTGAGGAATTACAATGAACATTTTTTTTTACCATGGCACCTTTAGTGTCGGGAGGACATCACAGAACACTTGCTGGATTGGTACCCGAGCTGGGGGTGGCTGGGGAAAGGTGACAAAAACCACGGTCAAAGGAATCACCAATAACAAAAGTTTATATTGTATAAAAGCTTCTAAACCCCTGCATTATTTAATGATAAATATTAATAAGAATCCTTGCATTTTGATGTAGCGCTTTTCACATCTTATCGACGTCTCAAAGCGCTTCACAGAATATACTGCAAACTGAATTGACTGTATATTTGTGGGTGAAACACGGCAGCCAATTGCGCACAGCAGTTTCCCCCAAACAGTCGTGGATTGAAATTACCAATTTTATTGTTGTGGTTTTTTTTTGGAGGGATTATTATTAGGCGTGTGGAGTACCCAAACTTGTAACGCAAGGTTTCACCCTGATCTGATCTTCATGTTTTCTTGTTAGTTTGTCACACTTAAGAGTCAGAAGTGATTTTCACGCTGAACAGTCTCCCTCTATCTCCCTCTCTCGCTGCCAGTTGCCACCTCTAAAAATATAATATCTTATTAATTTACCACTAATTTAAATTTACAGCTCAGTGACATTACCGAGTGCAGTTTGACTCTGAGACCTGACTAATAATGAGCACAGGTCCCTCTTCAACTCTACACACTAACGACTGCTGTGCACAAATTGGCTGCCAAGTCTGCCTACAAAAATACCCATTCAGTGTACGTTGTAGTCAAACCCTGTGAAGCGCTTTGAAGCATCCTCTCGACTCGAAAGGCAGCACTGTATCAAATGCAAGGATTGCCACGATGAATCTCCTCACCAGCGTTCCTCTCTCAACCCATCACAAGCTACAGTTTATCCGGAATCTCCGCAGCCCTTCACCAAGGCATTGCCCCGCCCTTTGTAAAGATGTGAAAGCGAATGAAGGCATCCTCGGCTCCTGTAATTGTCCTAATTACAAGCATGCGCGCCAAACTGCCGTCGAATGTGCATTTACTTTGCTCAAAAAAGCTCAAGCCTTAGCTACAGAACGGATTTCAGTGGCTGCAACGTAAATACACAGTTACGCATCCAACACTCGGATTGTTACCCCTTCGATCCGGTTCAGCATTGGGGTCTAAGTATTACAGTTGTAAATTTATAATACAGTATGAATAATAATTGTATTTGATGTAGTGCCCTGGGACATTACCCTGCGTGAAGGACGCTATATAAATACAAGTTGTTGTTGTTGCATCTTGTCACATCGCTGAGACATCTCAAAGCGCTTCACAGAGCATATTGTAATATTTAGTGACTGTGAGCTGTGTGGCCGAAATGTGGCAGCCAATTGTGGTCAACCATGGGTCATTGTATTTGCCTTTTTGCTTCATTCCATTTTAACTCTCGGTGGCTCCCTCCCTCCCTCCCTCACCCACTCACTCGTTGATGTTTTCATCTGTTGACAAACTACAGTTGCACGGAGGGTCAGTTGAAAGCCACAAGGCAGATATCAATATAATGACTAGGCTTTGCAAATATTGCATTAAGGCCATTTCTGTAGCTGGTGGAGTGGGGGAGAGGGTACAGCCTGTCTCCATCCATTTTGTCCACACAGATACACCGTCAATTCATTTTAGAGTATTGTCCGTTCCTCGATCTGTTCATTGCGAACTGCCAGTGTGACATTGGCTGAGTCAAATTCTCCACTACACCCATTCACCCACCCACCCAGCTGCTCACTCACCCACCCAACCACTCACCCACTCACCCAGCCACTCACTCACCCACCCAACCACTCACCCCCCCCACTCAAATCTTTGTCCCTCTGAACTTAGCTTGATGCTGCCTGACCTGCTGAGTGTTTGCCAGCGACTCCTGTTTTTAGTTGGCTTTACAGTATAATATAAGTACTCTCTACGGTCGCCCTTCTCTTTCAAATCCCGCGTGGGAGAGCGCGCGGGGCAGGCGGGCCAGGTTATTTTTGCACAGTGAACGTCGCTTTTCAGAAATGCTCGGGGCCACTTTTGTTGTGTGTTCTGCCTCTCAGCTCTGAGCTGGACGAACTCGCAGGTGCAACCTGGAGGCACTTGGTGTTGGCCTGGTAACAGTTCTCTAATTGCACACAGCTGCAATGTTTTCAAGCACCTCCGTGGCTGTTAACGGCACCTTCCCTGGCCAGTTGCGCCCTTTCACTTCCACCCCGGCCTTGGCTGTGTCCTGTGTCCTGTTGCGGAGTTCCTGTAGAGCAGTGGTTAGAGCTCTCGCTCGCCCTTACACGTGAGAGACCTGGGTTCAATTCCAGAGAGGGCGAAACCGCGGGCAAGTTTCCTTACACCACGCCCCCTCATGCCACTCTCGTCACCCCATTTGCTCGTCTCTCTGTATCTGACCAGTCCTGACACCCACCTGTCCTTTGCCCTATCCTTAGATGTGGTTCCCTGGTGTTTGGCTCTCCTTACACCTCCGCCCCTACACCTGTTTGTTTCAAAGTGTGTCTCCTTTCTCTCATTCTTTACACAATGGCCAGTTCTGCCTTTCCCTGTAACTCTGTGTATCTGCTTGACAGTCTCAACATGTCAGTGTCTCTCTCTTCCCCTCACTCAGTCTATATCACCCACATTGTATCAGTCATTTCACTCTCAATGTATTTCACTCACAACATGTATCACACGTATATTTCTCAGTGCGCATCACATACAGTGTGCATCCCTCCCTCTCACACCCAGTGTTGTACCATTCTTAGTACAGTATGTCTCTCACACAGTGTAACTCTTGTCAGTCTACATCAGCCAGTGTATCTCTCAAGGCGTGTGCATTTCACATGGGTGGGTAACTCTCACACATTGCATCGATCAGAGTGAATCTCACTCTTCGTGCATCACTCACGCACAGTACAATCGGTGTGTTTGCTGTGCGGAATTGGCGGCTGTGTTTCACCTACACCCACGTACAGTCAATTCGCTTTACAGTGCATTCTCTGAAGCGCTTTGGGACGTCCTGAAGACGTGAAAAGCGCTAAATCAAATGCAAGTGATGCTATCACTACTCTTGCTCGGTGTCAGGCTCTATCTACCCCCCGGGACTCTGCACAGTGTGAAATGTGCTGTGTATGAATGTTGTTGTATTCTCAATGTAACGGTGTGTATCTCACACAGCGTGTCCCACACCCAGTGACTCACTTTCTCAGCCTGTCTCACCCAGTCACACACTCTCTGTCCCACACACACTGTATAATTCTCAGTTGCACTGCTGTAAGTATCAGTCACAGAGTGTGTCATTCTTTCAGTGTTTCACGCAGTGCAACTAGTAGCTATCACACTGCACCTCTCGCATTAATCCGTGTCTCTCACTCCCAGTGTCTGTCCCACACGGGGTATAACCACCTGTGTGGCGGTGTGTGTCTCCCTCACTATCAAGTCACACAGGGAATCGATCTCTGGGAGTGTCACTCGCTCAACCCCACATTTGAAACTTGAGTTTCTAAGCCGAGCTCCAAGCTGGGCCAGTGTCTCAGAGCCTGAAACAAGAGTGACTGTAAAAAGTACCAGTCAGCGAGAAAGGTCTTCAATATATCACTCTTCGTGTAGCTCACACATGGTGTATCATTCTCTCTGTGTGTGCATCAGTCAGTCACTCCCTCGGCGTGTTAGCTGCCCCTATCTCTCACACAGTCTCTCTGTGTATCCCTCTCTCTCTCTCTCTGTGCGAATGTCACACACAGTGAATCAGTCCAGCACACGATCTATCTGGTGGGGGTGTCCCTTTCAGTGCGTCAGTCACTCGGGGGTGTCTCACGCACAATGTGTCACACCTGGTGAATCAGTCACGGTGCATCTCTGTCACACACAGTGTGTATCACTCTCTCTGTCACATGCAGGACACCAGTCCCAGTGTAACCCTCCCCCAGTCTGTCAGTCCCAGTGTAACCCTCCCCCAGTCTGTCAGTCCCAGTGTAACCCTCCCCCAGTCTGTCAGTCCCAGTGTAACCCAGTGACTGAGTCCCAGTGCATCAGTCTGTAAGTCCCACTGTGTGTATCAGTGTGTCAGTGTGTGTATATCAGTGTGTCAGTTCCAATGTGTATATCAGTGTGTGTATCAGTGTGTGAGTGTATGTATCTGTGTGTATGAGTGTGAGTATCTGTGTGTCAGTGTGTGTCTCTGTGTGTGAGTGTGTGTATCTGTGTGTGTGTTTGTGTGTGTGTGTGAGTGTGTGTCTGTATGTGTATGTGTGTGTTTGTCAGTGTGTGTGTCTGTATGTGAATCTGTGTGTCAGTATGTGAGTATGTGTGTCTGTGTGAGTGTGTATGTCATTGTGTCGGTGTGTGTGTCAGTGTGATAGTGCGTGTATCTGTCTGTGAGTGTGTAAGTGTGTGTCTGTGTGTGTATCAGTGGGTCAGTGTGTGAGTGTGTATGTCAGTGTGTATCAGAGTGTGAGTGTTTGTCAATGTGTGTCAGTGGGTCAGTGTGTGTCTGTGTGTGTATCAGTGTGTCTGTGTGTGCCAGTATGTGTGTTTGTGTGTGAGTGTGTATGTCAGTGTGTGTATGTATGTGTCTGTGTGTGAGTGTGTGTATGTATGTGTCTGTGTGTGAGTGTGTGTATGTATGTGTCTGTGTGTGAGTGTGTGAATGTATGTGTCTGTGTGTGAGTGTGTGAATGTATGTGTCTGTGTGTGTGTGTATGTATGTGTCTGTGTGTGAGTGTGTGAATGTATGTGTCTGTGTGTGAGTGTGTGTATGTGTCTGTGTGTGAGTGTGAATGTATGTGTCTGTGTGTCTGTGTGTGAGTGTGTGTATGTGTCTGTGTGTGAGTGTGAATGTATGTGTCTCTGTGTCTGTGTGTGAGTGTGTGTATGTGTCTGTGTGTGAGTGTGTGTATGTATGTGTCTGTGTGTGAGTGTGTGTCTGTGTGTGAGTGTGAATGTATGTGTCTCTGTGTCTGTGTGTGAGTGTGTGTATGTGTCTGTGTGTGAGTGTGTGAATGTATGTGTCTGTGTGTCTGTGTGTGAGTGTGTGTATCAGTGTGTGTCACTGAGACTGGGATACATTGTATCCATCTCCCCTGTACGGTGGCCGCTGTGTTCGCTCCGCGCTGTGGGGCAGAGTGCGTGACGTCAGCGGCTGCCTGCATCCCCAGCTGTCAGCCTGGGAGAGAGAGAGAGAGAGAGAGTGTCTGCCTCCCTCCCTCCCTCCCTCCCTCCCTGGGACCCCGCTCCCAGCCCAGCCCAGCACAGCCCTGCACAGCAGCTCCCAGCCCAGCCCAGCACAGCCCTGCACAGCAGCTCCCAGCCCAGCCGCTATCTCACCCTTGCCTTTGGGGGAGAATTGGAGTGAGTGTATTAGAGGTACATCACCCTGTGTGTGTATGTGTTCTCTCTCTCTCTGTGTGTGTATAGAGAGGTGGGGGGGGGGGGGGGGGGGGGATCGGGCTGGGCTTTAAATGCACTGACCTGATCCATTTTGTGTAAGGACACGGGGGAGAGAGAGAGAGAGAGAGAGAGCTCAGGCTTTTTCTTTGATCGATGCGAGAAACGCTTACTTATTAAATGGCAATCCTTGTGTGTGTGTGTGTGTGTGTGTGTGTGATGGCTAGCAAGTCTGGGGGCAGAACTGTTATTGTATTTCAGTGGTGGAGAGGGCAGTGAAATGCTTCTACTCCCTCTCCCTCCCTCCATTTGTGTCTCTCTGTGTGTGTGTGTGTGTGTGTGTCTCTCTATCTATCTGTCTACGTGTGTGGCCAGTGTGTAAAGTAAATCCCTGTGTCTTTTTGTGGATGCTCTCCCCACCATCGCCACCCACCCATCCCTCTGAGACGTGAGTCAGTGAGAATATGATCAGATCTCTCTCTCTCTCTGTGTCTCTGTGTGTGTGTGTTTTGTGACCATTTCGATCTTTGAGGATTAAGTCTTTCTTTGACACAATAAGGGCGTTCTGTCTGTCTGTCTGTCTGTCTGTCTCTCTTTCTCTCCCAGCTATTATTCCCTCCCCTCTCCCTCTTTCTCTCTGTCTCTCTCTCCCCCCCCCATGGATCGTTGTATTTACAGTGCAGCAGTCTTTAAATCCATGCCATAGATTTAATTCGTTCTGTCTTCCTTTATCACAGTGTTAAAGGGCAGATTTGCCCCCCTTATTTTTGCTTGAATTTCCCCACCAACCCACCCACCAAACCCTGACCCCTCGATTTCTGAAGAACCGAGGCTAGTTTCTCAAGCTAATATGAGAACCTAGCTCTCACAGAAAAGTTTAACAGCTATTTTCAACCGCAGGTTTCTCTCAGTCTTGTTTATCACCATGTATTTTCCTCCCAGATGAAATGTGTGCTCTGCATTGCGATGGTGCTTTGAAATTGCCACATCAACTTTTTTTTCAGGGGCTGGGTGCGTCGGAGAGGAGGGAGATGGGTGGGGGGGGGGGGAGAGAAGAGATGGGGAGGGGGATAAAAGCCAAACAAGCCGTTTGAAGGATACAATTTACACTTGTCTAAGTGTGTTTTTTGTTGGTTCGTTTGGAGTGATGTTAATTTACAATGCACACAACGAACAATCAACCTGGGGAAGTGAGTGAGTGTGTGTGGCTGATCTGTTAATGGGACGAATGGACATTGGTATCTTACTATAGAGAGAGAGAGAGAGAGGTGTTGTGTGTGTGTGGGGGGGGGGGGGAAGAGTAAGGACACCAAACTGAAACTAAAACACTTGATGTGTATTTTGTTTTTTAAAAAAATCCTATTCTTATTGCTTAGAACAACACCAGTCGTGTCGCAATTAGATAGAGTGTGTTTGGCGAGTCCTATAGTATTGTTTTCCCATGCTGTCTGCCCACACAGGGTTTGGCTCTATCTGGAGGAGACTATACTGTGTGTACATATAGGGCTGCAGATTATCTTTCCCCCTTCGACAGCAATTAAATACTTAGCCTTTTACAGACCTTTACAACTGGTCACTTATCACAGAACAGCCCCAATAAGGGTTCTGTACTTTGTCCCTTTTGCTTGTGTGTTCGCAGCACTCTGTAGTTTCAAGTCAGGGATATAACAATAATCCTTGCATTTCATACAACAATTTTCATTTCTTCTCGACGTTTCAATAAATAAACACATCTAGATATAAATTTTCCTGACACAAACACAATGATAACAATAATCCTTGCATTTGACAATAGTGCTTTTTGGCTCTTGCAGACGTCTCAAAGCGCTTCACAGGATATACTGTAAAGTGAATTGACTGTATGTTTGTGGGCGAATATTGCCCTTAAACTGTGAGGAGAAATGCAATGCACTGTTTCACTTCTGAAATATGAGTTCAACTTCGTATTCAGTTTGGCTTCAGCTTGTGCTTACTGTACGAGTGTCAGAATGTGGTTAATGCACTTTTTTTCCCCAGTTGGAAACACTTGCTGTGGCATCGCTCCCTCCCCACTCCTCCCTTGCCCATTAAACAATTCAGTCTGTGCTTTTGCCCACTAAATATACAGCCAATCTACTTAACAGTATACCTCTGAAGCGCCTTGAGACATCTCGATTACATTATTAGGGGCTATATCAAATATCAAATACAAGGATGATGATGATTATTATTTATTTATTGTTCTATTTAGCCCCAAGTAAGACATCATTTACTGTACCCAAATTAGCAGCTGCATTCACCTATAAGACACACAGTCACTACACTTTACAATAAATCCGGTGAAGCACTTTGAGACATCCTCGCAATGTAAAACAACACACCATTAAAAAAAAAGTAGCGGATTATTATTTCTTATTGTATGATTAATGGAAGTAACATACCACAATGTCAATGTTATTTTGAAATAAAGAAAGCATTTTATTTCTCGACCGGGACGGTTTCACCGCCTGCTATTTTCCAATCGCTCCGGAACATTTGTCGTCGATTTGTTCCTCTCCAAAAGTATTTACCGAGTGAGCAGCAAAGCACATTGCTGCTGTTGTGTTAATAATGCATTTGTGTTGCATAAAAACGCAAACAGCATCAGCTGTAAACGCAGTCGTACCACAGAAAACTGAACGATTGACAATTGTTTCAAAGAGGAAGATATTGGCAAATTCTGGTGGATTTCGTTTTGAAGATGAAATAAATACTTCTGGGTGAGGTGAGACCATGGGCAAGTTTCCTTACTCCACATGCCTCTGTTTACCAAGCAATATGTAGGAACCTGGTTGTTAGTCGATTAGTGGATCGCTTAAAAAAAAATTGGGTCACTCAAACCAGACTGTTTGTGGGACACAGCTGTGCCCAATCGGCTGCTGTGTTTCGCCCGCAAAAATACACAGTGCAAACACTTTACAATATATCCCACAAAGTGTATTGAGACGTCTCAGTGATGTGGTCAAATGCAAGGATTACTATATTATGTCAAATGCAAGGATTACTATATTATTCAACGCTTGCATTTGGCTGTTTAAACTCACAATTTCTGTTTGCGATAGGGTGCCTTTGCGTGTCAACACTCTTTGTTGATGAAATCTCTGCCGCATCCCTGTCGAAACGCCTCGAAAAGCGTTGGCACATTAACTTGTCCGAACGTGGATCATTATAGGTGATTAATAGGAGAGTTGAAAACAAAAGCCGGGCAGATTTGGTTCGGGCAGCTGCTGATTTATATTAAAAAAATGTTAGTGAGCAGAGATGCTCAGTGCTGTCCGGGCGATATAGTGCCCTCGACACAAATGGGGAGAGAGAGAGAGAGAGAGAGAGAGAAAAAAATGGAGAAAACTTGCCCTTCAGCTAAAGCTGCTCTTATCAGATTTGCTGTTTTGTAGAGTAGCCAGTACTTAAGTGTTATTAACTTGCACTGGGACTAGGGAACAAATCCCAGCATGTGCACTCCACCAATGCAGTCTTGTCGTCACCTTATTTGTCATGAATCAGTCAGCATCTGTTTCTCATTGTCCCTGATAGCGAGATGTGGCTTCTGTCCACTGTATACAGTGAGAGCATTTTTCAGTCCGCGCCTGGGCTTGGTGTGTATTGTCAGCCTATGTACTTTGTGTGGAGGACAGGTGTCAGCTTGGCTCAGTTGGCAGCACTCTTGCCCCTGGATAAGAAGGATTCGAGTCCCACGTCAAAGCTTGAGCTCAGAGCCTAGTCAGACACTCCCAATGCATTAATAATAATAATAAATTATAATAATAATAATCCTTGCATTAGATCTAGCACCTTGCCATGGCGTTGAGACTTCTCCAAACACTTTAGGATATATGGCAAAGTGGATTGACTGGATTTTGAGGGCGAAAGGCGACAGCCAATCGCACACAACAGCGTCCCACATACAGCCTCAAGAAGCGGGTGATTTGAAACAAAAATTTGGACAACTCAGTGTTACGGTTTGGTGTCAATCATTTATTTTCCAACAGAACTGTACGAAGATTAGCCTCCGACTCGGGTGCCTGCATCGGGCGCTGTCTTGTGCGATTAGCAAATGCACACTAGTGCACGGACAGATCATGTAACTGGCCAATAACTCTGGCAGTGCGAGGCATCCTGAGAATGCCTATTATTTTAAGTGGGGAATATGTGCCTGGAGCTTTCGTGCTGAGTCTCGGGGAAAGGGTTAGCTGTAGCAGTTAGCCTGGCAGGGCTCCAGGCAGTGTACAGAGGGGGTTTCCTTTCGGTGACCTCGGAGCTAAAGGAATGTGCCTGCCAGGCTGGGAACGCAGTAAGAATGTTTGCAGTGATCCTCAGTGAATTGCTGTGCAGTCTGCGCTATGTGGGGTGGGTGGGTGTGTGGGGTGGGGTGTGGGGAGGGGGGGGTGAGGGGTGGGTGGTAACCGACAATCACAAATTACAGTAACACAGCGCATTTCACGTCAAGAGGACATCCCAACGTGCTTGACAGTCACGGATTTGGAGCCCGAGCTGGGGGGTTGGGATCAATATAGAGGTGGAGGCTAATAGGGGTGGAGGGTGCCTGAATCTGTGTATATCTGTGTGTGAGACTGTTTATCCGTGTATGTGAATCCGCAAGCGCTCGGCGACACCGCCCGGCGTGGAGGGCGCTATATAAATACAAGTTACTGTTGTTGCTAAGTATCTGCGTGTGAGATTGTGTATGCGTACATGTTTTGACTGTCTTTGTTTATATTTTTCTGAGCTTGTGTGCGTGTGTAACTCTGGGCATCTGTGTGAGATTGTGTGTATAATGTAATATGTGTATACGTATGTGTGTGTGTGTGTGTGCAGACACATATAGAAAAATCTGGAAAAATCTGTCTGCATTCAGACAAGAGAGAGGACTTGGGTTCTATTTCCCGGTCAGGGTGCAACATTAGGCAAGTTTCTCTATCCCCTCCAGTGCCTGTTTACCTGCATTAAATGAGAATTCAGTAGTTAGTTGATTGGTGGATCGCTTTCTGGGGGTAAACAATCCCTGCGCAAAAAAAGATTGGTCTTTCAATCCACGACTGTTTGTGGGTCACTGCTGTGCGCAATTGGCTGCCACATTTCACCCACAAGATACACAGTCAATCCACTTTATCAATATTATTATTTATAGTATATTCTGCGACGTGCTGTGAGAGGTCTCGACAACATGATAAGACGTCATATCAGATGCAAGGATTATTATGATTATTATTATAAGAGGACTTTTGTTTGTTCTTTAGTTGAACCCATTCTTTGTTAACCTTTCCTCTATCTGATTTGAGGTTGCTGCCTGCTGTGATACATAGCTGTTCAGTGGTGGGCAGAGGTGTGGTAGTGACGGGCAGACAGATAGCTGGGGAAATCCAATGAACAAGGGCATTACAGACGCCCCAAACCCCCACCTAGTTTTCGTCCATACGACTATTTTACCTCGAAAGGTCAGAAGCTACAGAATTCTGAAAAGTCTTAAATCCAGCCCTAATTCAGAAACCAGTTCGTTTTAAAGAACTGGGGATAAACCGACTCTAGAATCAGACTGGATTGAAGGATTTCACACCTACGTTCAGGCTCAGTGTTACCAAAGTGACCCGCACACAATATCACTGCAAACATAAAGGATGCATAATTTATACGCACATTCTTTAAGTCTTTCTAACTTGTCTCGAGGGGGCTTTGCTTTCACAACGCTAATGTTGATCATCACTTATGTATTAATGGAGGGAGGAAATAAAGGCAACAGGATGAACTAGTTCATGTCTTTCATGTTGCGCATCTGTTAAAGCACTTTGAGGACTGATTGACTGAATTATTGGTGATGCTACTTTAATCAGTATTAGGGTCTTGATTTACTCTATTAATGTAGCCTTGGTTGACTGTGTGTGTACCAGCCTGACTCAGTTAGTACCGCTCTCACCAACAACAATAACAACAAGATTTGTAAAGTGCCTTTCACGTTGGGAGGACGTCCCAAGGCGCTGAACAGTGTGGGGGAGAAACTCTCTCAATCAGAAGGTTAGACTTTGAACTTGTTTGGTCTAAGACAACACTCCAGGACAGTACTGGGGGTATTGCCCCACGTCTTCGGTCACCCTCCTATCCCTCTCCTCTCCGCCCTCCACCCTGCCCCATCCCAACCAACAGCTCGGATGTGGATCCCTAACTAACTTGGCCTGGGACGTCCTCCTGACATGAAAGGCGCTATATAAATATCATTTACTGTTGTTTTCATTGCGTTATTAACCCTAACCCATGTTTAGATAGGTCCTGTCTGCCTGTTCAGGCTCCTTTTGAGATAAGAAAGGAATTCCTTCTGAAATCCTGGCTATCAATCCCCCAAATAAGATTTGTGATGCATTTAATGGGATTCTGGTATAAAATACCACCACTACACTTTACTGTAAATCCCGCGAAGAGCTTTGAGATGCCCTAGTGATGTGAAAGATGCTTTGTCATGCGTGAGAAGTTTTAAAGAAATATATCAGAGCATCGCAAATTTGTCAAATTCCATCATACAATCTTCAATTTTGAAGTTTTTTTCTGCAAAGTTGGTTTTGCAAAACGACAGGGAAAAAAGGGTCTGTAAAGTAAAAACTGACTTTGGGTTTGACAAATTCTACAAGATCCAAAATACTGTGTGCATTTAAAGTAAATGTGGACCTGGGTGGAATTTATTCATCTATTCTTAAAATGCCTCTTATTATGATAATACATACAAACAACCCCTGCATTTTATACTCCACCTTTCAAGCCAAAACTCTATTCTACGTAAAGGTGTTATATACGTGCAAGTTGTTGTTTTGCTGTTAAACAATAATAATAATCCTTGCATTTGATATAGCGCCTTATATATCAATAATCTCAAAGCGCTTCACAGTGTTTCACAGTACCTACTGTAAAGTAGATTGACTGTATATTTCGAAACATCTCCAAATGCTTTGCAAGGACTTTCTGTTTGAGGGAGGTGAAGTGTTTATTTTGTAGGCAGTCTATTCGCACACACCAAGGTCCCACAACCAGCCTTGAAACGGGAGTTGCTGGCCAAGGAGACTGGAAGAAACCTGGAAAATCCCGGAAAATCAGAGCATCCCATATAAATATCTTAAGAAATCTCAAATGTTTACCGAGGAAATAATTAAAATAAGTCGACTTCGCTTTTCGATAGGAGCGTAGGACGTCTCAGAAGGATTCACCGCAAAGCGTAGCAAACTGTGTGTTTTGTACACCCAACAAAGTGACCAAAGGAGAAATCCGTCTCCTTGGGGGGTTGGGAGAGAGTGGTTCGGGGAGATCTTACCTACAGTTGTCAACGATAAACGCTCTCTTTCAGGATGAAAGTTCAGTGAGCAGTGATGACTTTGATATGAGCGATTCCACATGGATATCTGCCGACCAGTGCGTGAACTCTGATTTAAGCCCCAGCCAAGAAGAGAGAATGCACAGCCCACAAAATCAGCAGAACCAGGAAGATGGTGAGTGTTTACGCACAATCTGGAGTGTGTGTGTGTGTGTTAAAAAGCTTGCGATTCGATTGTTATTATTTCCTTCCTTTTCTGGTTGTTTCAAATGGAAATTTTCGAGCAAGAGAGAGGGGGTAGGGAGGGAGAGCGAGAAAAGAGGGAGAGAGAGAAAGCTGTCTGGATTCAACCACTTTTTTAAAAAAACAACTCTTTCACCGAACTTCTTTCCTCTCCCCCGCTCCCATCTCCGCCCACTCTGTGAACCAGTTCACTTTAGCCGCCAGTTATGTGGTTACTTTCTAAGGATGCTAAGAACAATGTCATGGTTTTTTTGGGAGCCAAACCCTTCATTGATGTGCGGTATCAAAGTTTCTATTTCAAGAAGAATAGACATTTCCCCCTCCCCTCTCCTCGCCTCAGGGAATAGTGTAAGAAGTTTGCAATGAAGGACAAGGCAGGATGTTTATTTGCAGCTAGGAATTATCCAGGACGCCTTTCTCAGTGGATAAAGGAAATCCTGCCCTAGTCAAACACTGGCTTCATTTCATCAACCAGCCAATACCATGTTATCTACTCCATCAGCACAGATAGTGGTGGCTCATGTTCTGCTGTGAGGGTCAACAAGAAAGGCACAAAAGTCTCACCAAGTCTACGAGACCATTACTATTTTTATTATTGGCCCAACTCCACTGGCTCCCCATCATCCAGAGGATCCAATTCAAGATCCTGGTCCTCACATTTACAGCCCTCCACAACCTTGTCCCACCCTACATCCGTGACCTCCTATCCCCTTACCAACCTGCCTTCCCCCTCCGCTCAGCAGGCTTTGAGCCACGTCCCCCGACCCATCCGCCCCACCATTGGCGGGAGAGCCTTCAGCCACTCTACCCCGAACCTCTGGAACTCCATCCCAAAGTCCCTCCGCCTCGCCCCCTCCGTAGCCTCTTTCAAGTCTCGCCTCAAGACTCTCCTCTTCGATGGACCCATCGACAACTCCTTGTCCCCCCTTCCCTCCCCCCACCCCAGTCATCAGCTCGGGTCTGAAGCAGTAGCTGTCCAGCGCCTTGGGACATCCTCCTGACGTGAAAGGCGCTATACAAATGTAATTTTATTGTTGTTTTCTTACCTCTCATCATCCGAATCTCTACCGAGAGCGGAGAGTCAATGGAAAGGAAAGATAGAATCGTAACTTGGACGTAGTAAAATTATAGAACAATACAGGCAGAAAGAAAGACAGAAAAGAAAAAAAAGCACATCACATTCCGCAAGGAAGTCCGGTGATGTTTCCAGTAAATGCTGCGACTATAGAACGTAACTCGGTTAAAGTTTTTCAGGGAAAGTAGTAACGGTTGAGCTATTCTGGGTGGATTGGCAGGGCAATCGATTCACTTCACCTGGCGTCTCAGAGCTTCCTCCAGGGCGGGGAGAAAGTGATTGCACAAAACGCTTGATGTATTGTAACGTAGGAAACACTGTGGATCGAGCCGGGCAATTCTGCAATGTTATGTTACAGAAAGCCGACACCACTTTCCTGTGAAATGGCGAAAGCGGTCTTGTCATCCAAACCCTTTCTGCAACAAAGAAAAAAAAGTTGGTTTAGCCTTGCGCTCTCCTCCGCTCGGATGTGGTGTGATTGGCGGTTGGTGGGGGGGGTGGGGATTAGATTGCAAAATCCTTCTCTCCAGTAAACCCTGGCAGCTCTTTTCCTGTAGCTTTTTCTAGGAACAAAAAAATAAGCAGCTTTGCCTGTCAGGAGGAGGAGATGTGTTCAGTATTTCTCGGGCGGGCACACATTTCTGAATCCCAACATTTGGGGATACAGTGGTTTTTTTGGGTGGGGGTTGGGGAGTTTTCCTGCTTCCGGTATTTGATAAGCCATCGACCTGGTTGTGAAATTGCTGCTGATGATTCTTTGTGCCACAAGATTGGTTATGAAGCTTGATATCATTTTTCGAGCGAAAGACAGATTGTTGCTCTAAGATTCAAACATGTCACAGATAAAGTGTTGCTTTTGGGCGACACAGTAACAAAGTATGCATGGATCAGATGCCCCTTTGTACTGTCTTGTGTTCACTAAAAATATATCTTTGTTAAATTATACAGTGTTTTATTAATAACCTGACCAGTTTAAACTTTACAGGCAGTTGTACAATTTCATGCTGTCTCGCAGTGAACGTACAATGTAAATGCAATTTTGTATTGTACGGTAATAATAATAATAATAATAATTTAGCGCTTCACAGAACATACTGTGAAGTGAACTGATTTATTCTGTATGTATTTTCACCCACATATATACAGTATATTCTGTGAGGCGCTTCGAGACGTCTAGAAGATGTGAATAGCGCTATATCAAATGCAAGGATTATTATTATTGTATTATTTTTGTGGACAAAATGTGGCAGCCAATTGAGTGACGAAATTGTATTGTGACATTGGGTGATCAATGTTTTGCGTAGAAGTATTCGTAAAACACAGTGAGGAAATCCCTTTAGCTCATGTGAATCTCATCCTTGGGTAGGGATGGTGGTGCTGAGGCCAGGGTGTGTGCAGGACTAGGCAAGTAATGGAACAATCGCAAGCGAATCGATCGGATATCAGTGAATTGATGACTTTCAGCCAAAGGTTTTCAATGCCTTTGGTGTTCCCTCCGTGCACATTGGAAGCAGCTCATTGACAGGCTGGCTTGTATCCCCAAATAATCAGAGTAACGCACAAGATTACCTTGAGTTGGTAACTAATGGGATCAGCCACAGCTAATACTGATCCGGGGGGGGGGTGGGGGAGGTGGGGGAGAGGGAGGGGGGGTGGGGGGAGAACAGCGCAGGGCAGCAATTGGTGCTCGCAGACTGAATGTTGTGAGTTGCTTAGCGCCTGGTGAATTGTCAGCTCAAGGTATTAAGCGAGTAGGGGACAAAGGTCACAGCCAGACACAGGGTGTGTTACAATCAACCAATAAATTCAACCAGTTGGTTTGCAGCTAACCCACTTGGAGAATGACCTCCACAAGTGTCAACGTAATTTATAGCACCTGCGCACGCTTTTAAATTGAGATCCTCACAGGAGCGGGTTCCAAGGATCTCCACCACCACAACAACAACAACAGTAACTACTACTTGCACTCGCCCCTTCACATAGCACGATGTCTTGGAGCGCTTCACGGTGGCGGGAAATAATGAAGGAGCCCTGTAGCTCAGTGGCTAGAGCACTCGCCTCGCAAGCAAGAGACCAGGGTTCAATTCCAGACAGTTGATGGTGAAACCTTGGGCAAGTTTCCTGACTCCACATGCCTAATAATAATCCCTCAAAAAAAAATTGGTCATTTCAATCCACGGCTGTTTGTGAGACGCTGCTGTGCACAATTGGCTGCCGAGTTTCGCCCACTAGTATACAGTCAATTCACTTTACAGTATATTCTGTGATGCTCTTTGAGACGTCTAGAAGACTTGAAAAGCACTATAACAAATGCAAGAATTATTTATTTTATTACTAATTATATTTTGTGAGAGAAACGCGCCAGCCAATTGCGCACAGGTCCGTCCCACAAACAGTCATGGACTGACAATTAGAACAGGATAGAGAGACCGCAAACCCCTGTGAAGCTTTTAGTGACATCTCTTATATGTTGATTTCACCCACAAATATACAGTCAATTCACTTTACAGTATATTCTGTGAAGCACTTTGAGACGTCGATAAGATGTGAAAAGCGCTATATCAAATGCAAGGATTATTATTATTATTATGATTATTATTATTATTATATAGACTGACTCAGTTGATTAAGCTCCCAAGGTGAGGGGTTCAAAACTCGAGTCTGAATTAAGAACTTATTTGCGCTCCCGGTTGCTTTGAGTGCTGCGGGTTTCAGTAGCTAGTATTGTGGCTTCTGTTTGGCTTTGCAATCATAAGCAATTACTAGGTTAATATTATTAATAAAAACCCACAGGGTACATCTAATATACATGAGATGAATCCGACCGTTAATTGGCGTGGTCGCCTCAGTAAAGGATACAACATTTTTCTATTGGTTTCTATCCACCTGTCCAGCCCAAAGGGGTGACATTGATAAGGGAACAAACAAGTTAACTGCAAACCAGTTATAGATTCACTATAACATTCAGCTGCAGTTCGGGAAGGTTGCAAATGAACCGTGAGCATCACTTGTGTTTCACACACAGGGATTCATCAAGTGAAAATGTCTTATTTGGCTTCGTACCTTGCTTTCAGAGGTGCGATCAGCTACAGTTACTACAGCCACCTAAATCATACCGCAGGTTTGCATGTCGATCTGGCTCAATGAGTAGCACTCTCGCTTGGAGTCAGAACGCTGCGGGTTCAAACCTTCCCATCTCGGGAATGGGAGCTCAAAGCGTGAGGGCTTGAACCCACAACCTTGTGATTCAAGGGACAAAAGGGCTACTGACTGAGCCAGGCTGACACCAGGCTGACCTGTACTTGTTAGGTCAGGATATTAAGGGATATGGAGCAAAGGCGGGCAATTGGACTTGAGGTACAGATCAGCCATGATCTGATCGAATGGTGGAACCGGCTCGAGGGGCGGAATGGCCCTGTACTGTTTCTGTTTCCATAGCAGTACACACATACAGAAACCTTATACACACGCACGCACGCACCCACACACACACTCAACACACACACTCAAATACAAAAGAATAAATTGGTGGCAAAATGCATCAATGTTCTGGATCAGTGCAGATCTCAACCTTGGCACAAGATCTTTAAATAAATGACACAAGCGAGAGTCTATTGTACACTATTGTGGAGTGGGGGGGGAGGAGGGGGGATGGGGTGAGCGGGTGGGGAACAAGTGCTTGCAGAACCATTTGGGGAAAACAAAAGGACATTTTTTGGTAAACACTCCTTGTTGTGTGTTGCCATTAAGCCGCTATGATTGGAGGAGGGGTAGGTGGGGGAGGGTGGGGGGGGGGGGGGGGGTGTTGGCGGAGGGTGGGGGTGGAGGGGTGGGCTGCAAACCGCTGTATAATTGAAAACAAGAAATGTGGGAAGCACTGTCACAGTATCACAAAAGTCTATTTGTTAGTTTCAAGGTTGTGCATCTAATATTTCAATGGCTTATACATTCTTTACAAACGCTATCTGGGGAGTGATGTGGGGGAGGATTTCATGTGTCAAAATGAATCTTTCTCCAGTGGCAACAAAGACGACTGAAATTCTTCCGTTTCTCATGTTAAATAAAACACGGCCACAATGCCCTGCCTAAAATGTGAACGTGTAGTTAGTATATATTTTTTCCAACCCAGGATTAAGGGTTCTCCGACGCTATGATTGTGCTATAACACACTGCGGAGCTTACAGTGGGCAGGAGCTGCTTAGCACAGGAGTTGATTAATTCTTTTTCCAATGTCTCTCTCTTTTTCTCTCTCTCTCTCTCTCTCTCACACACACACGCTCTCTCTCTCTCTGTCTCTCTCTCTCTGTCTCTCTCGCTCGCTGGAGTTGAACCGCTTCTCAGGTCACTAATTCCCGGCTGACCGACACATAGGCTAATAACCTGTGGTCGTGTTAAGGCTTGCTACGAAAGATTACTGCCGAAACTCGCACACCCATTTTCTTCCCCCTCATCGCTTTGTGGAATATGATCCCGTTATTTCATACTCCTGGAGTTTTTGCCACAGTATGTACACAGCCGGTCCCTTACAACATATTCTGTGAAGCGCTTTGAGACGTCTCAATGACAAGATGAGGTGCTATATCAAACGCAAGGATGTTATTGTTATTATTATTAATTGGAATCCTACCAACCGAGCCAAACGTACCAGTCTGGCTTTCTCACCTTTGAGCCAAATGGACTCAATTTGAAACCAATTTGAGGTTTAAGCTGATGCTCCAGTACTGACCCCAAAGCCTTGGCTCTTGCCAACCCGCATCTAATACACCCTTCCTCCTACCCTTGGCCCCCCACCACCTTCTAGGATTAGGCAAGGAGGGTATGGCGCCTCCTGCTGGTGGGAAAGTTTACATGGAACACCAGACAGACAGAAAGTCCCATCCACAAAGGGAGCCACGTAACTTGGATACTCGTCAAGCACGACAATAATAACAAAATTACACTTGTACAGCGTCTTTCACGGCAGGAGGCCGTCCCGAGGCGCTGGACAGTCACTGCTTCAGACCCGAGCTGAGGACAGGGAGGGGGTGGGCGGGAAGTGGGGGATTAGGAGTTGCCGATGGGTCCATCGGAGAGGAGTCTTGAGGCGAGATTTCAAGGAGGTCAGGGAGGGAGGGAGGTGGGGGTGGTGAGATGGAGGGACTGCGGGATGGAGTTCCGGAGGTTGGGGGCAGAGTGGCTGAAGGCTCGCCCGCCAAAGGTACGGCGGGTGTGTCGGGGGACGTGGAGCAGGCCAGAGCCTGCTGAGAGGGTGGGGGGGGGCAGGCGAGTTGGTGAGGGGATACGATAGGAAGTCACGGATGTAAAATGGGGGAATATCCACGTAGATCAACACCAGTGAGACATAAATCCACGCAGTCACCTGTTGGGCTCCTCGTATGGCTCCGCACACTGTTTTGAACACTCGTGCCGCGCTCAGTGCAGTCGGGTATGTTACCTCGCAAGATCGGATCGCTTGGGGCTTATTCCAAATGGTTGGAAACATCAAAGCGTTCCGGGCCTTTTTATATCATTGAGAGCGCTTAGCGCGGCGGTGCCTAGTTTAAAAGTCCCCATCTATAATTCATAATAATCAGACACCTCCACAGTGCAACGAAAACAGCAATTAGGATCGGCAAGTGAGAACAAGCTGTGCTGTTCCCTGTTAATAGCTGGGTTCTGCACTAATTACCTCTGAGGTACTGCGGATGCCTCCATTGAGATCCAGTATGTGACCCACACCGCTGACTTCCACTCCGTGTCGCTTTTCTCTCTGATTAGCTGGAATTTACAGAGTTTTCCCCGAAAAAAACTTCCCATTGAAGCCTGGAAAGTAAACATTCCTGAAGCTTTTAGACTCTTTCCCCCTCCCACCCCACCCACCAAAAGCATTGAAATGAACCAGATCCTTCTTTGTGTAGCCCACATGTTGTTTAGATTTGCCAGCCTAAACCCCTCGATTACAAGGGGAAAACACAGTAGAGTATTTGACATTAATGTTGTAGAACATGCAATACAATATTTAACACTAAATCAGTACATCTCAAAGGACTGAACGGGTGAGGCATTTGCAGAACATACTCGGAGAAAGAGAAAGAGAGGGGCAAACACCATTTCAGACACAGAAATTTCCACTCATGGGTGGCATAGATCTGTGAAACTTTCTGTCTGGCTCAGACACTTGGAATCCTGTAGAGTAGTGGTTAGTGCCCAGCTCGCCTTGTAAGTGAGAGGATCCAGGTTCGATTCCCAGGCGGGACTAAACCTTAGGCAAATTTGCTTACTCTACCCACCTCCATTTACCTAGCAGTAAGTAGGAACCCGGTTGTTAGTTGATTGTCGGATCGCTTTTGGGCAACAATTTGGTCACTCAATCCACGACCGTTTGTGGGACACTGCTGTGCGCAATTGCCTGCCGCACCTCGCCCACAAATATACAGTAAATTCACTTTACGATACATTCTGTGAAGTATTTTGAGATGCCTCAACGACGTGATAAGGCTCTATATCAAATGCAAGGATTATTGTTAGGTTGTTAAGCACGGTGATGTGTTTGTGGGTGTATTGAATGCTCTAGCTGACCAAACAAAAAAAAGACTGTAAAGCACCCTTCAATGGGAAGGGTGAAATGGCTGTAGGTTAGGTGCCTTCCATATAAATTGGGAAAACAAACAGTAAACCAGGCATGTGACTGTCATTACTGGTACACAGCTGTAAAGCGAGCTTTCCAGGGAGAAGGTTAAGCAGAGTCCAAGGCACTATCCTATTTGAACTGCAACCCAGCTCCTCTGCGTCTCTCTCTCTCTCCTCTTTGTTTCAGACACACAGCTCAGCACAAACCCCACCCAATTACTATTGATTCCAATAATCACTGGTTAGACCCCGCCACTGACCCCTTCCCCTCCCCCTACCTCCCGTCCCTGTCTGCCTGCCTGCCCGCCCGTCCGTCCGTCCGCCTACCCGGCCTCCGCCACCTACCCTCTCTCGTGACACAGCGGATCATGAGGCTTTGAATGGCTGAGTGCAAAACAAGGGGAGCAGTAAGAGACAGTGTGTTTCAGGCAGGACGAGCAGAATAATGTCCCGACTGTGTCCCAAAGTGAACGCTGGTGCCACTGAGCCCAGCAGAACAAAAGCCCCACTATTATCCCCCAGTGCCTGTCCTGTGATGGTGAGGCAATAACTATGGAATGGTGCTGCCGGTTCACACTCTGAACGCCCAGTCACATCACGCAGCTGACTGATGCCTCGCCATGTATCTATCTTAAGTCTTTTGGGGTCAAAAGTCAGAGAAAAGTCACCATGCGGTAAGTATTGCACTAATGGAGTCCAATTTACTTACTGTGTTAAGTGCGATGTTTGGTTCTGTTTTATTTGCATGCCGCGCGCGTGTCCGGAGTGTTTGCATAATAATGATAATAGTAATCCTTACATTTGATACAGCGCTTTTCACGTCTTCTAGACTTCTCAAAGCGCTTCACGGTGCATAACGTGAAGTGAATTGACTGTATATTTGTGGGCGAAACGCGGCAGCCAATTGCGCACAGTGTCTATATATAAATATACTAAAGAGGTGTATATTGTATGTTTGTGTGTGTACATAATGATAATAAAATAATAATAATAATCCTTGCATGTAATATAACGTCTGTATGAGACATTGAGGCGTCTTAATGCGCTTCATAGAATATACTGTAAAGTGAATCGACTGCATATTTTGTGGGCAAAATACTGCAGACAATTGCGCACAGCATTGAATGTCCCACAAACAGTCGCGGATTGATATAGACACACCCAGTGTGTGTCTGTGTGTGTGAGGGGGGAGGAGGGAGTTGGGGGAGGGGGTAATGCATTCATATGCATTTGCATTTAATAACTGTTCATTTCTTTTTTTAAATGATTACTCAATTTAAATTAATGTTTCTAAAATAAATCAACCTTAACCTTGGTAACTCTTCGGCTTGTTGCTTGGCTTCACGTCAGATAATGAGGGGTTGAGGCTTTTAGATTACAGACCACTTCGCGTCAGAACGCTTCCATTATGTGCAAGCGCTGCTGGAAATCCTTCAATTCAACATCAATTTGCAAGAGTTTTGTTTTAAAAGGGACGTCTTTTAAAAAAAAATAAAACAAAACGAGGTCCCTAAACGAGGCGGAATTCGAGAGCTTTCCACAATCCTGCGCTGTCTAAAATTTCAAGAGAAAATGGTCTCGCGTTTGGGTCGGGGGTGGGTGAGGCTGAGACACGGTGACATTTCAGGGCGTCAGAATGGAGATGAATAAACCAGAGAGCAGCATTCCTGTGTTTTTTTTATATATCCCTTTTAAGAACCATCCTGTCCTGTGACTTGCTCAGCTCGGGATATGAAAGGGCAACAGTTGAAAGCTTGAAACGGACCTTAAAGTTCCTTTTGTGTGTATGTGTGTGTTTTATACACCATAATAAATAATAATCCTTAAGTTTATATAGCGCTTTCCACGTCTTATCGACGTCGCAAAGCGCTTCACAGAATACAACAACGTCCCAAGGTTAGGACAAGAGCAGGTGGGGAGGGGTCGTGGTTAGGGGAAGGAAAGTAGGAAAATTGACTGTATATTTGTGGGAGAAATATATATTTATATTCCTGAATAACAAGTTTGTGGAGGAAGAATGAATGGACATCAAGCCTTGCTCATTTTACACTCTGTAATTTTAGATGCTTGCCACCCCAGGGGCAATTTTGGAAGTGAACCCTGAAACGAATAGATACTGTAGTGAGATTGACTGTCTCTCTTGCTTTTTCTCTCCCCTCTCTCTCTCTGTCTCACGCACACACTGCCCTCCTGCATTTTGATTGAATACAATTGATCCTGTGCATTCTCATGGTAACAAATTGCCAAGTGTTTTGAGGAGCACACAACGAGCTTGTGGGGAGGGTGGGGGGAGGTGAGGGGAGTTGAGGTAATGGGATGTGGGTGGGGGGGGGGGGATGTGGGCGCGGGGGGGGGGGGGGGGGGGCGTTGAGAGGAATATGAACGAAAATCAGAATGTATTCTTTTACAGCGGGTGGCCAGTTCTGGTTTCGAGCAGATCTGCCAGAAACCAGCGACCGTGGCCGACGATTTCACATCGCCGTGGCTTCCGACGCTGTTGAAATGAAAATACAGAACACACAAAGTCTCTCCTCCCTGTAACCTGCTCCCCCCACCCCCATCATACCCACCCCCACCGCCCTCTTCCAGAGCAAGATTTCCCGATTTGAAATCAAGTCCTGGTTAATGCATAACCATGACAGAGCAGCCCTTACTGAATATTTAATTACTGCACAGGGCTGGCTCTGCTTACACCCATGCACAAGGAACACAGCTGTCTACTTGGCTGTTAAATTTATCCTTCCTTTGTGGCACAGTGTTTCCTTCTGACCAGTCTCCATTTCCCTTTTGTGTAACAGTCAGTAGCCATCCTTCCTCGCACAGTCTGCAATGACTGCTCAATTGATCATGTAGAAACCACCTACCTACGGCCAAGCTGACGTCCCGAGCCAGGCTGCTTTATTATCGGTGTATAGATATCTGTGTCAGCCGGGCCCCGGCAGTGACATATTGACCAGATCGTGCTGTTAAAGAGATTTAACCCCTTCCGTTGGGAGTCAGTGGGTGACTTGGGCACCATCTCCGATCAGGTATTTGGTTTTGACTTGAACGTTCGTTTGCTTTCCGATAATTGCCGCTAACTACGAAATAATTAGGGGGTCAAGCCTGGCTCGGTCGGTAGAACCTCACTCAGGGATTTTAGAACTCGTGCAGTTTACACTCAACAATAACAGTGCTGGGGAGAGCGATGCATTGTCAGAGGTGGAGGTCTTTCGGATGAGACGTTAAACCGAGGACTCTGTCTTACGCCCGTTCGAGGGATCGAGTGACCAAATATCCCTAGACACTACCATTCCGAACTACTTGCCGAGTATATAATAATACTAGCACATGCATTTGATATAGCGCTTTTCACGTCTTCCAAGAATATACTGTAAAGTGAATTGACTATATATTTGTAGGTGAAACACAGCCACACCAATTGCGCACAGCAATGTCCCAACAGTGTGTAGAATATATGTGGGGCTCTGGACATTTTGAAATGTGAAGAAGCTAAATCTGAACCCTGAAGTGCAGGCTTGTCCTCATATACTTCCTGGCAACCATCTGTAATGTGTAAAGAGAAATCTTCTTGACCTCTCCCTTTTGTTCTTTGATCAGCGATGCTCTTAAATTTGTTTGTCCTTCTGCCCCAGTTACTGACTCATCAGCCAGGGGGAAACAGTCCCTCCCTTATCCACCTTATGAAAGGGCCTCATACATTTCAACACCTCCGCTATCTAGCGAGGAACTATCTCCACCGCTGACTACCTTCCATCCGCCTTGTGTGGGCCTCACTCCCAGGTGTGACATTTTATTGCCGATATCAATCAGAAAAGCTGTAAGGTTAAACAGAAGTGGCTGCAAATGCCATCTGGGACAGACTTTGTTCTGTCGTTAAAACAAGTCAAAATCCTCGCTTGGGTTGCAGTTGCCTTTCAGTTCCCTTAAGTTTTATAATAATCCCTGCGTTGATATAGCACAGTTGAGATGTCTCAAAGCACTTCACAGAATACATTGTCAAGTAAATTGACTATCTGCCTAATAATTATCCCTAAAAAAAATAATAATTTGTTCACTCAACCCACGACTGTTTGTGGGACACTGCTGGGCGCAATTGGCTGCCACATTTCACCCATAAATATACAGTCAATTCACTTGACAGTATATTCTATGAAGCGCTTTGGGATGCCTAGAAGACGTGAAAATGCCATATCAAACGCAAGGATTATTTCTGTTATTATATTTTGTGGGAAAAATGCGGCAGCGAATCGTACACAGCAGTATCTATTAAACAGTGGTGGATCAAGTGACCAATTAAAATTTTTTTTAATAAGCTTATTACCCCTGGAAAGCAGCAATTGACTAACAACTGCGTTCCTATTTACTGTTAGGTAATCAGAGGCATGTGGAGTAAGGAAACTTGCCTAATGTTTTGCCCAGGAATCCAATCCGAGTCCTCTCGCTTTGTGCTTTTTTACACATAGATTAAAGGGAATGCATTTGAGATTAGGAACCCAAGGCTCTGAGCCATTTGTAAGTAAGTAAGTAAGTAATCCTTTAGTTTATATAGCGCTTCCACGTCTTATCGACGTCCCAAAGCGCTTCACAGAGTTTGGGGAAGGAAAGTAGGAAAATTAACTGTATATTTGTGGGCGAAAAGTTGTGGACAATTCTTGCTTCTCCACAATGGAATGCACTCTCTCTCCCTGGAGGGACTCATCCTGCTTACCTAACTCCAGAAAGTATTAGGAGCAGGTTGGCGTGAGACAAGGCTTGGGGACCCCAGAACGTGCATTATAATAATAATAATAATACTAACAACAATCCTTGCATTTGATATAGTGCTTTTCACAGCTTATCGACGTCTCAAAGGTGCTTCATAGAATAGACTGTAAAGTGAATTGACTGGATAATTGTGGGCGAAACGCGGTAGTCAATTGCCGCACGGCAGTGCCTCGCATTGGGATAGCTGTTGGGAGCCTAACCAGTTTAAAACCGCATCGCTATCCATCAATATCGCTGTCTGCCAAGCGTTCCCGCTACTTGTCCAGCTCGGACCACCCTACCCGTTAGGCGAGCAGGGTTAACAAGAGCTGAGTGGGATGATTCTCTGCCCCCAGTTCAGTGACGAGACCCTTTCTGTCTCAAGGTTGCAATCCGCCGGTTTAATCAGAGTAAGCTGCCGCATGATAAAGCAAAAGGCTTTCTGCTCCAGTGGCTTTCTCTAATTGTTCTTCCTTGTCTGACGAGCGTCATTTTTTTTCCTCTCAACGGGGGTAATTATACGATCCCCAACGTGCATATGTTAAAAGCTACAAAATGAAATTAGTGGGATTTTTTTTTGTAATTTAAAGAAAACGCGAGCGGGAAAGGCTAGGGCGGCGAGTGTAAAACGATAAATGATACATTAGCGTCTTAACAGATCGCGACCGAACAAAAGGTTAAAAGCTCCACCGGCAGAAGAGACCGGTCTCTTTGTAACATCCTCACTCTGCGCTTTTGTCACAGTCTCTTCTCCAAGCCTTAACTCTTGCCAACCCGCGCCTAATAATCTCCGTCAGGAATTAGGTAAAGCGGGAATGCGTCCCAACAGAGAGAGAGTGCGCGTTCCATTCGAATACACAGGATTGTCCACGGGTAGGATGGAATAATAACAATAATAATAATAATAAGCCTCGCATTTGATATGGTGCTTTTCACGGCTTTTATATACTGTAAGGTGAATTGACTGCATATATGTGGGTGAAGAGTGGCAGCAAATTGCACACAGCAGTGTCCCACAAACAGTCGTGGATTGAAATGACCACTTTATTATTTTGTTTCTATTTTTGAGGGATTATTATTATGTGTGGAGTAAGGAAACTTGCCCAAGATTTCGCCCTGCCTGGAATCGAATCCAGGTCTCTCGCTTGTAAGACGAGCGCTCTAACCACCGAGCTACGGGACTAAACAATGTAATTGGGCGCCAAGTGAGAGGCCGCAGGAGGCCGGCTTGCGGGGAAGATTAGAGTAGCCGGGCGCCAACAATTTGCAGTGACGTTGCTGGGTTGAGCAGGATGAGGGAAGCGAGGAATCTTCAGTTCGGTCTGGATAAGCTCAAGCACGGTGATGGGTTTCCGCATGGTGTCAAAAAAACAATAGACTACCTCTCCCAAGCACTCTCTCTCCGCCAGCCAATGCTGTCAGAAGGTCAACAACAGCAGTGAGTGGTATCCCGTGTCAGCATATCTCCCTCCTCGTATAATGCTGTTACCGAAAGTGCCAGGTCTTTGCCTGTCTGCCCGCCCGCCCGCCCGTTCACTTTGAACGGAACGCTTGAGTGCCAGCCTGGCTCGGTTGACGGCGCTCTCGCACTTCTGAGTCAGAAGGTTGTGGGTTCAAGCCTCACGCTGGGGATTTTGAGCTCCCAGCGCAATCAGCAGGGGAGGAGGCTGGGGGGAGACCGAAAGAGAGACAGCTGCATTGTCACAGGTGCTGAGATCTGAAGGTGAGTCGTGAATGTTTGAGTGAGTGGGCTTCATGCCAAGGGTGAGCAAACAAGGCTGATAAAACGTGTTGGGTTGTAAACACCGTTGCCCCCTTTATCCTAGCCTGAAGACACCAGCTCTTATTCACACACACACAGAGTTTTGCGAGCGAGGTTAATAATGGACTCAACTCGCTGCAACAGAAGAAACGGAAGTCGATAATAATAATAATAATGATCCTTGCATTTGATGTAGCGCTTTTCACATCTTATCGACGTCTCAAAGCGCTTCACAGAATATATTGTAAGGCGAGTGCTCTAACCACTGAGAAGCCAAAGCAATCCTGTGAACACATCTATTACCATCGCTGGGTGGAAACGGTTAAGGTCCAGGCCAGATTCCCGTATTGATAGCTAACACATGGATTTGCAAAGGCCGATGATTATGATTTAAAAAATCAATGGCAGGTTGTCCGATTCGCTGCTTTATATAATAAGTGTTCCTTCTGAGGATCCAAATGATTTCCGAGGCTGAGATTGGGAAAGCAAATTGATGAATATGAACGGTTCTGCACCAGAAAAAAATAGTCCTTCAGTGCTCGTTACCTTTAAATGCTGGCTGTGCATTAATTTCAAATCTAGTAGTCAAACGGCTCTTATTCATTAGAATTATTGGTAGCCTCTAGTAAAAATGCTCTGCTTTATAACTTAGTCTTTCGTAGATTAATATCTCAAGGTGCTGCTGAGATTTACCGAGGTTCCAGGGTCACGAGAGTTCTCTCCCTTTAAGGCACCGTAATCTGAGTCCCGCAGATTGTGTCAAATGCATGTTGATCTCGAGTTCATTTCAATTAAGTTTGCCTTTTATTTTGCCGTTGGCCGACAGCAACAACAACCAGAATAATACTAGAATAATAATCATCCTTGTATTTGATATAACGCCTTACCAAATCGTCGAGAACTCGCAGAGAGCGCTTCACAGAATGTACTGTAAAGTGAATCGACTGCGTATTTTGTGGGCAAAACGCGGCCGCCAGTTACGCACGGCAGTGTCCCACAAACAGTCGTGGATTGAGTGACTAACTTATTTTTGCTCTTAACCATTAACCTACGAGATTCCAAATTCGTAAATCCTACGACGCGCTTTGAGATGTTTCGACGACGTGAAACGTCGAATACGAGGATTATTGTCAGGGTTTCGAAAAGCAAGTTTTGCGTTTCATTAGCCACGGGAGGTTGCAAGATATCTTTTAGACAAAGGTAAATTTGGGGACTCAGAGACACAATAAGCATGACAGCTAAAGAGAAGCAGATCACTTAAGTAATCCAAAAGTGACAGTGGATTCATACACTACACCACCAAATAATTGAAACAATCTCTCTCTCTAATACTTGCTTCTTGAAGAAGTATCTGTTCCAAATATGAATCAATTTTGTTTTTTTAGCTGCAGTACATTCCTGGATGTACATGAGAGGGAACTGATATCCGTTTGTCCTGTATCCTGCTCCATTAATGGCTCAGATAGCTAAACCCTCTGGGTGTGGGAACCTCCATTTACCGGAAGACCGTTTGGCTTCCAAAATAGCCTCCGTCCATGACATTGGAGTCCTGTAGCTCAATGGTTAGAGCACTCTCCTTACGAGCGTGAGACCTGTGTTCGAATCCAGGCAGGGCGAAACCTTGGACAAGTTTCCTTACTTCCTCACACGCCTAATAATAATCCCTTCAAAAAAATATATAAATTGGTCATTTCGATCCACGTCTGTTTGTGAGACACTGCTGTGTGCAATTGGCTGCCGAGTTTAGCCCATAAAGATACAGTCAATTCACTTTATAGCATATTCTGTAAACCGCTTTGAGATGTCTAGAAGATGTAAAAAGCGCTATATCAAATGCAGGGATTATTATTCACAGCACTTCAGTGTATCACGTGCCTCTGAGTCAGAAGGTTGTGAGTTCACGCCCCCGTATCAGGGCTTTGAAGATGCTGCCCGGCGTGGAGGGCGCTATATAGCTACAAGGTGTTGTTGTTGAAGTCATATACTGTACTCTAGGCAGTGTGGTGCTGGGGAGACGGTCTGTATTGTGAGTGGTGCTGTCTTTCGGATGTTAAACAGTGGTCCTGCCTGCTTCTTCAAATGGGTGTTAAAGACCATGTAGCATGATTCAAAATGAGAAGGGAGTTCCTCCAAGCGTCTTAACCAACAATCCCCCCTTTAATATTGGTCATTCCCCTCATGGCCCGGGCGTCACTGTGGGCAACTTGGCTGTTGCGATCACCTGCAAAATACACTATCACTACTCGCTGATTGCTTTGAAGCACTTTGATCATTCCCCCATTCATGAAAGATGCTGTACCGAACGCAAGGATTTTTATAAATAGGTGTATTCTATTTTCCTTCCCTTTCCCCCCCCTGGGAGCAAAGCAAGGGCCAACAAAGCACTTTGGGAAGTCCTCCCAACGTGACAGGCACTGTATAAATGTACCTTTATTGAATCCTTTGGGACAACAATCGGCCTGACAGAAACGTAACGGAGAAACCTTTCCACGTATGAAGAAAGCACGACAGGCCGACTATTCAGCCTTAATTACTCTGCGCATATTTAGCATCTTTGCTGCTTTACACATACACACACACACACCACACACACACACACACACACATGCAAATCCTGCTGTACACTTGCCTTGGAATGCCTTGGGTCATCCATTCCCTTCACCCTAGTTTGACGGACGTGCAGAATTCCTCACTCGGCTGAGAGAGCTGTCGTGCGAGGAAGGCTTTGCCACTTGGTCATTGTGAATGATGAGCTGTGGGTTGCCTCCTCAGTCATCTCTGCTCCTACCTCTCGCCTGTCTAGCCTAGCGTAACTCAATGTAAAACCATTGGGCCCTGTTGGATTATTCTCTTCCCAAATGTGAGTTGAGACCTGCAGCTGTCATTTAACACTTAGAACAGTGACCCCCAGACTGTTGTGGGCAGTGGTACATTAATATTACAGTATATTCTATGAAGCGCATGAAGAAGTCTTGAAGACATGATAAGGCTATATAATAATACTAATAACGATCCTTGCATTTGTTATAGCGCTTTATCACATCTTCGAGATGTCTCAGAGCGCGTCACAGAATATACTGTGAATTGAATTGACCGTATATTTTGTGGGCGAAACCCGAGAGCCAAATGCGTGCAGCAGTGTCCCACAAACAGTAGTGAATTGAAGTGACTAATTTATTATTATTATTATTAGTTTGAAGGAATTATTACCCTGTGAAAGCAATCTGCCAATCAACTAACCACAAGGTTTCTATTACAACTGAAAGGATTATTATTGTGTTAATCTTGCTGGACACTTTAGAAGCCTTCTGTGGTGGGGGGAAGAGTGGGGGGAACATTTCTCAGCCTTCCCATCGTGTACCAGTAATACTACCAATAATCGTCCTTGCATTGGATCCAGGGCATTTCACATTTGGGGGGGACGTCTAGAAACGCTGCACGGGATTCACTGTAAAGTCTTGTGACTTTGACGGCAACCAGTTTGTGGAACAGCAACGTCCCACAAATGGCCACGAAGCAAGTGACTCATTTTATTTGGGGGTTTGTTGGCCAGAATTGTTTGCGTTCAGGCTTGTGGTGCACAGTTGCACTGTGTGCTCTGTTGTTCCCAATTTCCTGTAAACTGACAGGTTTAATAACCATAGTAACTGCAGATTTGAGCCCCGTGCCTCTGCCCTGACCTACTTTTTTTTAAAACGGAATGGGAATCAACGCCATTCAGAGTAGAAATTCTCCCTTTTCCCAATTTGCCATTCTTGATCTGAGCTGAGGCAGAGGCATAATAATAATATTAATAATCTTTGCTTTTGATGTAACGCCTTATCGCATTGTTGAGATGTTTCAAAGCGCTGTTTGAAGTGAATTGACTATATTTTATGGGCAAAATATGGCTCACAGCAATGTCCCACAAACAATCGTGGATTGACCATGTTTTTTTTCCTCCCAATAATAATCCCCAAATTCAATTTGGCACCTTTCCCGTGGGAGGAACTCTTAACGCTCTTCACAACATTTACCGAAAAGTGTAGTGATGCACATAAAAAAAGGCAGCTAAGTTTTACACACAGCAATGTCCCCAAACAACTACAAAGTCAGCACACAGGGAGAAGCTTCCTTTCTCTAGTTGAATAGCGCCATGGAATCTATAACGTCTACCCAAACAGGCACCCATTGCGCATCCTGGTAATGTCTCCACTAAACATATGGCATGTCCCAACAGTGCAGTGTTCCTCCCAACATTGGCTTAGACTGTGGCATTCAAAGTCTCGGCTGTTAAAACTTAAATCAACACCCGACTGATCTTTCTGAACCTTGTGGAGTCCTGTGGCTCAGTGGTTAGAGTGCTCATCTCGCAAATCAGAAACCTGGGTTTGATTCCTGGCAGAGAGATACCTTGAGCAAGTTTCCTTACTCCACACGCCTATTAATAATAATCCCTTCAGAAATCAAAACGAAACAATAATGATTTGGTCACTCAATACACTGTTTGTGGGACACCGCAGAGCGCAATTGCCTGCTGCGTTTCATCCACAAAGAAATACAGCCAATTCACTTTACAGTATATTTTGTCAAGCCCTTTGAGACGTGCGAAGACATGAAAATATATATCAAATGCAAGGATTATTTTTTTTATCCAGAGGTGAAAGCACCACAGACTGAGCCAGGCTGACACCACAATCCTTTAGTGTGGCAGTATATTAATCAGTCAATAGCCTGACGTATACCATACTTTATGCCCACAAAATACACAGTCACTACACTTTACAATATATTCTGTGAAGCGCTTTGAGGCGTCGTAACCACGTGACAAGGCGCTGTATCAAATGTAAGGATGATCACTATTAGCTGTCTATTCATGATGGGAGCACAGTCTCTTTTAAATTTAATTTTCACCTTAAGAAAGACGTAGCTCAGTGTGTATTGACAAACAACAACAACAACAACAATTTACATTTATATAGCGCCTTTCACGTCGGGAGGACGTCCCAAGGCGCTAAACAAGAGGCGTGTGACCCGAGCTGGGAGGGGAGTGTTTGGGAAGGGGTGAAACACGAAGGGGAGGTAAAAGAGTTTGGGGTGGAACAAAAGGCACGATCGAAGAGGAAAGTCTTCAAATCGGCCTTGAAAGAGGAAAGGGAAGAGGTGAAACGGAGGGATTGAGGGATGGCATTCCATAATGTGGGAGCAGAGAAACTGAAGGCCCGGCCTCCGATGGTGGGGCAGTTCGGGCGGGGGGCTTGGAGCAGGCCACGTCCTGTTGAACGGAGGGCCCGGGTGGGCGTGTAGGGGGAGAGTAGATCGGCTAGGTAGGATGGGGCAAGGCCGTGTAAGACCTTGTAGGTGAGGACGAGGATCTTAAATTCGATCCTCTGGAGGATGGGGAGCCAGTGGAGACGGGCGAGGGTGGGGGTTATGTGGTCACGGAGGCGGGTGCGGGATAGTACACGGGCTGCAGAGTTTTGGATGGCCTGCAGCCTATGAATGGAGGAGCTGGGGAGGCCGACTAGGAGAGAGTTTCCGTAATCCAGCCGTGAGGTGATGTACGTGTTTGTATTGACGAGGCCCATTAGCTTTCCGCCTGTCAAATAATGAACGTGCGTTGAGCCATATCATGTCAGTCCAGTGTCTGGTACATTGACATCTTCTGTCCTGTACTTTTATCTCAGGGAAGATGTCCCTTCACCAAAGAGCTCTCTACATAAACATCTTGATTTTGCATCCATCCATCCACACAGCGCTGTTCTGTCCGTGCAGAGTTTTATTATGGGGTCATTACACACATGTTAAGTTTGAGCTGGATGTTATTTAAGTAGTAAAGTGCTTCCTCCTTTAGTGAGACATTTATTGAATTTCATCAGCGTGATCTATGCCGTTCTCACGGAATGTCACCAGCCATGCAGAGAAATGGTACCAGGCTTTACTAAACCCTTCAAGTCAAACTCACTCTGGCTCTGTATGCACTAGAGAGCCTATTAATTAATCTGAGATACATTTGTTATTTTGAAACGCGAAATAGTCAGAATTCTTGTCCTCAGCGGGCTCCGGCCTACTCCAGGTTCCCCCGTCCTGCCTGCCCTAACTTCAGCGGTTGGTCCTTCAGCCTTTCCGCCCCTCCCACTCTCTGGGTGGAGTGGGGGCAGAGAGGCTGAAAGCCCGTCCGCTGATGGTAGGGCGGGTCAGGCGGGGGACCTGGAGCAGGCCGGAGCCCCCCGAACGGAGGGGGCGGGGAGGTTCATAGGGAGACAGCAGGTCGGAGAGGTGAGGATGGGGGACAAGGCCGTGAATTGCCTTGAAGGTGAGTACGAGGATCTTGAATTCGATCCTCTGGGGGATGGGGAGCCAATGGAGCCGGGCGAGGGTGGGAGTGATGTGGTCACGGAGATTGGTGCGGGTGAGGACACGAGCAGCAGAGTTCTGGAATTCAAAGTGAATTCACTGTATAATGGTGGGCGAGACGCGGCAGCCAGTTGCGCACAGCAGTGCCCCACAAACAGTTGTAGATTGAGATGACCAATTTTTTTTTGAGGGATTATTATCAGGGATGTGGATTAAGGAAACTTGCCCAACATTTTACCCTGCCTGGAATTGAACCCAGGTCTCTCGCTTGCAAGGCGAGCGCTGTAACCACTGAGCTACAGGGCCTTTGGGGGAAAGTCATATTGACTGAGGTGACGTCTCCCAGGTGAGAGATTAAACCGAGGTGTTATCTGTGCCCTGCTCTGACACAAACCTCTTGCCGCCAGCATCTTGATTAACAATCGCCCGAGGTTAGCTGATCATTCACTTCATGGTTGTTAATGGGACCTGGCAGGCTGCCGAAAGGGACTCTCTTGATTGCCCACAAATACATGGTCACCTTGATACCGATTCTGTGCAATCTAATGAGCATTTTCAGATTTAAATAATAGTGCACAGGTATTCCCCCTCGTAAATAGTTCCTGGGCTTGAAAAAACGGTCTTGGCTTAGTAAACACAGAACTTTTTACAAGGTTCTTATGATAAGGGATCACATATGATAAGAAGGTAATAAAGGACAGTGTGAACAAAGGGAGGCTGTACTTGCAGCATCCATCACACCTGTCTTCACAACCGATCAGGGCTTTTAGCCAGTGCCCTCTGTTTAAAGGGTGGCCTCTGAATAAGGGTTGCAACCCCGCTCTGTTCTAGGCTGGTTGTTAACAGGGGAGTGGTTGCTGAATGCAGGCGGTTGCTCAACACGTCTGACCGCCCTCTGCAATGCCGTTTACAGTGTGAATGTTTTATGTTAATATTTTGACAATTAGGAGCTTAACGCGAAATTGGATCACGTGAAACAAAGGCGAGCGCTACCAACAAATTCTCAGGAGAACTGGGAAATCAAATGGTTTTTTTTGTGAATGAACTCTTAAAGTAAACAAAATAACTCTTTAGAGCCACCCTGCTTAGCTAGTTTTCAACAGCTGATATGTGTTGTGTGTGTGAGTGTGTGTGTGTTATCCTATAATCACACACCCAGGGCTAACGAGTTTATTTTAGAGCAAAGCTTTACTGTTCAGCATATCAGATCTCCCAATAAAACCAACAAATAATAATACAATACACAATGACATTTGTTTAGGCGCCTTTCATGACGAGGGGACGTCCCAAGGCGCTGGACAGTGGGGCGGTGACGGGGCTTTGGAGATCAGGGAGGGTGGAGAGTAGCAGGGAGGATAGGAGGCTGGCCAAAAGCACGGTCAAAGAGGAAGGTCTCGAGATGTGCTTTAAAGCAGGCTAGGGAGGGAATGAGGCTAGTAATAAAAGTCCTTGCATTTAATATAGTGCCTTATCAACAACAACAGCAGCAGCAAAATTACACTTGTATAGCGCCTTTCACGTCAGGAGGACGTCCCAAGGCACTGGACAGTTACTGCTTCAGATCCGAGCTGACGACAGGGGGGGGGGGGGGGGGAGGGAAGGGGGTGAGAAGTTGCCGATCACTTATCTTTTTGAGGCCAGGTTTTTCCAGTGACATCAGGTAACGTTTTTTGGTAGTGAAATATGGCCCGTCGTAATGGAATTACACAAGAGTGTTTTGGAGGCTCTCTCCTGGGCTGGACCTCTCTTCCTGGTAACACGCTTATCAAAAGGAGCACTCAGTTCCAGGAATAATAGCCTGGTGACCGGTGCCTTTACAGCAAAGTGCTGATCAATACACTGTGTTACTGATGTTACTGAAGCCATTATGGGGCAGACATTCCACCCGGGCCTCCGTTCACTCTTATTCTCTGAGCGTTTTCCTCCTATTCTGCCAGCGCCTTGGGACGTACTCCGGATGAAAGGCACCGCACAAAGGTTAAGTTGTTGCTTTTTTTTTGTCTGAAGCGTCCAAAATCTGGCAAACTCTTCAATTCGGCCCTAATTTTGAAGCTGATGATTTTGAGTTTTGAAATTCTGCTGAGCCCCAAAATGCTCTAGGTTAACGCGGTCGATGTAGGCGGCATTTTGATTTTAAAAAGATCCTGATACAGTGCCTGTCACAGTGGGATTTTACTGTAAAGTGTTCTGTCTGCAGGCAAACAGGGAGCCCAGTTTGCACCCAGCGATGTCCCACAAACAGCCACAAAGTGAATGAACAATTGTATTTGGAGGCGAGGCTGCATTCTGTGCAGACATCAATCCATCCATCATTCTCTCTGGGCCAGGATTAGGAACATGAGCTGTTATCTGTGTTGAATTGAATGGTTTATAAAGAAGGAACATGGAACCAGACATTGACACTGTTTCAATTTCAAGATCCTCACTCTTGTTTTCAAATTCCTCCACTCCTCTGCAATCCCCCTACCTCTCTGACCTCCTCTCTCCTCACAACAGTATTCGTTGCCTTCGCTCCACCGGGTCTGGCCTCCTCCTCCTCCTCGTCCCCCGCTCCACCATCGGTGTCCGTGCCCTCAGCCGCTACGCCCCGAGGCTCTGGAACTCTCTTCCTCAATCCATCCACCTCACCCCCTCTCTTCCTACTTTCAGATCTCGGCTAAAGACCTTTCTTTTCGACGACCGCGCTTTCGGTCACCTTCTTCCCCCTAAAATACTTGTGTCCTCTTTTGTTTTGTGCATTGGTTGCTGACCATAATCAGGATTTCTTCAAAGACTGTTTCAGACCCCTCAGACCCCATGTTCAACACAAATGTAAGGCAATAAAGGACTATTCCATTGAGATTCTGACCGCTTTGCATTCCAAATTCCACCTCACGCCAAGCATCTGTCTCATTTCCCCATCCCTATTGAAAAAAATCTATTAACTGAAACATTTTTTTTAATGTTGTTTTTTTATTTTTTTTAAAAAAAACTTTCACTATTTGTGATTTATATTTAAATATGATTGAATATTCAAATTTGCCCAGCAGGAGTGACTGCGGTTGGCTGAACACACAAAGAATAACCGATAGTTTATTTTGTAATAATAATACCGCTATTCCTTGCATTTGATATAAGGCATCTTATCACGTCTTGGAATGACATTGGATTCAGAGAGCAAACTAATGAAATGTTCAGGCTCCATTGAACAGGAAATTATAGGCTTCCCCAACTCACTGGACAGACCCTCGGATGTACACTGCACTGAGACATGTATTTTCATGCACAGAGTAGTTAAGAGATGGAATGCCTTGATGGGAATAGTGGTGGAGGCAGAATCCATATTAGCTTTCAAAAGGGAATGAGATAAATATCTGAGAAGGAGTAAGCTACAGGAGTGTGGGAGGAAAGGCAGATAAAAGCGGCTGGGAGGACTGCTCTTCAATAGAGCCTGGTGTGGATACGATGGGGCGGAGGGCCTCCTTCTGTGTGCAGTGAATCTCTATGGTTCTGTTTAGTTTGATGGCTCAGTTTAGTTTGATGGCTCTGTTTAGATTGAGGGCTCAGTTCAGTTTGATGCTTTTGATTTCCTCATGTTTGTACGGAGCTGGTTGGCCAGCCGTGAAGGGAGTGCTTTCTGGCTTGGTGAATTGTCGGAAACTTTCAGTCACTGGCGAAAAAAAGGACAAAATGCACTTCTCACCAGTGACTGTTCGTGAAGGTGAGGGGTTCAGATATGTAGTGTGACACTCTCCTCTCTTCACCTCTCCCCAATGGCAATTTTCTGAACTCTGTAAATCTCTCTCCCCCCACCCCCCGCACCACCCAGTTAGTAATATTCCGAGGTGATGTGGAGTAAGGGCAGTGGAACTCTTTTGCATAATCTATATTGTACCAGAGTTTTGCATGAATCCTTCTCTTTCTGTCCAGAGAGAACAATTTGCTAGCCAAGCTTTCAGTACATCAATGGGCAAACTCACCCTTGAAAAAAACAGATATACTATTATCCCTACCACCAGGACTTTCCCAAGTTTCCCTGTTCCTCTCTTAAAGGCATTCAACCCTTTTTTACCTGCTACAGAAGCATGACAGGCCCATCACTGAGAGGAGAGGAAACGTACCAATTTCAACCTATTTTCCAATATAACTCCCTCTCCTTTCCCACCTGGTGACAATCGTAATAAGTACTAATAGTGGGATGATACTAGTTGCACTTGATAGGGCACTTTCCCCATCGGGAAAAACCCTTCT
Source organism: Hydrolagus colliei (assembly GCA_035084275.1). NCBI lineage: Eukaryota > Metazoa > Chordata > Chondrichthyes > Chimaeriformes > Chimaeridae > Hydrolagus > Hydrolagus colliei. The sequence goes on from CM068759.1 coordinate 10,989,850, forward strand.
CCGGATTGACTGTAAAGCCTGGTGACTTGTGCATTGTGTGGGTGAACACGGCGGCCAAATTACTACAGCGACATCTCGCAAACAACAACAGTAGTAACTGATTGCATTCACACAGAGTACATCGGGAGGATATCCATGTAGTGAGTGACCAAAAAACATTTCACAACTATCCTCCCACTTCTCTGAACACCCCCACCCTCTCCTTTGCCAGCCCCCCCTCCCCTTTGCCAGACCACACCCCGCGCCCCCCACCAGTTTCCCGCTCCCTCTTGTTCCCGTTGAGTGGATATCATGTTTCGAGGCTACTCAAAATCGGCCCTAAGCTTGTTTCTTTTTCTTGCCTCCAGAGTTGAAATTGTGCCTTTTGCTCCCACAGGCTTTGTAACCTGTGGGTCATAAACGCCGCAGTATCTTGTCCGAATTTACAATAATAATCCGTGCGTTTCAAATAGCACCTCATCACTTCGTTCAGACGTCTCAAAGCGCTTGACTATACTGCAGTCAATTGATTGTGTATTTTGTGAGCACAACGCGGCAGCCAATTGTACGCAGCAGCGACCCACAAACCGTTGTGGATTAGGTGACCATTCATTATTATTACTTTGAAAAAAGTTATTACCCCTGGAAAGCAATCTGCCTTAACAACTGGATTGTGTGTGGAGTAAGGAAACTTGCCTAAGGTTTCCCCCCCCACCCTGGAATTGAACCCGGGTCTTCTCGATTGCGAGGTGAGCGCGTTAACCATTGAACGACGGGACTCGACGCTAACGGACTCTAAGGTTAGGAGCGCTGTGTGGTTAACACGGAAAAGGATTCTCTGCCTATATGTGTAGCCACTTGGCAATTCTACTGGGAGACTGTTTGCTCTGGTATGCGGTGGTAACAATTCGAAGAATTGACCTAGATTTGACTGAACTGTTTTTCCAAGTGTCTTTATGTAAGAAATCACAATTTCAAAACATACCATTTATTTTTAAATCACAGCATAACAGATTATTTTAGATTTATTGATGCATTATTTTAAACCGACTTACCAGTGGCAGTCCTCTTCACACACTGACGTTTGCTGCAGTTAAACAGAGGCGTGTGGAGTCAGGCAACTCGAAGGTAATAATTCCTTCGAAACAAATAATAAATTGGTCACTCAATCCACGACTGTTTGTGGGACACTGCTGGATGCAATTGGCTGCCACCTTTCGCCCATAGATACAGTCAGTTCACTTCACAATATATTCTGTGAAGCATTTTGAGACATTTTGAAGGCATATCAAATGCAAGGATTATTATTAACCAGTAGAATTAGCAGCAGTTGAATTATTTAATGGTATTTCATTACATGTGCTACGATCTCATGTCATTTTCCTAACTTTAAACTTTCCTTAGTTAGTTCCTTCAAAGCTTATATAGCTCCTGTAAAAACCCTATGTGTCCTAATGCCTACCCATCTCCTTGTTCTTCTGCCAAAAAAAATCAGTCATTCATTTCATGACTGTTTGTGGGACATTTGTTGTGTCACATTTAGCTGCAAAATCACTACAGTACATCCCGTGAAGGGCGTTGGGACCCATTGACAACCTGACAAGGTGCTGTATCAAATGCAAGGATGGTTACTGTTGAGAATTCGATGGGCTTGCTTCAGTGTTATCAGAGATTCAGTGATTCATTTAGAAACAGAAGAGTCAGAGGAGTCTGAGTAAATAATAACAAAAAATAATAATCCTTGCCTTTGATATAGCGCTTTTCACAATTTATCAGCGTCTCAAAGCGCCTCACAGAATATACTGTAAAGTGAATTGACTCTATATTTTGGGGCGAAACGCGGCAGCCAATTGCGCACAGCAGCGTCCCCACAAACAGTCGTGGATTGAAATGACCAATTTTTATTATTGTGTTTATTTTTGGAGGGATTATTATTAGGCATGTGTGTGGAGTAAGGAAACTTGCCCAAGGTTTCGCCCTGACCTGCCTGGATTCGAACACTGGTCTCACACTTGTAAGGCGAGTGCTCTAACCACTGAGCAAGGCAGGTTTGAAGACTTTCCTCTTCGATCGTGCCTTCTGTTCCACCCCGAACTCTTTTACCTCCCCTTCGTGTTTCACCCCTTCCCAAACACTCCCCTCCCAGCTCGGGTCACACGCCTCCTGTGCAGCGCCTTGGGACGTCCTCCCGACGTGAAAGGCGCTCTATAAATGTAATTTGTTGTTGTTGTTGTTGTTGAGCTACAGGATATTTATCTTGCATTTAGTTATTTTAAATGGGGTTAGGGGGAGGTTGTGGGGGAGAAAGGCAGTTCCACACAGGGCTAGTGAGCGCTGTTCACGGCGGCTCAGAGCAAAGCTCTTCGAATACCATTCCTGCCAGAAAATAATATCCTGGGTCACAAGGTCTAGTTGGGGACGTGACATGTCAAGCGACTGTCGGAAGGCGAGCAAACCAGATGGCTGGTTCTCTTTCGCCGAGCAAACTCTTGTGTTCTTAATAATACCATTGAATCGAAAACAATTTGTAAACTAAAAGCCTTAAAAGGTTTTTGTTGGAGGGGAAAAGAGGACTAATGCAAAACAGACTTTTGCACGTGAATACAAAAGCTTGTTTGGTTCCCCCCCTCCACCACCCTTCTCTCTCTCACACAAAAAAAAGAGATCAGTTTGTGGTGAGCCATTAAAACCTCGGAGAGTGGACCTAATGTAAAGTGCTTTCGCTTCCATTTCAGGACAGAGGCGTGTAGGCTGAGAGCTGCCCATTTATATGACTAGTCATATCTCAGCAGAGAGAGACGTGGTGGTGGGGGGTGGGGGGGGAGGGGAGGGGAGAGGAGAGGAGGTCAGTAATCCAGATGGAAAAATCATCAAGGAGGAAAGACCCCAGGCCCTAGCCTGACAGCCAAGGACATCTTACCGAGCTGGCTCTTGTGAGATGCTCATTGGTCTCTGTGGTCGAGGGAAGAAGCTGGGTTGCCATGGCAATGCCAGTCTTCCACAGGCATGAAAACCTGCTCGTACAGCCTCTCAGAGGGATAAGCCAGCTTAATCCCAGGGTGTAGAGTGAGTGAAAAGGTTGGACCACCCCTGAGGGACATTGTGGCACGTACAGTGAAGGAATTAGCAACTGCAAGCCACTGATGTGAACGCCGAGGCCAAGGAAATCGTTTTGAAGCAGTCAGGGTCTCGGGGGATAGAGTGAAAAATGAGGTCCATGCACCGTGACTCTGCCGTCAGTGTTCAGTGTGTTTGCGCAGAGGTGAAAACCTGGCAGGATGTGGACAGAGAGGCCTGCGTGCAGTTTGCTCTATTTGTGTCTTCGATAATGACTAATAGTAATAATAACAATTCTTGCCATTGATTCAGTGCCTTATCGTGCCCTCGCGACATCTCGAAGCACTACGCAGAAAACAAATAAAATACAAATACAAAATTACATTAGTATAATAGCGCCTTTCACATCGGGACTGTGTCTCAAGCTGCTGGACAGTCAGGGATATTCTTACAGAAGAAGATTTATATACACATAACAGAAAACACTATGCTAATCATATCCTAATCTAAATGAATTTTTCCAAAGACATTACTCACTGTATACTGTGTATATATACAGTATACTGTATAGAATATACTGTAAAGTGAATTAATTATATTTAGTGTGCGAGATTCGGCAGCCGATTGAGTACAGCAGTGTCCCACAAACAGTTGTGGTTTGAGTGACCAAATTATTATTTTCTGAAATTATTTTTATTTGAAGGGATTATTACCCCTGGAAAACTAATCCGCCAATCGACCAATAGCCGGGTTCCTACTTGCTGACAGGTAAACAGAGGCGCGTAGAGTAAGGAAACTTCTCTAAGGTTTCGCCCATTTGTGCCCATTTAAAAATATACATTCCATATTACAGTATATAGAATTACACCCCTTTGTGTTAGGCTACAATTCTACACGTTCATTTTGTTTATAAACAGCAAATAATAATCCACACAATAATAATAATCCCAGCACTCAATACAGTACCTTTCAGGCAGAGGAGGTCATCTCGAAACGCTTCACAGGATTTACTGGAGAAGTGTAGTTGTTGCAGACAAATGAAAACCTCTGCTTCATGCAGGTATTAGAATCATAGAGGAATAAGGCCATTTGGCCCATCGTGCCTGTGCTGGCTCTTTGAAAGAGCTGCCAATTAATCCCATACTTTTCTTGCGAAAATTTTTTTTGAATGAAAAACAAATAAGTGGGTTGCGGTTGTGAAAGCCTTCACTGTGCGTGACACCCTCAAGTAATGGCTTAAGGGTTGTCTGTCTGTCCAAGGCTTTGCCAAAGCAAGGAGGCAAACTTTCCAACCCACTTCCAATCTGCACCAGCCAACCGGCATATGCTCCTCAAAGGGTTAATTGTATGAGTAGACTCCTGCGTCGTTGAATGAATGAATGAACGAACGAATGAATGAATGAACGAGTGAATAGGCAGTGTTGCCACCGCTCACTGGAGAGACCCCGGGCGGCACATGACAGGTTTATTAATGCCCTACAAGTTTTCAGGTTTATCGTGCCAAAGCAAACAGATAACCGCCATGAGTTATAGCTCTGTGTTCTTCTAATTGTCCGCCTGTGAGGGTGGGCTCCTGCGGTGGGAGTGGGGGGGGGGGGGGGGGGGGGGCAGGGAGAGAGGGAGGGGGAGAGGAGGAGGAGGGGGAAGGCAGAACGAGATTTCAGAGAACAACCAAAGAAATTGGATTGGGTTTGAGTTTGCGGTTTGAGTTCATCAGAAAATCTCTGTGAGTTTGGTCTGGCAGCACTGAAAGTGACAGATCGCCTCTCTCTATCTCTCTCCCTCTTTCTCTTCTCTGCTCTCTCTTGTTGGTGCTCATTCCACATATCAGCTGTCTCAAAGCACATCTATAGAGTTTCCCTTCCATCTTTCTCTCTCCCCACACTCCAACCCAACCCACCCCACCTTCTCTTCCCTCCCTCTCCCACCCTCCCTCCCCATCCTCTCCCTCCCAATTCTCTCCACCTACCCAACCCCCTGTTAGAACCACACACAATACTCACACACTTTGGTCGAGTTGGTGACTCTCGTATGTCAAAGTGACAGTCAGCTCACACTGGAGACTGATTCACATTGTCAGGGCGGATGTGTGGTGGGGAGAGGGGAGGGAGGGAGGGGAGCGCGAGAAAGGAGAGGGGCAGGGAGTGGGGGGGAATCGGAGAACACACAGCAATTTTGCACCAGTTTCTATTGAGACTAATAAAAATTTTAACATCGGATACCTGACTGCTCAGGTTGGCTCCGTGCCGTTGGAATTAATAATGCAAAAATGAAGGGATGGCAGGTACTTAAAGTTCATCAGAGAGAGACAGAAAGGAGAGAAGAGAGAGGACGAGAGAGAGAGATGCGTGAGGTGATGGAGGGGAAGAAGGAATTCAGTTCACAATTTGGCTCTGTGCCCACTCACTTGAGAAACACATATTTCTCTCTCCCCCCCCCCTCCCCCCCCCCACACACATTCACCCCTTCCCCCCTCCCCCTGCGCTCTCTGCACTGCCTGACAAGATTCAAGCTAAGGAGAGCTCTTGCCTGCCGCTTCAATGCTCTTTCTACTCTAATAAACTGATGACACGGCTACAGAGGAGCCTGTAGGGCATTGGTTAGAGAACTTGCCTCGCCAGCGAGAGGACCCGGGTTCGATTCCCGCAACGGGCAATATCTTAGGCGCGTTTCCTTTCTCCACACGCCTCTGTTTACCTAGCAGTCAGTAAGTACACGGTTGTTAGGCGATTGGCGGATTGCTTTCCGTCGGGGGAGCGGGGGGAGGAGAGGGGCAGATAACAATACCTTTATTTAAAAAAAGCGAAACAAAGACAGTAATAATTATTTGGTCACTGTTTGTGGGACGCTGCTGTGCGCAATTGGCTGCCGCCTTTTGCCCACAAAATATACAGTCAATCCATGTTACAAGCAGTACACTGTGTGGAAACTCTCCGAGGCAACTCAAACGCAGTGATAAGGCGCTGTATCAAATACAAGGACGTTATTATTATTGGTAATATTGGAACATGGACCTTGCGAGCGCTGGCACCATGGTGGCTGTCTTCTTCCCGGCACCGTGGAGCTCCTGTGGCTCAGCGGTTAGAGCACTCGTCTTGCAAGCTGGGGAGACCAAGCTGGGGGAAGACCTCTGTTCGAATCCAGGCAGGTCAGGGTGAAACCTTGGGCAAGTTTCCTTACTCCACATGCCTAATAATAATCTGTGCACAAAAAACCCCACAATAATAAACATGGTCATTTCAATCCATGACTGTTTGTGGGACGCTGCTGTGCGAAATTGGCTGCCGCGATTCGCCCACAAAAGTACAGTCAATTAACTTTAGAGTTTATTCTGTGAAGCGCTTTGGGACGCCGATAAAACATGAAAAGCGCCATATCAAATGCAAGGATTATATTTATTTATTCTGCTCAGCTACTCACTATCACACCACTTCCTGCAGTTTTGTGTCGGGTATCCTGTTACAGGACCCTTATTCCATCCACAACCCAAAAAAAAGATGAATAGACTGCAATGTGTTGGTGTGTATCCTACTCGCTGTCAGATAATTTATTAGTTAGACTGGGTGGGGCGGGGGTTGGGGGGGGTGAGGGAGACATGGAAGTTAGCTGATTGCACATCTGTGGAGTCCTGTAGCTCAGCGGTTAGTTAGAAGCGCTCACCTCGAAAGCGAGAGATGTTGGTTTGATTCTCGGTAGGGCAGGGCAAAAGTTACCTTAATTGATCCAAACGCAATTTGTTGTTGTATTTTGCAAACCCACATCTTACCATCAGCACCAATGCACTAACATCTCAGCCACTCTTTGCAAGAACAGTTAGTTACTGTACACTTGCTTTTCTTATTTGCAAAGGACAGATTGCCAAAGATTGAAATCCTTCCCTTCTCAAAGGGATTGATCTTATCACAAACTCCAGTTCTGCCGGTTATTAATAATATAGCATTTGCATTTTAATAATTGAACAGATGAATGTGGTAAAAATGGGAGGTTTGGTCTAATTCAAAATAGGCGTCGATCTCCTGTCACAGAATGCAAGTTGTTTTTCACTATTATTAATACAATTTTTACAGTATCCCAACGCCAGTGATGGACAACATTCAAGGGCCACAATTAAGGACAAATTCAGGAGAAGGCGTCATTGAATTTTTTAAAAAAAAAATAACAAAGAACGAGAAGAAAAAAATGATGCTCTTTTCCGAAATTCTCCTATTTTGACCCGCAGGACTTTGAGCTCACACTGTGTAAGCTGATACCCTCCAGTGCAGTGCTGGGGTACACTGCGGTATCAGAGGTGGAGTACTTCAGATGAGACGCTAAACTGAGCTCACCGTCTGCCTGTTCAGGTGGATGTTAAAGGTCCTGCGGCGCCTTTTAAAAAGATAACGGAGTTTCTCCTGGTCTGTCCGATAACCTCAAACTGACTGCTGCATTTGACCACAGGGGACATCCATCAGTTTGGGTTTGGGGACGCTTAAGCACGTTGGTGGGTTTCCGTGTGAGTGTCAGACACCGTCCAGCTTCCCGGAAAATAAAGCCACACAGAATGCAGTGGTAGAAAACTGTAATAGAGTGAATTTATACACTGTTGTGTGAATGTTTAGTAATAATAATCCTTGCGTTTAACATACCGCCTTATTACATTTAGGAGATGCCTCAAAGAGCTACACAGGATACACCGTAAATCAAATTGACTATATTTTGTGGGTGAAACGGGTACACTGTCATGTGAGTGTGTACAGGGAATCGTAGTGTACCACAGGCTCTGGCGAATTTCTTGGATGGGGGAGGGGGGGGACAGAGGGAGCTTTACTTGGCTCCTGTTCTGTGAAATACACACAAGCCCGACTGTTCAGCACTTCTCGGTGCTGGTCAGAGTTTCACCATTCCTGTTTTGTTTTTCTCCTCCTCCCTGAGAGCGCTGGATGTTGACCTCGGTCACTACTGACATTCTTCACCTTCAGAGACACAAAGGGCCTGGGAACTCAGGTGCTGAGGCCCCATCAGCCTACAACCTCGATCTTTGTCTCTTCCCACATTCGCTGGTATTATCTGCAGTGCCGTGGCCTGGGCTTTATTGCCTTGTACAATGTGCTCAAAGCATAGGTTAATGTCACCAATGAACGTTCAGGGTCTAATTAGCAACTACATTGTTGGATGAGACGTTGTCTGCCTTTCCTGGTGGAATGCCGTGGCTCTGTTCACAAAGGGAAAGGGAGATTCTCTCTCCCCTAGCAATCACCCCCCCCCCCCCCCCCACACGCACACACCTCCCCCCCAGTCTCTCACTTCATGGCTGTTTATTTGCCTACAAAGTACAAAGTCACTACACTTCACTGAAACAATTAGAAAAGTGCCTGAATCATTCTGAGCGCATAATAAATAACAATCCTTCCATTTGATAGTGTAGTAACTGTATATTTTGTGGGCGAAACACGTCAGCCAACTGTGATATACCTCGGCTGCAGAGATGAAATTGGGTTCCAAATTCACCCACCAATGTTTCACTGCTCTGCTCTTTGTCACTGACTGTGGGTGGACTATTTTTAACACATATAGAGGGAAAGGACACTAGAAAACTGGGCCAAATAGTGTCTGTCCTATTGGGTCTTAGATTTCTGTGGATCCCTGCAGCCATTCCTCTTGTCATTTTTCAGCAGTTCTGTGCACAGTGAATGCCATCACTGCTGTAACCGTGAATTTTATCCAAGCAACATGGAGCCCTCAGTAGTAGTGCATGCTTTTATCTTATTAACTATAAATCTGGCATCTGTTGTCCAAGAAATAAATCTCTCCCCACTTGCAATCTAGAGAGAGGAAGCGTGAGAGAGAGAGAGAGAGAGAGAGACAGCACCAGTCAGTGTATTAACTCCTCGCTTTGTTTACACACATGTACACCCGCGCAGCTTACCAAAAAAAAAACGTTTCTCGATGTTACAAAAGGCACGGACCCAAAAGAGAGTTGAAAGCGCATTCAAGGTAATGAGCTCTTGATTTAATTAGCAGTGCTAATTGCAAAATACTCGTCACGGTAGCTTCCTCGCTTCAAATCACAAGGCAGAGTTCTTGGCAACGTTCCCACTGGTGTACTGTACTGCGCTCGTGTCAGAGGCAAAGCTGCATTGTGTCTGTACTTGCTGAGGCTCTGAGCAGCCTCAATGGACCCTCTCACATACCCCACTGGACTCCCAACTTAAAGCCGTGGTGACCTCAGCTCTTGCCGGAGATTGTCTCGATCCCAGAGAGAGAGAGAGACGAGCCCAAAGCATTAACCTTAGTAATAGAAACTGCAAGCCACTGCACATTGTCTTAACAGCTCCCCCACCCCACTCCTTAATAACAAATACAACAATCCTGAGCTACAGGATGAGATGCTGGCCATTGTATGGAGTGCTGTAGCTCAGTGGTTAGAGCACTCGCCTTACAAGCGAGAGACCCGGGTTCAATTCCAGGCAGGGCGAAATCTTGGGCAAGTTTGCTTACTCTACACGCCTGATAATAATCCCTCAAAAAACAAAACGATAATGAATCGGTAATTTCAATCCACGGCTGTGTGTGGGACGCCGCTGTGCGCAATTGGCTGAGGCGTTTCACACACATATATACAGTCTATATTCTGTGAAGCGCTTTGAGATGTCTAGAAGACGTGATGAGGCGCTGTATCATATGCAAGGATTATTTTTTGTTTTTGTTTCACTCGGAAAGCCAACTTTGACTCCACTAAATCAATTGGCTAAGTTCAGGATGTCTGAAACGCAACACTAATCGAGAGTCAATCTAGATCCAGATGGAAATGCCTTCCCTAAAAAGAAAGTTGTGCGAGAGAGAGAGAGAATGAGTGAGAGTGAGAAAGACAGAGCACAATTTCCACATACCACGCACTTTATAACAGGAACTTAATTGTACTTGGGAAGACACATTTTGACCGGCGGTACGCAGTAGTGGGGGTAGGGAGGGGAATGGAAGAAGGGAAATTGGACTAATCTAAAAGATCTAATCTAATGAAGAGATGGAGTAGGTTGGACTCGCTGAATTGCATCCTCGTGTTCCTTGGTGAAGACCCTCTTTCCTCCCCTCTAGGAAGAGTTTACGTTTACACGGAATCTTGTGCTTGTGACCGATTCTCATGCTGATCCCTTTGTCTGTCCCTCCCTCCCTCCCTCCCTCCCTCCCTCCCTCCCTCCCTCCCTCCCTCCCTCCCTCCCTCCCTCCCTCCCTCCCTCCCTCCCTCCCTCCCTCCCTCCCTCCCTCCCTCCCTCCCTCCCTCCCTCCCTCCCTCCCTCCCTCCCTCCCTCCCTCCCACCCCTTCTATCTTGCTTCCCTCTGCCCCTTCGCTCCCCCTCAGATGACTCGTCTTCGGAGTGTTGCAGTGGAAACGGCTCCTCCGCTCTGAACCCGACAGCCATTGGCAGCAGCCAAGGCAAGAACGCGGCGTCTCCGGACATGAACGGGAACAGCTCGACCGGCCTAGACTACAGCGGCAGCTCCGAGGACCAGCCGGTCAACCTCAGCGAGAGGCTGCAGCCAGGACACATCACGCCGGCCTTTCAAACGGATAACGGCAGCACGGACGGGCAGCGAAATCGGGTCAAATACACTGGAAAAACAGCACCTGACGTCCGACTGGACCGAGAGGGGAGGGAATACGGGTGTAAGGTATGGCAACATGTCTACACGTCATTTTAGCTCAATCCTGGCAAGCGTTCCCACCCGCAGTCAATTCAACTTGACGTTAAGTTCTACGCCTTGAGACGTCTCAGAAGACGTGACAAGGCGTTATACCAAATGCATCGATTGTTCTTCTTGTGGAGTCCTATCGCTCTGTGGTTAGAGCGCTTGCCTCGCAGGCAAAATGACCTGGGTTCGGTTCCCAACAGGTCAGGATGAAATCTTTGGCCAGTTTCCTTATTCCACACGCCCGATAATAATCCCTCAAGAGAAAAACAATAATAATTTGGTCACTCAATCCACGACTGTTTGTGGGGGACACTGCTGTGTGTAGTTGGCTGCCCTGTTTTACCCGCAAATATACAGGAATTCACTTACGGTATATTCTGTGAAGCGGCTTTGAGACGTCTAGAAGATGTCAAAAGCGCTAAATCAAATGCAAGGATTATTATTATGATGATTCTTATTATTATCATGTACATGAGCAGCTTGTCTTAAGAAGAGCGGCATTGCTTTCAACCCCGTAAACTTACCCAATCATAATAATTAATAATCCTTACGAATGATATACCACCTCATCACTTTGTGGAGACATCTCACAGGGCTTTCAAGGGGTATATTTCACATTGTGTGTGTGATTTGGGAGAGAAAACAATAAGCAATTTTACACACCGCAGCATTCCCCCCCCCCCCACACACAAACAGTCACAGAGAGGGTGTGGAAGGCAGAGTGGGAGGGGGTGGGGGTTGAATTTGCGTAGGGAGAGGTGGGGGTGGTATTTGGTGGGGCCTCGATATTGGGAGATATGTCAAAAACTCGGAGCGTAGTCAGTGCTTTTAAGGAAATCCAGCACCGAGTATTAATCCTCTTGAGTGCGCAGAATCGAGAGCAGATTTAAAAAGATTAAAAGAATGGATCCCATTGAAACCCATTTGATTGGCCGTTGCCATTTTGACATGAGCCGTTGTCGCTGTGCAAACAGACAGCTGCACCCCCCCCCCCCCACCAAGCAGTTTCTAATCAGAGCACACAAAGCACGTTCACATTTCGATCAGCGCCTCTATTGTTTAACGTCTCGAAAGCACTTGTTGTAGAATTACTTCCTACTGAGGTGACTGTGGGTCTGATGGTGAATCAGGCAAGACAAGTCTATGCGCAACAACAGCAATAATAATCATAATAATCCTTGCATTTGATGTAGCGCTTCACAGAATTTACTGTAAAGTGAATTGACTGTATATTTGTGGGCGAAACGCAGCAGCCAATTGTGCACAGCAGTGTCCAACACACAGTCTTGGATTGAAATGACCACTTTTATTACTGTAGATTTTTGGGGGACGGATTATTATTAGGCGCGTGGAGTAAGGAAACTTGCCCAAGGTTTCGCCCTGATCTTCCTGGATTCGATCACAGGTCTCACGCTTGTAAGGCGAGTGCTGTAACCACTGAGCTACAGGAGCTCCAATGTCCCCCCACACGCATAGTCACAAAGCCGTGGGTGGAGCGGGGGCTCTATCCGAAAGCCTGTGACTCCACACCCCAGCGTTGCACTGTCAGCAAAATTGGGAGGGCTGGAGGAACGTGAAGGGGGGAAAGCGAGCAAGGAAATCATGTCTCATCAGGCCTCACTACACCGCAGGCAATTGCACACAGCATAATGTGGAATACTCGCTGACATCAATGTGGGGCCAATTGTATGTCCAGCACTTACTGTCATCTCTTCACTTCCCCTGAGAATTCAGGCAACGGGGTATTACTCTTACACCGCGCCTCATAAATACCCACACACTGAATACCCTTCGCACAGCTCCTTCACTAATGCATGCCAGAGCTCCCCGATTAAATCTACATGGAACTGTCCTTCGTCTCCCATTGGCATGTTCAGCCAGCCTGACACAGTGCAGGGTGATAGTGAATATTCCTGCGGGTCACAGCACGGCTCAGGGCAAACGAAAGCGGACGGCAGGAAAGTGCGCAGCTCCACTTTGCGAAGCGAAAATCCCACCACCCCCCCCACCCCCACACAGCCCCCAAAAAACAATGAGCTCGCAAACAATTACCTCTCAGTTGCTTCATTTCCCTGTAGCTCAGTGGTTAGAGCACTCGTCTTAACAAGAGTGAGACCTGTGTTCGAATCCAGGCAGATCAGGCCGAAACCATGCGCACGTTTCCTTGCTCAACATGCCTAATAATAATCATGTCCAAAAAAAAAACACAATAATAAAATTGTTCATTTCAATCCACGACTGTTTGTGGGACACAGCTGTGCGCAATTGGCTGCCACGTTTCGCCCACAATTCATTTTCCTGTATATTCTGTGAAGCGCTTTGAGACGTCGATAAAATGTGAAAAACGCTATGTCAAATATAAGGATTATTATTATTATTATTATTACTATTATTACCCGACTCCGACTGTCTATCCCGTTTCATTCCCATTCATCGCTCCGTGTTTTAGTTCTGCCCTCCCTCGGCATGCTCTCATTCTGGGTCAGTCGCTCACAGTCTTCCCCTCTGATCTCCTGACGTCACCTAAACAGCTGTTTCAATGAAAAACCAATAACCCTGGACAGGTTTGCCCCCAGCCAGTATTGACACAACAGTCGTGAGGGAGCAGGGCTGGGTGTGGCGAGTAGTTAACGTATTAATTTGAAGCCCTCTACGGAAATGAGACCTGGGTGAGTGGAGGGAGGTGGTGGGCGGTGGGTGGACGGGTGGGACGCTATGGAATCTGGGTTGCACAACAACAACAAATTGCACTTGTAAAGCGCCCTCCACAACAGAAAGATGTCCCAGGGCGTTGGACAATCAGGATTTTGGACCCAAGTTGGGGGAGGGAGGGAAGGAGGGAGGGAGGGAGGGAGGTACAGGGTTAGGAAGGTGGTGGAAGGCAAAGTTGAAGAGGAAGGTCATTAGACGCTTCTTGAAGGAGGCAAGAGATTGAGAGCAGACAGTGGGTTTTGGGGGGAAAGAGTTCCGGAGTGTGGGGGCAGAGACGCCAAATGCCCGAGTTCATATCAGCCCAAGCCCAGATCAGCTACTCACAAAAGTGGCTTCAGGCCACCTCTCTGTAGGAGGGGCTAAGATTGGGAAGGTTGTTCCTAACAACATCTCAGTGAATTGGAGAGAGAGAGAGAGAGAGAGCGAGACACAAAGCGAGACACAAAGCGAGACAGACTGACAGACAGATAGACAGAGAAGGAAACCGCCAGAGGTCTGATATCTGTCACCTGTGTTCTAGGTCTCTCATGTTTCTTACACAAAATCTCTTAACTGAAACTTGCTGTGGGCATAACTGCAGCAGTCTGACTTCTGCTTTTGGCTGGTGTGTGTGTGTGTGTGTGCGCGCTTTGTGTTACTGAAGCCTGACAGCCCCACAATGGTAAAAGGGGTCCATTCTGTTAAGACTGCTTGATTTTAAGTTTCACCCAATTTCTCCTTGGCATTGTCGCACACGGTGGAGGAGAAGGAGTTTCAAGGAGGTTAAGGCATTCGGAATGCACCTCAGCCCTCACGAGTAGAGATTGTAATTATAATTATTTCCCGCGGTACCACCTGTAAGACTATTTCGTCTTATGAATAATAATGATCCCTACATTTGATATGGCGCCTTTCACATTGGGAGGTCATCGCAAAGAGCTTCACGGGATGTGCTGTGACGTGTGTCAGCCTGTGGCGTAGTAGGTCGCACTCTCACCTTTGAATCAATGCCAAAGTCAGGACCTTTGAACTCCCAAAGTCTAGGCTGATGCTCCAGCGCAGTGTTTTGGGGGGAGAGATGCGTAATCAGAGGTACAAATTGGCTGCTGCGTTCACCGACAATAATCATAATAACCCATGCATTTATCAAGTTCCCTTTCCCTCCGCCCTCCCCGTCTCCGACCCCAACTCGGGTCTGAGACATTGACTGTACAGCGCCTTGGGAGGTCCTCCTGACGTCAAAGGCGCAAAACAAGTGTCATTTTGTTGTTGCTGCTGTTGTCGCTGAGTTGTCCCAAACTACTTTGAGGTACATATTCTGAAGTCAATTGGCTGCGTATTGGGAGGGCGAAACGCGGCAGGCAATTGCGCACGGCCGTTGGCATAAATCCACTGCGAATACAAAATACAAAGTCACCACACATTCCAGTATATTCTGTGAAGCGCTTTGAGATATCCTGCTGACGTGAAAGTTGTTTTTCCATATGTAAGGGTTATGGTCGATCTCATTATTATGAATTATCCTGTGTTTTGTCCAGTCAGTACTGTAAGGTTACTCCAAGGCTTTGGAGAGGTTACATGCAAGGAAAGCACGTGACGGGTACGAAGGGATTAGGAGGTTGCTGCCTCTGACACGGCAAAAGGCTATTTCATCTGATGTATTAAATCGAGCAGCTTTTCTCTGTGCAATAAATCTCACTCTTTATCACCCGCAGTGTGGAGCACTGGGGCTCTCCTACCTACCTTGAGCTCCAGAACATCATAAGTCAAATAAAGTGCCTCTCTTTTATTTGGTGTGAACATGCCGACATGAACTGGTCCCCAGTAATACACGAAAACAAATGGGAATAATGTGCCGGAAAGGTGGGAGTTATTGCAGTTTGTCAAACAGCAGATAGACTGCCTCACACAGCCAGAATCCAAATACCCAGAATAATTTTTTTTTTTAATTGGCTTTGAATCAGTTGTAGAAATTGTTGTAAAAGCGTAGTGACTGTTTTTGTTGTGTGCAGGCAAGCATAGCAACTGTCTTTGAGCACCGAAAGCAAGTTCCTGTGAATAGCTCGCAGGTGAATGACTGATTTATAATAATAATAATACTTGCATTTGATTTCACGTCTTCTAGACGTCTCAAAGCTCTTCACAGAATATACTGTAAAGTGAATTGACTGTATATTTGTGAGCGAAACGCAGCAGCCAATTGCGCACAGCAGTGTCCCACAAATAGTCGTGGATTGAAATGACCAATTTTATTATTGTGGTTTTTTTGGACGGATTATTATTAGGCGTGTGGAGTCAGGAAACTTGCCCAAGGTTCCACCCTGATCTGCCTGGATTTGAAACATAGGTCTCACGCTTGCAAGGCGAGTGCTCTAACCGCTGAGCTACAGAACTCCACAACAACTATTGATACATTGCACTACTCATATAGTTTCTCTGATGGTTTTTGTCTCTTTCTCTGTGTGTGTGTGTGTGTGTGTGTGTGTGTGTGTGCTGCAGTCTCCTCCCTACAGCTCAGGAAGCTACGACTCAACCCGTAACGAGGGACTGGGGGGCTGTCCCGAGGATCTGTCCATCAGCCGTGGGGGGGACGATGATGATGACGAGCACGACCACGATGAAGATAACGAGAAGATTAATGACTCGGAGGGGATGGACCCCGAGCGGCTGAAGGCCTTCAATGTGAGCGAGCTGTGGTTTGTTTGTTTGTTTTATCAATAATGTTATTATTAATAATCTATAACATAAACAATCCTTGCATTTGATATAGCGTCTTGTCACATTGTTGTGATGTCTCAACAACCTGTAGCTCCTGCAGCTCAGTGGTTAGAGCACTCGCCTGACAAGCGAGACACCTGGGTTCAATTCCAGGCAGGTCAAGGTGAAACCTTGGGCAGGTTTCCTTACCTCCACGTGCCTGCTAATAATCCCTCAAAAAAACTTAAGTCATTTCAATCCAAAACTGTTTTTGGGCCACTGCTGTGCGCAATTGGCTGCCATGTTTTGCCCACATATATATATACAGTCAATTCACTTTGCAGTATATTCCGTGAAGCTCTTTGAGACGTCTACAAGGCGTGAAAAAACACAATATCAAATGCAGGGCTTATTAATATTATTAATTGTTATTAGATTAGCGTCCCAGAACACTTCGCAGTATATAAGATAAAGTGGAGTGACTGTGCATTCTGTGCGCAAAATCTAGGACTTCAAAGTTGAGAGTGAATTCAACAATTTACCTTTGCCCCCATCCATCGCAATATTTAACAAATTCCTCTGAAAAATGTTACCCACACAGAGTTACTCTAGTTTCCCCCAAACCTTGTTTTATCTTGTCTAGCGTTAAAGACATGATAATAATAATAAGCAGAAGAAGAAGAAGAAGAAGACTTAGTGGCTTATTGCAGAGGTGGGGGTGAGGGTGAGGGAGGGAAGAGATGGAGGCTATATTCACAAAACACTGGTTAGCGACATTTGTATGCGTTGCTGCTATCTGGGCTTTAGCGAGTGTGTTGCTCATCTATCTTGCTAAGATTCCAATGGGGCCGCTCATCACCTGCCTTCCCCCCAACAGGCCGCGCTTAAAGACGGTTTTATAAGCAATGAATAAACATGTGCGGAAAACAAACAGGATGGTTTGACTGCTTTACGTTCAAAGTCGTGATCAAATCTTGGAATATTCAAAGCTTTTTTTTTGCAAACCTGCAACAAAAGATATCTGTGCCCCATCTTGGCCCAATGACTAGATTTCTCTCTCTGCTCATTCTGCAAACCCTTGACCCCCCCAGCTCAATCCAATCCCCCCGCACCCCATTCAAATCCCTCCACCCCACCTCCTTCCCTTTCCCAATAGCACAAAGGGATCTTTAATGTCTACTTGAACAGGCAGGGATCTTGGTTTAACATCTCATCAGAAACACATCACCTCCAACAGTGCTATGGTTTTCACCTCTCCCCCAGTATTATAATGGACTTTCTGCCTAAACTGTATGAACTCAAAGCCCCTATTTGAACACACAACCTACTGAGACAGAAGAAAGAGAGCACTGACCGCTTGAGCCAGACTGACCTCTGTCTTCTTCTGCCTGTTTGGGTTTGATTGTCGCCTCAGATGTTCGTGAGGCTGTTTGTGGACGAGAACCTGGATCGGATGGTTCCCATTTCGAAACAGCCCAAGGAAAAGATTCAGGCCATCATCGAGTCGTGCAGTCGGCAGTTCCCGGAGTTCCAGGAACGGGCACGGAAACGCATTCGCACTTACCTCAAGTCCTGCAGGCGATTGAAGAAGAACGGCATTGAACTGGTAAGAGACATCTTGAGGCGGTGTGGGTGGGGGGGGTTGGGTTGGGTTGGGGGGTGGGTGCTTGGCAAAGGGTTGGGAGGGAAGTGATCAAAGGCGCGGTGAGGGAGCTTGGCTTTTTATGCCATAAATCAAGAAATATTCAATCAAGAGAAAACCGAAAACATGACATTGATTAAACATGGAGGCTGGCGTCAGTCTTGCCTCGTGTGAATGTTCGGTGGGAGTGGGGGTGGGGGTGGGGGTGGGGGTGGGGGTGGGGGGTGGGGGTGGGGGTGGGAGGAGGGGGAGGAGGGAAATGCTTCTTGATGGCGCCCACAGACCATTTCTAGCCTAGAGGAACATGCTGCCACCTAGTGCTTCAATTCCAGAGAACATTAGACACAAGAGGCAAGGTTTGGGAGCTCCCACAGTATGTGTTTGTGAGATGGGATGGGTGGGTGGGTGGGTGATGGGGAACTGCTGGAGTTTAACCAGGTAAAGCCACGTAGCTTGCCATTGTCCATATCTGTAAAGCTCTTTGAAACTTCTTTCTATGTGAAGGATGCTTCATGTAATTGGTATTGTTTGTAGGGTTGGTGGGGTGGGGGTGGGGTGGGGGGGTGGTGTAAGTGCTGGGCAAGGTTAGTGGCAATATTTAA
Source organism: Hydrolagus colliei (assembly GCA_035084275.1). Lineage (NCBI taxonomy): Eukaryota > Metazoa > Chordata > Chondrichthyes > Chimaeriformes > Chimaeridae > Hydrolagus > Hydrolagus colliei. Next base: position 11,008,189 of record CM068759.1, read on the forward strand.
ACAAAAGTACCTTGCATTTATATAGTGACACCCTCATGTAGGATAGAGTCCCAGAATGCTTGTCATCGCCCTGCAAAGTGACTCATTGTGTGGAGCATGTTCATAAAATGTTTTCGACGGGTTAAGGTGATGTAGAAATGTATTGGCCCAGTGATAACCGACGCTGTCCAAGGCAATCAACGTGCTCTCTCTCCTCTCCTTGCCATTGCCACTCCTCACTGGGAAAATCTCCCTGGAACAATCACTGCACGGACATATTGGAAAGCCACACACATCTTAAAGTCTTAACGGGTCACAACGACAATAACAACAACAAAATGACACTTGAATTGCGCCTTTCACGTCAGGAGGACGTCCCAAGGCGCTGGAAGCAACTCATACCCTTGGCCTGGGAATCTGGGATCCTTGGACATGCCCGTTACACTTTATTACTGTTAGATCCATGATAAAAATCGCTTGAAAGGTTGCCTTTATTGGCTATTAATTTAATTGGCCAGCAGTCAAGTAGTACCTGGAATCTACTCATTTGCCATTCTGCCGGTCAGATCTAGTTCAAATGGAAATTCTAATTTGAATAAAGCTTTGAGACGGTGCCTTAGGTGAAGCAATTAACCCCTTTGCTCAAGGTTCTAAAACTAAACATCCCTTTTAAGGAAATGTTATTCTGGCCCCACCTTTTTCACAAGGAATCTTCTCTCTCAGTTAAGACCAAGCGAAGAGTACAGGCAGGATACCTGAGGGGTTTAGCTAAAGCCTCCCTGACGTCAAGTTACCATGATCACACTTCTCGTAAACACTAGAAACTATAATAATAAATTAATCATTACATTTGACATAGCACCTCTCACGTCTTCTAGACGCCTCAAAGCGCTTCACAAAGTATACTGTAAAGTGAATTGACTGTATATTTCTGGGCGAAACGCGGCAGCCAATTGCGCACTGCAGACTGTGACATATATCTTGAGTTTGTTATTGAGAAGCATCAGTGAAGCAACAACAACTTGTATTTAGATAGCGATATTCACATGGGGCAGCTTGGAGCGCTTAACAGTGGCAAGGCCTGACATGACCCTCTCTTCAAGGAAACCAGGTCATCAGTCAAGGGTCAAATGCATCCTCTAATTTCTGTTTTATCCTCCACTCCCTCCCTCTCTCCCTCCCTCTGTCTCTAGGCGTCCCGTCTCCACGCTTCTTCCTTGCGACAGGAGGATGGGGAAGAGGGAGCCTCCAACTTCTTCACCACCGGTGCAGCGCCATCATCGACCTCCAGGAGGCGGGCTTGCTGGAGGGTCAGGCGGACGTCGGGCTTTCCAACCTCTGAGGTGAGATACTACCTGTGTGTGTGTGTGTGTGTGTGTGTGTGTGTATGGGGAGGGTAGGGTAGATGGGAGGCGGCGCCATGCTATTCTTGCACAAAATATTGGAGATCCAATGCTGACCAGACTGACCAGCTTCCTGTAACGCACAGAAAGTCACATCAGCTAGGACACGACGACCCCATAACTGCTGACCGGCGGCCATTTTGTTGTACCTTCCATCGCCCAACACACAAAGCCTTTGGAGTTTATGGGGCAAAATCATTGCTGTTATCCCAGGGGTCGCCTTGAATCAAGGTTCACGATATGATATGGGGCACCCAGTGAATGGCAAAATAGGACACCGATCCAACATGAAGTTAAATAAGGAATCCTGTCCCATCTTATGATGATGTGTAAATGGTAATACAGGTTTGGTGCATATAGGAACATCTGATCCTCCTGATCGTATGACAGCTCTAAACTCCACCCCCCCCCACCCACCCTCCAGGTGTCCGCTGTTTCAGTTGAAAATTGTATTGCGATCATTGTTCTCCCATTTGGACTCGTGTTTGCACCCTGACTGGGGTTTGACTTGCATGAATGTGCCAGTTGTATTCACTTCTTCACAAAGACTGAACGATACAAACAGCCAAAAAGTCATACGACCACAGTTGTCTGGGGGCGATTGTTGTCCAGGACACTGGGAGAGAAACAAACTCCCTTCCCCTTTTTGAACAGCGGAATGGGATCTTTATAGTCCACCTGAACAGACACAGATGGACCTCATTTTAACATCGCAGTCAAAGTACAGCACCTCTAACAATACCCACCACCAGCAATGCATTAATAATAATAATCCTTGCATTTGATATAGCGCTTTTCACGTCTTCTAGACGTCTAAAAGCTCTTCACAGAATATATTGTAAAGTGAATTGACTGTTACTTGTGGGCGAAATGCAGTATCAATTACACACAGCAGTGTCCCACAAACAGTCGTGAATTGAAATGACCAATTTATTATTTTTTTTGGTGAGGGATTATTATCAGGCGGATGGAGTAAGGAAACTTGCCCAGGGTTTCGCCCCTGCCTGGAATTGAACCCAGTTTGCAAGGCGAGCGCTCTAACCACTTAGCTACAGGATTCATTAGAGCATCATCTTAGACCATGAGATTGACATTTAGAAGAACATTGGATCCTCCTGAACAAGCCCCACATCCCATCCTCCCTAGGGATCCATTGTTTTAGTTGAAATTGTATGTCGATGTGGGGCTGAACCCACAAGCTTCTGACTCGGTGATGAGAGCAATATAAGGTAATTCCAGATACGTGGGCTATAACTGACGATTACTGTATACGATTCCCGAGGCAACGCCTAGTGACCAGGTGACAGCAGTCAGTAATTTGGGCAGGATTTGGTTGAGCAAAGCAGGCTGTAAGACTGAAAGACGTGTGACTGGACGTGCAGACAGATGTACAACACGGACAGATGCTCTCGTTCACCTCCCAGCATACTGACGGGACACTGCTCTCTTCCCCCCCTCCACCGCAGACCCGGACAACTCCCTCTCACCTCACCTCAGCCATGGCGGAAAATATCCTGGCAGCCGCGTGTGAGAGCGAAAGCAGGAAAGCCGCCAAGAGGATGCGTCTGGAATCATACCAGCAGCAGGTAGTGTGATCGCCCGACAGTAATAATAATCATTATTATAATATTCATTCCATTTCATATCGGCGCCTTACCACATCCTCGAGACGTCTCAAAGTGTTTCACATAATATAGAGTCACGTGAATTGAATGTATATTTTTGGGGGCAAAACGTGGCAGCCAATTGAACGCAGCAGCGTCTCACAAACAGTCGTGGATCGAGTGACCCATTTATTCTTATTATTATTTAAATCAGGGGTGGATGGACTCAGAGATTAAGTGGTGTCCAGGAGGTGGCAGTGGGAGAAGCGGAATTGATGGTACTAAATTTCAGGCTGCCGCTTGCACCCTCTCCCTGTTATAACCCAACTTCCTTACTCTCGCTGAGACGGGAGCAGGGATTTTAATACATTTTCGTCTGTTTGAAAAAAAAACGATTGATTTATTATCGTATTGCAGGGCTGCGGAAGATTTTTGCGAATGTTGTCAGGGTTAATGAAAGCGAGTTGTGCTTTTTTTTAAACGTCTCTCTTGTTTGGAGCAGCTGCGCTGTGAATCCCAACCAAGGTCGCACGAGCGAGTGAAGGGCACGGAATTAGTCAGGACAGAAACAGGCTATCCATCCACCTTCCCATCCACCTCTACCCGCCTCTCTTTCTTCCACCCCCCTCCTCCCACCACACATCTGTAACCCAGTCTGTGTCTGTGCAGCCACACCTAACAGGAGATTAGACTCTATAATGACGGGATACTAAGACTCCTCTGATAATAAAATAATAATAATCTTTGCGTTTGATATAGTGCTTTTCACGTCTTCTGGCTGTCGTAAAGCGCTTTACAGAATGTACTGTAAAATTAATTGACTGTATATTTGTGGGCGAAACGCCTGTATATTTGTGGGCAGCCAATTGCACACATCCCACAAACAATCATGGATTGAAGTGACCAATTTATTATTGTTTTTTTTCGACGGATTATTATTGTGGAGTAAGGAAACTTGCACAAGGTTTCACTCTGGCGAGAATTGAACCCAGGTCTCTCTCGCTTGCAAGGCGAGTGCTCTAACCACTGAGCTACAGGACTCCATAATAATAATAATAATAATCCTTGCATTTGATGTAGCACCTTATCCTATTATTGATAGGTCTCCAAATTGCTTCACGGAATATATCGCAAAGTGGATTGACACGGGTGTACGGAGTAGGGAAACTTGCCTAGGCCCAAGCCAGGAATCGAACCAAGGTCCCTCTCGCTTCCTATCTCGGCTTATTTGTTCTCGTTCTATTTAACAGACATACACTAATGCACTATGCAGGGCGAATCAGCTCTTACCTCCTGTAATAGCTGCACAGTCTTTGTGAATGTTGTTTTAAAAAAAGAACATAATTAATAATTAAAAACCCACAGAGTAAGGGCTTCTGATTCACCTTGCATACTATCTTGAAAGAATTTTCAAAGGTGATTGACACAGGATCTATGGGCCAAATTACCTCCTTCTGTGCTAGGCAGGCTCTGGCCTGTTGAATGTCACACTCATCAGCACTTCAGATTCTCTGCTCCTTCACTTTGGAACTCCATCCCTCAATCCCTTCATCTTGCGCCATCCCTCCCTTGCCTCCCTCAAGGCACATCTCAAGACCCTCCTCTTCGACCGAGCCTTTGGCCACCCTCCTACCTCTACCCTCCCTGCCCATCAACCCTCCTGATCCCAAACCCCCTCCTCCGGTCCAAATCCGAGCGCTTCGGGACGTCCTCCCGATGTGAAAGCCGCTGTGTAAATGTAATGTATTGTTGCTGTCTGTCTCTATGGTTCCCTACTATTCTACGAATTCAAACATGGCAGAGGAGCGGAGACAACAAAGCTTTTTAAACACCACTGTGTGTGTAGCTATATCAAGCTCTCCACCTCGCTTTTTTTTATTTGATGCATAATTTAGAGAAGCTTTATATCTAATTTTTATGAGCTAAGCTCCAGTCAGAGAAGGATTCATTGCTGCTCAGAGAGTAGAGAGTACAGTACATGAATCTGTATTCCCGGGAGGGCCTTTTACCTTATCCTCAGTGTCTGAAGCCCCATCTTAAGTCACCAGTGAAATGAGTTTCCCAGCCCCCTGTATTGATAAGTTATTATTGTGAAGGAAGATCTTTAATTTAATTTTCTGAATGATGGTTGATGGTGGGGGGAACATGAGGCCTCTGATGCCTTGGGTACTGTGAAGGGTACCTCTCACATAATAGCCAGGCACAAACACACAGTCACTACACTCGACAGTAACAAGATTCCTGTGGAGCTCTTTCGAGACGTCTCAACAACGTGATACTGTGCTAGGCAAGGATGACTATTTTTATTACAATAATAATAATCCTTGCATTTGCTATAGCGCTTTTCACGTCTCAAAGCGCTTCACAGAATATAGTGTAAAGTGAATGTAAAGTGAATTGACTATATATTTGTGGATGAAATAATATATAATTATTAGTATTATTATTAGTAGTATTATTAGTATTATCTATATTATTATAATTCCAGAACCAGAGATACAAAATGTATCTTTTGAATTGCTATATAACATTTTTAAATAATAATCCTTGCATTTAGATATTAGCACCTTTCACGACAGGAGGATGTCTCAAAGCACTTAGAATCTTAGAAGCTAACAGCACATAAGGAAGCCATTCGGCACATTGTGTCTGTGCAGCTCTTCTTCGGCGCATTCTCTTGTTCTTATGTTCCAATTTCAGTTTGAAAGTTGTTATTGAATCTACTTCCATCCCCACTTAGAGTCAGTAAGTTCACGAGATATACTGTAAAAGTGATGTGACTTGTGTGTTTAGTGGGCGAAATGCGGTAGCCAATTTGCCCCCAGAACAATGTCCCAGCAAACAGCCATGGAGCGAGCGATCGACCGACTGAGTGACTTTGTTGATTGTGGTCTTTTCTGCTGCTCTGTTCACAGGACGAACCCATTGCACTAGACAAACAGACGCTACAGGGCCGGGAGTCAACCCAGTTTGCACACACTACTACCTACTCGCTCCCAGCTGCTTCCTTCTCTCAAGATCAGATGTACATCAACGGAGGATTGAACTACAGTTACCGTGGTTACGGAGGACTCGGAGGCGGACTGCAACATCCCTCCCCCCTGCAGACTGGAAACCTCAGCAATGGTACGAAAGGAAAATCTCCGCTTAGCAAGGCATCCACTTAGCGAGGTTTCCCTTTCCGTTCACAGTCCATCCTATGGTCTCCTTGTTTATTCCCCCTCCCGCATCCCTCCCGTCTCCTCACCACCCCCCACTCCAACCCCAAAAGAAAATTCCCTTCTGAATCAGTAGCCCAAACGCAAGCCAGACATTCTGAACGGAATTGCTTCACACTGAAGCCATGTTTTGCCCACAAATATATAACAAAACAACTTGGATTTATATAGTGCCCTCCACGCCAGTCACTTTACAGTATATTTTGTGAAGCGCTTTGAGACGTCTAGAAGATGTGAAAAGCACTATATCAATGCAAAGATTATTATTAATAATAATAAAGGGGCCTCTCCCACTCCCCCCCCCACCCCCCCATCCAAACACTACCTTAACACTAGGGACTTATACTGTTGCATAGGTGCCTGTACTGCCTATCAAAGAATTATTTGAGGTGGGGATGGGTGAAGTTGGGGTCAGGGAAAAAGTAGGAGACATCCTGGATTTGTGGGGATTAACTGCTTTTATCCTACCTTAATCCCGAGCGAAGGAAGCTCTTGAGTGACATGTGGGGGTGAGCGCAGCATTGCTCAGGTTACTGACTGATAATCCACACTCTTTTAGTGCAAATGGAACTGCCACACGGTTCACATTGCTGATGTTAGGGGAATTAACACTCACTCCTTGTCCATTTTGTATCATTAGAAACTTGCAGTAAGAGGTGTGAGTGTGTGAGTGTGTGTGTGGGCCGGGAGTGGTGGGGGTGGGGGGGGCGCAGGAAAAGCATACAGAGTCACTACATTTTACTGTGTGATCCTGTGATACGCTTTCACACATCCCCCTGATGTGAAATGCAAGGATTATTATCACTATTCCTTATAATGTGGGTGTTTTTCCCACCGAATACGCAAGTCAATCCACTTTGCTGTATATCCAATGAGATGCCTTGATGATAAGGTGCAAAATCAAATGCAAGGATTATTATTTGAATTACAATAATAACTAATAAAAATAAGAATAATCCTTGTATTTTGATAGAGTGCTTTTCATGTCTTCTAGACGTCTCAAAGCGGTTCACAGAATACACTGTAAAGTGAATTGACTGTATTTGTGGGCGTTGTGTTTGCTCCCCACCCTGTCACCCTTCCCTTCACCCCTCCGCCCTCCCACATCCACAGTCCCCTCCCTTCTGAATTAACAACAACAAGCCAAATCTCCATTAGTACATTGAGGGCCACTATCTCTCACATTAAAACCAACGCCATCAGCCCGATTAAAGACTTTCGTTCCCCAGTCCGTTTCCATTACCGCGTCCATATGTCTGCCTGCCCTGCCTCCCCCCACCACCCACCCCATCGGTTTAAAGGGATTTGCATGGGATTCCAATTAGATCTGCTGCTGTGGCAGTATATGTAGATCAGCAGCAAAGAGTCAGTCTGGAGAGGCTAACGCCTTCATAAAAAATAAGTCATTTATGCATAATAAATGCATTCAATTGAATGGGGTCTATGTTAAACAGAACGTGACAGAAGAAATATTCAGGTTTTAGAATCTTAAAACAATGAGGGCGCCCTGGGATTAAACATTGGCCAGTAATTGGGAATCATTTACTGGGCAATGTAAATGTAAATTTGTATCATATGATTTGCAGTTGGATGTGAAAGCAATCATTTGCTCGTGTCGCGAGGATTTTAGTGCCCGGGTATAATGGAACTGGGCAGCCAATAGATTCTCCAGCGGTGGTTATAATATTAATAATAATAAAACTTTGCATCAGCGCCTTGGGACGTCCTCCTGACGTGAAAGGTGCTATGCAAGTGTAATTTTGTTGTGGTTGCATTTGATATAGAGCATATATGATGTTGATGAGTTAAGGCTTCACAGACTATAGTATAAAGTGACTGTACGTTTAGTGGGCGGAACATGGGTATGATTTCCTGGCAGGGCATAACATTGGGTGTGTTTCTTTATTCCATACACACAGCTCTGTTTACCTAGCAGTAAGTAGGTTGCTAGTTGATTGGTGGATCACTTTTCTAGGTATAAATAATCCTCTGAAATGTAATGAGAATAAATGGGTCACTCAATCCATAACTTTGTGGGATGCAGCCGTGCTCAATTGACTGTCGTGTTTCACCCACAAAATGCACATTTAATTTACTGAACAGTGTATTCCGGGAAGTGCTTCGAGACGTCTCAAAGACTTGATAAGGCGCTCTATCAAATGGAGTCCTGCAGTTCAGTGGTTCGAACACTCGCCTCACAAGCGAGAGACTCGGGTTCGATTCCCGACAGGGCGAAATCAAGGTTCCTTATTCCACACTCCTAATTATAATCCCTCAAAAGAAAAAAAAAATGGATTCCTCAATCCACGACTGTTTGTGGGACGCTGCCGTGCGCAATTGGCTGCCGCATTTCGTCCACAAATGTACAGCCAATTCACTTGACAGTATAATCTGTGAAGCGCTTTGAGACGTTTAGAAGACGTGAAAGGCGCTGTATCAAATGCAAGGATTATTATTATTATGATTATTAACAACCTAAACCCGCTGCTTTCATGTGCCTTCAGGTCCAACTGATCTGAGCATGAAGGCGCTGGCTTCCAACTCAGCTTCATCCAACACGAATAACAGCCGGAACGTGGCTGCCACACAGCTCAGCCCCACGGAGATCACTGCAGTTCGGCAGCTTATCGCTGGCTACCGGGAGTCAGCCGCCTTCCTCCTCCGCTCAGCAGACGAACTGGAAAACCTCATTTTACAACAGAATTGACTTTCGGCAGCAAAGCCACCCCCCCCCCCCCCGCCCGCCAACCCACACCAGCCCCCACCCACCTTCTATCCACTGATAACCCCACACCCAACCGCCACCACCATCACAAACCCCTGCTCCCCATCCTCCCATTACCCGAACCCATGTGTTGTAGTTGAACCCAGCTCGAAACTGGAAACTCGGTGAGGGAGGAGGGGTGGGGGGCGGGGGGGAGGAGATTCCTCTTGTTACAATGATGGCCATTAACCCATTGCTGCTATTGGAAGTGATAACGCCACCAACCTTTAACCTCAGACTTCATCAGGACCAAGTGTGTGAGTGTGTTAAGTCTTCAACCCAAGGACCTCATTCACCAGAGTATCTCCTTTATCTCTCCCCGACACCCCACTCCCCCCTCTCCTTCACTGCCTCCCTCTTCCCACCCTGTTACTGCTAGATAACATACCTTTGGTTGGTGTGGACTCACCAGCGCCTCCTGCTGGGGTGCTGCAGTTGCTGGCTCGTCGCATTAACCAGTCTCACTGTAACTTTCAATTCCCAGTGCAATACCACGTAACGCTGCTAAGAAGAGTGAACCTAGTCTGGCCCTTGAGCGCGGGGGAGAGAGAGGAAGGACGGGAAAGAAGGGAAAGTTAATATCTATTGGTTTTGTGTTCATTCTGATCATTAGGTTGACATATTACGAGGACGGTAGTGGCATCAATGGTACATGCATTATTCAATGATTCTGCGAGGGGGTGGTGGTGGGGAGGTGGGGGAGAAGGAAAACCTCTGGACGGCTGAATTTCCTTTGTTGCTTTCAGGAATCCACAGTCTTTCAGTTAAATGATAGCCTCAAGAGGGTTGTGGTGTTAATGCTGACAGCATTGCAAGGAAATGCTGAGACGCTTTGCCTCTCGTTCCACCCTGCCGATTAGCGCGGTGTTTCTGACTTCCTTCCCCGGGTGGGATCATGTGGTCATTTCGGACTGGGTGGGGTCGAGGGGCGGTGGGGTGGGTGGGAGATGGAGAGAGGGAGGGAGAGAAAGGGAGGAAAGAACTACAATTGCTCAGGGTGTTAGCCCAAAACCCGTTATCTGTGTCAGACTGGCTCAGCACTCTGGCCTCCTGAGTGGGAAGGCTGTGGGGAGTGTATAAATTCTATCACACTGATGTGATGTGAGGTCAGATCAGTTTTGGGGCTGGGTGGGGGGGGATGAAGGATGGGAGAGGAGGAGAACTGAACGGCTGATTTATGAATCACCGGTAATGGCTTGAGATTTGCCATGGGCTTTCTGATCTCCGAGCATTGCCAGATGCAGTGCTAGTAAATCTGGTCACTGTGCGCTGTGAATATTGCATGGAATATTGCATCTCTTCTTAGCTGGAGTTGGGCAGTGTTTAAGGTATCACTAGCCAAATAACTCACCTCACACCCCCATGGCGGACAGGAAAGTGGACAGCCTCCTCCCATCTCTTTTCTGTCACACTCAGAGGATTTGACTCTTCCCCCACCTCCTCCCTCCGCGCCCCCCCCCCCCCCCCCCCCACAAGATCATATCACCCACAAAATATACAGTTAATTCACTTTACAGTATATTCTGTGAAGCGCTTTGAGACGTCTAGAAGACATGATAAGGCTCTACATCAAATGCAAAGATTATTATTACTATTGCAATCTTATTCTCTCTGAGGTATAAGGTTGTTAGTGATTGGTGGATCGCTTGCCGGGGTAATAGTCCCCTCAAAAAAAAAAGTTTTAAAAAAATTATAAGTTGGTTACTCAAACCACGATTGTTTGAGGGACACTGCTGCGCCCAATTGGTTGCACATCTGTCTACAAAATACACAGCCAATACACTCTAAGGCATATTAAGCATCTGTCCATTCAGCAACTGAAAGCGGACCATTAAATCACTCAAGGCTCAGTAGCGATTTGTAGCACGATAATAAAACATTGTTTTGTAGCATTTATCCAGTAGAATTTAAAAAAAAAAGACTTTTATTTTCCTTTGTAATTTAATTTATTTTCCCTTTTTTTAAAAAAAATACCAAAGCCATTCCTTCCAGCCGCTTATAGGAAAGTTTCAAAGGAAATCCGGTTCTCAAAAGGTTAAAGAATTTACCAGATTCAAGCTGTATAAATATTTGAACGAGGTGCCTCCAGCAAGGCATTAACCTATATTTAGGTTTAGTTTAGTTACAGTGATATTATTTGGCAGCTTTCCTGGCTAATGAACGTGATTGCGATGGCAATGTTTTGCCTGCAAAATATACAGTCAATTCACTTTGCAGTACATCCTGCCAAGCGCTCGGAGCTGTCTCGGAAGATGTGATAAGGCGGTAAAGCAAATGCAAGGATTATTATTATTATTATTGTTATCAGCCGTATCTGTAAAATATACACTGGATTTCCTGAAATGTCTACCTGGGCACAAACGGTTGCCTTGCACAGTAGTGGCTCCTGGGTTAACTGTCCCTAGGTGAACATCAATTAACAACAACAACAACAGCTTTCATTTATATAGCGCCTTTCATGTGGGGTGGGCTCAGATAAGCAGACAACCCAGAAAGAGCCACATAACACAGCAAACCCCGTGAGAGTTACAAAACACCATTCGTCTTAAATGCACCATGAAATAGAGAGACAGATTCACGGAGAGCCCCGGCAAAGCCCTATCTCTGTCCGCAGGTGCACATAGGCAGCTTGCCTCTTTCGTGAGGCTTCGGACGACAGGTAGTCCTGGGAAAGGGTGGGATGCTCCTCATACAAGTCCCGATCCCAAAGGTTGTCTGAAGATGTGGGGATAAACCTTCTGGTTCATTTCCACAAGAGAGATTCAAACGAAGGATGCCCTTTTTCGAGTCATCTCATTCTTCTAAATTACCCAGCCCAACTCATCAACCCACTGAGCGGTGGCCAGGTGATCTCATAGAGGTTCTGGACACCATAACCAGGTTACTAACCTTGAACTACTGAAAACATTTTCCTGGAGATATTAACCCTCTACCTCAGTTCTACTTTCTTTATTCAAATAATGTATCCTTTATGATAGTCCAGTACCAACCACACAACACGTCTACTTCACCTTGAATGGCCTAGAGCGACAATGCGACCGGTTTGGAAAATAGTTTGGTCAGTAAGTCCTTTGCTGTCGGTTTCCTTGTGTGGGTGGGTGGGTGGGTAGGTCAGGGCGAAGAGTTTGAGGACGGAAGGAGCGGGTGTGGGAAAGAAATAGAGGAATTCTGTCCACTTGTTTGTGCACCAAGACAGGGTGAATGAACAATAACTGGGAATTTGGCTCAAGGGGTGTCCTCACTGATCGCAAAACCTACTCCGAAAATAACTTGCACTCGCATTTCAGCTGGATTTCTAGAGCGGATGGGATTGGGAGAGTGGGGAAAGGGGTTAACAGCAAACATATCCTAATGACCAGAGTCTCTGGGAAGAGTTCACGTTCGGGAGTTAGGGGAGCAGGGGGACAAAGTGAATTGACAAAATGGTCCCACAGCCATGAATGGACCTCACATAACATGTAAATATAGAGACAGTTAATATACAGCCTCGCCTCGGCCAGACCACAGTTCCACACTGAGGATTGCCAGCAAATGTCAACCCACTTGCACACAGACATATCTCCTCATACCTCCTGGTGAGATTTACTTTAGGAACCGTGTTAGAGAACTGTGGGGGTGGGTAGGTGGGTATGTGTGTGAAAAAAATCTAACATTTCACAACAGCTTCGATTCTCGAATCTGTTTAGAAATGTCGCGTTTTTAAACGAACAGATCCAATGTGTGACAATTAGCACATCCGTTACCAAAGGTCGCAATTTCAGAACAGCTTTGATGTGTTAATCAACACATTCCAGTCACGGAATCTAGCAAATATTATCCCCCCCACCCACCCACTATTCCTTCCCCAAACGTCTCTCAATAAAGAAGAAGGTCAAGCAAATTTCTATTCTTCATTCTGCCAAAAAAAATGCTACTATCCTCCAAGATGTCTGTCTGGACTAAAGTTGTGAATGGATTTGAAATCTCCGCTCTTTTCCTACCCTCACTGTCATGACCATGCTGAAAGGCAACAAACCTCACTAAGTAACCTCGTTTGTATATTTCCAGGACCTGGTTCAAACTGAAGGGCCACACCTCAGCCACGCTCCCTTTAAATGCTTACTTGTCCTTTGTTTGTGAGTAATTTGTACATGACAAAAATATTCCTTTCCTCTGTAGTATTGTGGGGGGGGAGGGTAGCGATGGGGTAGGGTGGGGTGGGGTGGGCGGGTGATGTGGGATGGAGACGGGGTGGGGAGGGGAAAGCGGGGGGGGGGGGGGCGAACAAAACACAAATATTTTTAATGTATTTAATTCTGTGTTGGGTTTTTAATCCTTAGCAGTTCCAGAAGACAGAAACAATTAGGCAAAAGACAATCTTAGCCCCCACCTCCACCCACCCACCATACACACTCCCCGCCCTAATCTCTACCCATTCCCCCAATCTAAATTGTAAGTGCTGTGTTAATATTTTTTTCATTGAGTGCAGCTATCGAAGTTTTAAAGAAAAAACACATGGCGGTGGGGGTGGGGGGGGCATTTGAGTATTTTTTTCAGCCATAACATAAAAGTCACTGAAAATGTTGTGTTGCACAAATGATTGAGAGTAGCGCTGAGGGCTGTGTGTAATTAACGCAGTCGTTGTTCGAAGATCTTAACCCTTTGAGTGCTGTTTTTTTTAAAAAAAAGAAAAAAAAGGTTTTTATATGAATATTATATAAATAGTAGGCTTTTACTTTGGTTGAATCTACTGTGCCGTTGCACCAAAACTACAGAAAACGATTTACCTGCTTTACAGTGGGGGTGGGGAGGGGTGGGGCGGGGGCAGTTTTCTGAGCTAAACCGTTTCCCCTCAGTGGAAATCTCAGGGCAAACATTTGCTCTGGGGTGGCGAGGGTTAATGACTTTCACTTGCCTCTAGGTTTGTGGCTAGATTTCTGCCGTTCTTGTACAATACCGCAGTCCGCACACGAAGGCGGGCCGCGTCGATCTATGGAAAAAAAAATCACGAATAGCGGTGCTTTCAAGTTAGTTGGACTTGGAGAACAAGAATTTGGTTCCCTACTTTGTATCTAATACCAATGTGAACTTTGTATTCCTTTCTGATTTTTGGGACTCAGTGAAAGTGTGGCTGTTTACATGTACAGATTTTTTGCGATTTCCCTTGTGTTCTCCCGCCACCCTGTATTAATGCTGTAGAGAGAGAGAGAGAGAGAGAAAATAACCCAAATTCTTTTAATATTTATTGCGATATACACAGTGAATATGTTTTTTCCAATACATGTGGCTAATATTTTAATTCTTAGTGTTGATATATATGTGAAAGCAACTGAGTTCTTTGTGTTTTACTGTTTTGTTCCCCATTTCTTTTGCTAAATGAAAACAGCATGACCAGGTCAACTTACATATCACATCAGTTATGAACCAATGATTTTTGCTGGAACTGTCGATAATGGTGTCAAACTAGCAAAATGCACTGGTTTCATTATGCTCTGTGGAATACTCTGACCATATATAAGATGGAGTGCTAATAAAGCCAATATGCTATGTATCAGATAGGGTATGTAGCTGATAACATTCTTTTTATCCCCTCCTAACAAACCCCCCACACCCCCCCCCCACTCCCTCCAACAGAGACCTTGCACAGCAAGTCTGCACAGGGAGTGAGTCAGCCCCATCTCTACCCCCACCCAGAAACACAGCACTGACACACTCACTATCTAGTCATACACTGAAGAAAGGCTCTCTCTCTATTGACTGACGTCATCTAAAACACAGCACCCAGAAAGGGCATCGATAACAAAAATCTATCCGCCTCTGTCGCGAAAATTTTAATGGTTCCAGCATCCACAGCTATTAGGGGGAAGAGAGTTCCAATTTCCATAACCCTTTGGGGAAAGTGCCGCCTTTGTAAGGTTGAGACTGAATGGTTTGAAAGGCATTCTTCATCCGTGCCAGTCTCGATACAGGCAGCAGGGCAAGGCCTGGGCGACTCGGTGTTCGCAGCTCATTGCTGCACATCAGTCCCTTGAGAGAAAATCTAGAGTTGACTTCACAAGAGCAAGCCATTGCTAGCCATTTGTGACTTGGTGTTTTGGTTCCCAACGAATACAAGGCTGTCACCTTTCAATGGCTCATTACAGGACAACGTGTTTTTAAAAATCGATAAAATTCAGCAAGACACACCAACAACAAAATTGACATTTATAGAGCGCCTTTCACGACGGGAGGACTTTCCAAGGCGCTGACACTATCCTACGAGCACAAGTTACAATCAGCCTCCCCCCTCAAACCCTCTTCCAAATTCTGCCGTCACCTTGTTTAAGTAAATTGCTTGAAACGTGGAACTCGGAAGCTAGGCTGTGCTCATTAAGAGAGAATGTCGCCTGGTACGATCTGTTACCATTCATTCATCCAGCAGAGCAATGAGAACCTGCATCGCTCTTCCCCCCCAAGCAGCCCTCCCACCCCTCCCGTGTCTGCTATTAATTGGGACACGCAGAGACAGAACAATCGAATAAAATTAGCCAATTTACTGCCCTTGGCTGGGTGTCCATTTGCCCCGGCTGTGGAATCAAAACATGCACGGTTTGCTCCGCATGTCAATTTAACATTTTTATCCATGCAAAATTTATCGATGCCACAGCCACGTCTGAGCTTTTGAATCATCAGGTATTTCAGGCACGATAATTATGATGCCGCTCGGGCTAAACCGCAAAATGACACGCTTTCGACAGAATCAGCGCCTAGTGGAAATGCTAATGTCACATCACAAGGTGCTGCCCCCAGAGAAGGCTTGATTGCTGCTTTTCAGTCACTTAAAAATCAGCCTAAACGCCTACTTCAACCCTCCCTCCCCCCATCCCACCTCACCCCCCCCCCCCCCCCCCCCACCGACCGTTAAATCTTGCAGTAATAAAGCTCTCGTCACGTCTAGGTTTCACATCCACTTTTTATTTTCACTTAGCAACCGTCTCAGTACGCGCTCTCTACCCTCAGTCAATTCACTTTGCAGTATATTCTGTGAAGTGCTTTGAGACATCTAGAAAATGTAAAAAGTGCTATATCAAATTGCAAAGATTATTATTATTGGGAGCTTCAAATTCGGTCACTCAATCGACGACTGTTTTTGGGACACTTCTGTGTGCATTTGTTCGCCTCCGCGCTTCGCCCACAAAATATAGTCAATTCACTTTACAATGTACCGTGTGAAGCGCTTGGAAATGTCTCAACTAGGTGATGAGGCACGACATCAAATGCGAGGATTATTACTATTCAAAGGCCTGACCTGACTTGTGCCCTTTCTCTCACCTCTTTCGCAGCAGAAATCCTCACTTTCTGATAATAAATTATGGGCTTTAATGGTTTGTTGCACTAACCTGACATCCTACCCCCACCCCCACCCCCCTACTCTCTCTCTCTCTCAAAGGAACATCACTCCACTGGGTAATTAATTACAATGGGGATTTTGCATTGAATGTAACAAAAAAAATGATTCCCCAATGCGTTCAGCAAACATTCTGCTGCAATTCCTTTCTCTTTACGAATAGCGTCATGGCATCGTTAACACCCACCTGAACAAGCAAAAGGGACCTCGGTTTAACGTCACATCCAAAGGGTGGGACCTCAGACAATGCAACGCTACTCCCCCCAACCACTCATCCTCCCCCCGCGTTCAGAGTATCAGTGTGGACTGGGCTGAAAGTTTCGTGACGTGCGGTCTGACACCCAGTTTTCTGACTCAGAGGTGAGAGCGCTACCACCTGGGAACGTGACTGGAAAGAATATTAGCATCAATGCTGATATCACGGAAAGTGTTCCCAAACCCGCGAAACACAGAAAACAACAAGAAAATTACATTTAAAGGGCGTCTTTCACTTCAGCAGGACGTGCCAAATCGTTCGAGAGATTCACAGTGTGTAAAGCCTACATAGTTTACTCGGCGCCTTTCACATCTCAAAGCACTGCACAGAGAGCTGTAAACTGCAGGATGGAGGGCAAATCCTCAAATCTCAGGAGATTTGAATCTCGACCTTCAGATTCATTGAAGCCAATTTATAAATATGTTGAAACCTGCGTTTCACCGCTTACCCCCACCCCAGTCACTGCCTCGTTTTCTTCTGCAGTACATTTAAATTTTTAATGACTCCCCAAAATTTATAATTTGATCACTCAACTGTTTGTGGGGCATAGCTGTGCGAAATGGGGGGGGGTTGGTGGGGGGGGCAATTGCACACACAAAATATAGTCGATTCACTTTACAGTACTTTATGTGCTGTGAAGAGCTTTGAGACGTCTCGAAGTCATGAGAAAGTGCTATCAACTGCAAGTATTATATTATTAATTGATTTCAAAAAGTTAAGACTAGACAGAGCAAGGCAGTCATGCAAAACAATAATTTGCATTTTACACTGTTTGGGGGTAAAATAATAATTTAAACATCCTTTTTTTAAAAAAAATACATCCACTGAGATACAAAGAATTACCCACACACTTATTGATGGTACTTGAAGATCATCTGTAAAGGGGCTGGGGGGTAGAAGGAAAGGGTTGAACAGTTCCCCCACAAAGTACAGTCAGTACAACTACAACTTGCATCTATATACAGTATTATTACATTATATACCACTTCACGAGGAATAGCATCCTGGAGTGCTACACTTTAGTGTACATTCTGAAGCACTTTCGGAGACATCCTGCCAATGTGAAAAGCCCCTACAACACAAGGATTATTTATTATTAATGAGGGAATGTCCTGTGAGACCACACTGTCATCGATACTGGACAGATTCCACGTCAACCGTTTGGTTTGAAAAATTGCAGTGTGCACCGGAACAAATCGATCTGCTCGGATGAAAGTCTTTATATACACATCTCAGGCATGCACGCACTTGTGTGTACCTCGCTCACCGCTTTACTTAAATTAACAAACTGTGCCATCAGATTTATTTTATACAGCTCTGGGGCTGGGTGAGTTTTTCTTCCAATGCCCACTTCCATCACCCCCCCCTCCCCACCAACACTGAATCGGAAATCCCGCACAAAGGTTTCTACTGATAATTAAGCTCGATTGAAATGATAGGACATTCAGATGTTAATCTGGCTGTCAAACCGTTAACATGTGTTTCTGTGGCTGTCAGTTACTGTGTTAGCACGCTCACCCCCTCCCCGAGAAAGGAGATCCAACATAATAATCAGGCTTGTGAGTTAATAGTAATACTAAGTGTGAACACGAGTTTCAACTTTTCACCCCATAAGTGTTTCACAGGATTTACTGTCAAGTGTAGTGACTGCGATTTACTGTAGGCAAAGGGGGCAACCGACAGCAACATTGTGTGACTTGTAAAAAAATATATACAGGGGATTGTTGCCAGGATGTAAACAGGTGCTAGATAAATAGGTGAGGATCGTGGGAGGGATGGGAGAGAGAATTCCACTCTGGCTCTAAACTTGCAACGATCTTTACCGTGTTGAATACAGTGATTTAATAAATTCAGAGATTGTCGAGATTTGCAGGGTGTTGACCACCCCCACCCCAACTGCTGGAAATTAAAAAAAAAACTCACTTCACGGCAGCTTGTTGTGATGTTGCTGTTGTCTCAGCCGCAAAATCCCGTCGCTCGCTCCACTTTCAGCCACAGATATACAGTCAATTCACTTTACAGTACATTCTGTGAAGCGCTTTGAGACGTCGATAAGATGTGAAAAGCGCTATATCAATGTAAGGATTATTATTACTATTTATGGCAAAACGCAGTGATGCATTTTGAGATGTTGTCATGTCATCAAAATCACTGCATCAGAACGCAAGGATAATTGCCATACAGTAATGATTTGGCACCTTATCACGTTGTTGGGCGCTTCGAAGCGCTTCATTGAATAATACACTGTAAAGCGAATTGACAAATTTGCAGGCAAAATGTAGCAGCCAATTGCCCACAGCAGTGTCCTATAAACAGCCATTTTACTTATTATACAATAATATAAGATTAGTCAGCCTCTGGCGTACATTTCCACAATGAAGAGATCGACAGTGAACACACAAAGGAGCTGCATCGCAATAATCAATGCATTTTATTCATTTTACTACACAAATGTTCAATACTGTGTAAAGGTGTAAATAAAAATACAGCATATTACAGACAAGAAAGAGATCACCCACTCATCAAAAGACCCAACAATTCCCAGGCATTTACTCAAGTCAACAGAACGGAGTTGAGATACACTACAATAAAATAAAAATGGAAAGAAAAACACCTCGAGGAGAAAGGCAAAAGACATGATGGCTAACCAAAAAAAAAGATAATTAATGTACCCTGAGAATGAGTTTGGAGCTTTTACCACTTGTAAATAAAATTTATATTTGCAGAATGTCTTTGGTAAACAGATGAGTCGCAGGACAGACAATGAAGTTCAAATACTTCTCATCTTAATTGTTCTTAGCAATTGCAGATGTGGGGGGGGGGGGGTGGAGGGGGGATTGGGAAAGGGGGAGGATGAACGACACAAGAGGGAGAAAATTATACAAACTACCACTTTAAGGCCACCTAAACAAGCTTGCATCGCTGCTGCTAACACTGTGTTCACAGATTGTAGTTTACTTCTTTCAAAAATAGTGTGCGTACGTGTGTGAGTGAGAGAGAGAGAAGCCAGCAAGCGAATTGGAGCTGAAGAACAAAACAGAAAGAATCCATGCATTTGATAGCGCGCCTCATCATGTCTTTGAGACACCTCAAAGAGCTTCACAGAATATACTGTAAAGTCAACAGACTGTATATTTTGTGGATGAAACATGGCAGTCAATTGAGCACAAGTAGTGTACCACAAACAGCCGGGGATTCAGAAATGACACAGTTTTGGTGAGGAATGATTCCCGCCGGAAAGCGATCCACTCAATTGACGAATAACCGGAGTCCGACTTCCTGCTAGATAAACAGAGACGCGTGGAGAAAAGTTTTGTCCTGCCTGGGAATCGAACCCGGGTTCTTTCACCTGGTTAGGCGAACACTCCCAAACAAATGCCCTACAGGACTCCTCAAGAACAAAATAAACTGAAAATAAACCCGCAAACTGCTAGACAGTTCCTGCATCGGTAAATGCTTTTCAGATTCCCCAACTCCAAGTCATTCAAGCGAGAATTTCGGGGCACCATCATTACTATGTAAAGAGGATGTCAAAGATGTCACATATAGTAAGACAACGTCAATTTTGGTTGGTTTGAAAGGGAGGGTGGGTGGGGGGGGGGGGGGGGGGGGGGGGGTGTTGCAATGCAACACAAAAACATAAAATGGACGGGAGCGGGGAAAAAACAAATGAGGTAATAAGTTGAACACTGTATTAGGTCTTATTGTATTATAATTAGGGCATTAACAACAACAACAAAAAACCTCACGGCCTGCACTGCGAGCAGCTCTACAGCAATGAGACTTTTTGGTGATTTAAGTTTATTTTGTACAGACAACACAGAAATAATATATAAACAAAAAAAAATCAGTGCATAGAGAGAGCGTCGAGTTTTTGTTGACTTTTTTTAATATAACACACATTCCTGGCAAATGATTGATGAGGAGCTCATCTCTCTTTTTTAAATATATATATATTATATATATTTAAAAAAAGGCATGAAATAAAATACAGGATCTTCAACGGATAGCTGGGTCAGTCATGATTTTGCACAAGGTTTAGTTGCTTGTTTCTGAACAGACTTTCAAAAAGAATTCACCTAACTTTGCATTTATGTACAGTGAACAGACTGGTCTCATTCACTCACTCATTCACTCACTCATTCACTCACTCTCTCCCCTCCGATCCTCCCTCCCTCCCTCCCTCCACCCACCCACCCCCCCCCACCCCCACCAGAAAATGGTAAAAAAAAAAGGCTAAATTATACACTGTGGTGTGTAACTTTGATACATATATGTTGCATTTTCACCATGCTTATAATAAGCCACATTACTGCAGCGCAGAAAATCTCTTCACTATCTTACCACAAGACATGATACGCAAAGCTTAGACGGTCCTATACAGTCATCGTGACAAAACGCCCCGCACCCTTTGCACATGATCATGGCTTTTAGCCGGCAGGAGCATTTCAGTGTCATCTCCTCCACGCTGGCGTTGCCGGCGAAAGTCTGGCCCGACAGGGCGGAATTGTGGCTGGCAAAGTTCGCCTTTTGGCTCAGGGACATCATGCTGCCGGCGATGGATGCCGGGAAGCTGCCGGCGGAGAGCTCGGACACCGAGGCGCTGGTGATGTGGCTGAACCCGGTGGAGCTGAAGGAGAGCTTGGGCAGCTTCCCGTACAGCTGCTGCTGGACGCTGAACGGCGAAGGGGTCGACGAGCGGTCGGCCGAGCGCGGGAACTGCAGCCCGCTCTCGCGGATGGCCTTCCCGATGGCGCTGTCCACCTGCACCGAGCTCACCAGCCGCAGCTTCTCTTTGGGGTCCAGCGGGAAATGCCCGCCCACCTTCAGGCTGACAACGTCCTGGCTCTTGCCCATCCCCCTGCAGGAGGGGAGGCCTTCGGTTTTGATGACTTTAAAGCCCTCTCTCAGCCTGGGCAGCCAGTCCCTCCGGAGGGCGAGGGCGGGCAGGCACTCGGCGCCCACCAGCCCCACCAGCTTCTCCGGGTGCTCGGAGCCCTGGCCCTTAGACTGCAACTTGATGACCTCCGTCACCCTGAACCCCCCGTCCTTGTGCGCCGCCAGGTGGGGGTAACCGCGGGCCTTGGCGATCACCGAGCCGAAGATTGCATTCCGCGTCCCGTCCAGCCGCCCGCTGGGCACGTAGTAGCCGGTCACGGCGGCTCCTCCCCCCGCCGGCTTCGGCGCCTCGGGGTTTCTCTGCGAGCCGGGCCCCCGGGCGATCGAGGGCCCCTTCGAGCCGGTCTCCTTAACCCCGTCTTTGAAGCCGCAGCCGGGCGGCGCCCCCCTCGGGCCACGCTCCTCCACCGCCCCCGAGAGAATCAGCGCCCGGTTCAGCTGCTCCTGGGAGATGAAGCCTTCGCCCTGGCTCCTGCAGTCCCGCTCCAGGACCACCCGAGTCTGCGGGAGGGGCTTCCTGGGCAGGGTGGCAGTTGCCTGCCTGATCGGCTCCGGGCGTTTCTGAACGGACACGTCCCGGGGTTCCCTGGCCGGCGCTTTGTGTGGGTGAAGTTCGATGGGTTCGGCGCCGGCACTGGGGTCTGTTTGCCCGGGACTGGGCTGGGGGCGGAGCGGGGGGCTCTCGGGCGGGGGTCCCGGCAGCCGGGTGATCTCTAACTTGGTGACGGAGTTGGACGGAGGCAGTACCTTCTCCAGGGGGAGGCTGCCCTGCAGGAGCTGTGTGACCAGCGGGTTGTTGGCCTCCACCGAAGACAGGGGACGGCTGGGCCCCGAGCCCCCCTGTCCCGGCCTCCTGAGGCCGTCAGCGCCGGGCAGCAATGGAGCGTCTGCTGGATACGGCTGCGGTGTTGTTGGTGGTGTCGGGGAAGGATCTGGTGGTCGCTCCCCGGGACCCCCCTCGGATGGCCGCGGGCAGGAATCCGCACTGTCGTCGAAGTCCAGGCAATCGGGACCCCGGCCGTGGTCCATCGCACCTTCTCCCAGATCTCGCCGGGCGAGGCTGCCGGGGAGAAGCTGAATCCTCGTGGCCTGGCTCTGGTCGGCGTCCGGACCCGCATCTCCAGGCCACCGCTGGTCTCTCCCGGCCGGGCGCTCCACGAGCGTCGGGAAGGGGGCCGAGGGCACGGACTGCGGTCGGATCCCCTCCTCCTCCTCGTGCTGCCGCTCAGTGCCCCATTCCTTCGCCACCCCCTCCCCCTCCCTCGGTGCAGACAGCTTTCCCTGTGCTGCGGGGGAAGTGGATACGATCACCGACGTAGCACTTGGCTGCTCCGTCACAGAGGCTTTGCTCGAGCTCACTCCCGGCGTTCCAGCTTCCGACGGATCACGTTCCTCCGGCTCCGAGCTGCAGCCGCTTCCCTCGGCCTCCACCGGCTCGGAGGGTGAGGGAGGCCCCACACCCGGCCACAGAATTTCACCCTCGGCGGTCGGAGACTGGGCTGGAGGTGCTGACGGGAAGGACGGGCAGTCGGTGGAGCCGAGGGCATCTGTCTCACAACTGGCACTCGGCGATGACCCCGGTGTTGTTATGGCGACAGCAACGCCTAGCTCCACAGATTGGCACAGTGGCCCCTCGGGCTCTGGGAGGCAGCCGTCGCCGCTCAGGTCAACAGATTCAGGCGCCTGAATGCGGAGGTGGGTTTGGGCGAGGGACAGGACGAGGGTCTGCCGGCCGATGTTTCCGTTCTCCTCCTCCTCCTCCTCCTCCTCGACGGCGGTGAAGGTCCGGGAAACCGCTAACGGGACGTCACATTCAGGTCCCGGGGCCCGGCCGGGGTCACCGTCGGTCGCCGAAGCTCCGAGCCTCCCCGGATCACCAGCCTCGGCTACACCACTTTGCTGACAATCAGCGCCGCAGCCAGGCCCGGGCTCCTCTGTGGCACCCGAGGCACCGGCATCGCGTAGCTGTGCTCCAGGCTGATGTTGTGCCGCACTCGGTTCAGCAGCCGTTGTTCTTCCGTCGGGAGGGGGGCCGGCCCCTCCCCCATCACCACCAGCACCTTCTCCCTCCCCCTCCAGCCCACAGCCGGCGGCCGCAGCAGACGCAGCTTCCCTCTGGGCTCGGGCCTGCTGGGCTCGGGCTTTGATGTCGGCCAGAGTCCTGGCCCCCGTCCTCTCCCGGCTGCTGCCGCCCCCACCGCCTGGGCCTGCCCCGGCTGGGCTGACGATCCTTGGCCGGATCTGGTACGCTGGCTGACCCTTGACGACCCACGGAGGCTTGATTCTCGAGAGCTGGATCTGCCAATGAGAAACCGGACACGTCACCAAAATGGCCTCCGTCTCCGCCCAGACCCCACCCATCACCCACCCCTGCCGAATACCTGGGATGGACCGGAGGGGTCCCAGAATAGATTGTGGCACAAAGAAAGAGTAAGAAACATCCCTTAAGGTGGTCCAACCTGGCGGCCAATGTTATCCAGCACACTCCCCATTCCCCACCATTTCACCTGCCACACCCACTCCCTCCCTAACCCGTCAATCAATGCTATGTTGTGATTGTGAAATTGTGGAATGCAAAGCCGTACAGACAGAATCAATCGGAAGGGGAGGCGTGTGGAGAGAAGGGGAGAGGGAACGTTTTGGTTTGCAGTCCTCAAGATTTCCCCCCCCCCCTCTCTCTCTCTCTCTCTCTAGAGAGAGAGAGAGAGAGAGGGGTGGACGGGGAGAGGGAGGGAGGGAGGGAGGGAGGGAGGGAGGGAGGGAGGGAGGGAGGGAGGGAGGGAGGGAGGGAGGGAGGGAGGGAGGGAGGGAGGGAGGGAGGGAGGGAGGGAGGGAGGGAGGGAGGGAGGGAGGGAGGGAGGGAGGGAGGGAGGGAGGGAGGGAGGGAGGGAGGGAGGGAGGGAGGGAGGGTTTGAAGACAGGTTAGATGTGTGCAGGAATCCTCCCGCATGTGGGTTTGACAATTAAAGAGACTTCTATCAACAACAACAATACAGAACTACAGGCCCGTACCCTAATAGGTGGCACCTTTGGTTCCTCTCTTGTCGGCTGTTCCCTTTCTGTCCGAAAGCTATCAATTGGGGTCCGAAAGGACTGATGCTCGTCCAGCCTGGGCTTCTTCTCGGGGCCGGAGGTGGAGGCGCTGGGCTCCGCCGACTTCCTCTTCTGCTCCTTGGCTTCCGCGCAGCCGTGCTCCGGCTCGCTCTTCCAGACGGCGTCCCTGGCGCTGAGGCAGGTGGTCTGGTCCCGGGAGAGGCCGGCCAGCTGCCCGCTGCTCCTCTCGCCGCTGCTCTCCCCCTGCTCACCGCCGCGCTCCGGCTCCCCGGCCGTCTGTTCGGGCTCCGCGGCCACCGGCTGTGGCTCTGGCTCTTCCTGGGGCGCCGCGGGCTTCTCCGGGACGGGCTTGGGGTCGGGGACAGGGACAGGGACGGGTTTGCTCGGAGACACTTCCTCCCTGTTCCTCTCAGGGCTGGGCTCGCTGCTGTTAACCCTCGCAGCGTCAGGCGGCTCGATCAACTGGGCCTCATGTGAGCCTTTCTCTCGGCCCCCCATGTCCCGAGACAGCGATGAAACTTCAACTGGGTCCTTGGGCTCAGGTTTGGGCTGAGGTTTAGGCTGGGGCTGGGGCTCGGGGACCAGCTCTGCCTCCTTCTCCTTCAGGACGGCACGTTTGACCTGGCATTTGAGCTCGGCCTTGGCGCTTCTCGTGCATTTCCTCATGCTCTCCTCGGGCCTGCGCGGGGGGCTTGGCTGTTTGGACGGTCCCGGCTTGTGCGGGGGCTGGGGATTGGCTGCGTTGCCCACGCCCGCTCGACTGTCAGTTTGCTGCTCCAAGTCTTGTTTGGACAACCCCAGCCTGTCGACACACACGCAAACAAAAACAACAGCCATCAGAACAAGGCTCCTCAGGCAAACTTGAAGTCCCACATCTCTCTTTCTCTCCCTCTCTCTCCCCACCACGTCCTGGAGTTAGAAATAAACCTACCAAAAGCGAATAAGGCCATTCAGCCCATCAGCATTCCAAATTAAAGAGAGGCTTCGGGATATTTTCCAGCAAATAATTATGTTCCATCTCTAAATTTGAAGACAAACAATGGGGGGAGGACTAAGTCTATCAAGGTAGGGCCCTCAGATTGGGAAAGAAATCCAAGGCTTACCTCTGGCCATAATAATCTTCGAAGAATTTCTCCTTCCACTGTTCCACCTTTTTCTCTTTCTCCATTTCCTGACGGAGTCGGAGCTGCATTTCAGGTGTAAACTCACCTGGAAGATTAATAATAATAATAAAAATAATCCTTGCATTTGATATAATGTATCACCACATTGAGATGTCTCAAAGCGCTTCACAGTATATGCTGTAAATGTGGATGGACTGGGCAAAATGCAGCAGCCAATCGCAACCAACAGTGTCTCACAAACAGTCGAGCATTCAGTAACCAATCTGTTTTGTGTTGAAGGGATTACCCCCGGAAAGCCATCCGCCAAATCGACTAACAACTAGTTTCCTACTTAACCCTGGGAAAAGAAGAACTTGGCAATTATTCAATATTACAAATTCACACTTGGGAAACGACTGCCTGCAAAAAAAGTCGTTGTCTTTCAACTCCTGCAAAGCATTTCATAGCTCTGCACAAATCTGTCTGCAACGTTTGCCTGCAAAGCATAGACGCTACATTTGAATAATATTTGCATTTAAGACGTCTCAAAGCACTTCACAGAATACGCTGTAAATTGAATTGACCGTACATTTTGCGGATAAACGGGCCATCAAGCCCAGTGAATTCTGACTATCTTCCAAAATGTTGGGGTGGGTGGGAGGGGTTGGGGGGCAGGAGAAGGTAAGCAGGGTATTCATGGAGCTGAACTAATGCAAAGGTTATGATGGAATCGAGTGTGATGTAGCGGCTTTTGTGGTGGGAGGACGGTTCAAAGGGTGGATTTACTGCAATGGGTGGTGACTGTGCATCTTGTAGCCAAATACGGCTTACCTCCTCCCCCCCACCCCTTCCCAAACAGCCATACAGCAAATGGAGAGGGGACTGTTGGCCAGGACACACACCACTGAATGGGAGAAACTTCCCTCTGTCTTCCCGAATTGAACAAATAAGATACAATAAAACCATTCAGCATTCAGAAGAAATAAAAATGGTAAAATGATACAATGATCTCGTGCTATGGGATCTTTAATGTCTTCCCGATGGCACATCCGACAATGCTGAGAGTAAATCCCACGCCCATCCCCATTGCATTTGAATGTCAGTCTGGACTGAGTTCAGGTGGCATGAATCCACAACCACTGGATTCAAAATAATACTAATAATCCTTGCATTTTGATATAGCGCTTTTCACGTCTTCTAGATATCTCAAAGGGCTTCACAGAATATCCTGTAATGTGAATTGACTGTATATTTGTGGGCGAAACGCGGCAGCCAATTGCGCACAGCGGGGTCCCCATAAACAGTCGTGGATTGAAATGAGCAGTTTTTATTATTGTGTTTATTTTTGGACAGATTATTATTAGGCGTGTGTGTGGAGTAAGGAAACTTGCCCAAGGTTTCGCCCTGACCTACCTGGATTCGCACACAGGTCTCACACTCGTAAGGCGAGTGCTCTAACAATTGAGCTACAGTCAACTCACTTTACAGTATATTCAGTGAAGCGCTTTGAGACATTGATAAGATGTGAAAAGCACTATATCAAGATGCAAGAATTATTATTATTATTAATGGGATGCCACTTGAAATAGGGTTTGTGTGTCAAGGTTAGCGGGCGGGAGACTTACCCTCTGCTAGTCGCTGCTTCCATCCCTGAGCTGCTGACGTGAAGAACTCGTTATTGAGCGCTGAGCTGCACAGTCGCATCATGCCGTCATTCCCGACCTGGAACCAGAATTTAGAATTTTTGAAATGTTTAAACAAAAAAAAGGAATATTAAATACCACAAGACAATACAAAATGACATTTACGCAGCCCTTTTTACATCGGGAGGGAGGATGTCCCAAGGCACTGGCCAGTCAAGTGTCAAGAGCAGCGATCGGGAAGGGAGGAGGGCAGAGAGGATGGCTGAAGGCGCGGTTGAAGAAGACGATCTTGTGACGAGGCAAGGGAGGAAGGGAGTGGGACTATGGGATGGAGATCGAAAGGTTGAATAGGGGCGCTGAGGCTGAAGGCCTGAGCTCTGATAGTGGAGCGAGCCAGACATGGGATATGGAGTACCCAGGAGCCTGCTGAGCAGAGGGAGCGGATAGTTTGATATGGAGTTAGCAGGTCACAGAACTAGGCAGGAGCTTGTTGCTTCTACTTGAGCACGTGAGTTTACCAGCCTTTCCCCACACCTCTAGTAGTTTCCTCCATTTAAAAAAAAAAAAAAATCTGTCTTTTAAAAGCCGACGCAACACAGATCCTATCTCCGACCATGGCAAAGGCCATCCACATCGAACACCACACAGATACACAACCAAACAGTGACGGTCCAACTGTTCACATCACCCACCCATGAGCACAGCCAACTCTTGTCCCTTTGTCTGAGTGCATTCTTATAGGTTTATTATTGCCGGTTCACTTTTTCCAATCCCATTTAATATATTAAAAATACTTTTACTTGTTCCCCATCCGAGACGTTCCTCTCTCCGAGGAGCCCTGGCTTGTCTAATCTGTTCTCGTACCTCATTGCTCAAAAGGCACTCTCACAAGTGGATCAGGCTCTAGGGAGTGACTGTCCAACTCTTGCTCCTATGCTCATTGTGTTACTGTTCCAACGATAAATAATAATAATGCGGTCGCTCAAATCACAGCTGTCTGTCAGACTGCTGTGCGCAATTGACTGCGGCATTTCGCCCCACAAAACATAATCGTTTCATTTTGCTTTACATTCTGTGAAGCGCTACGAGACGCCTCGAAGACGTGAAAAGGAGCTGCATCAAAGGCAAGGATTCTTATTATGACTACTATATTAACACTGGGAATCATCCACGTTGCTTTCCTCTCCACTGCCTCTAGGACGCCTGCCTAAACTGGACAGCTGGGTTTGGAAGGAACTCTTTTTTCGAGCGCTATGCAGAGCAAAGAATATCGGGAAAGCGGATAACGAGTCTACAAAGAGAAGCAGAAGCCGACTGTGAGCAGCTCGAGGGGGAACAGAAACCTCTTTTGGAGACGAGGGGAAAGCCTTTATTCATTGATGATTTCAGATCGAGCACAGCTCATAACATCTGAAAGTATGTATGAGTCCAGCTGTTGCAGACAGCTCCACCCACTGGCCCGAGTCTCTCACAAAAGCCTGGCACCCACCCACTAGGGCTTTTTAAATCGCGTTCGCACACAATTCACCGGCGTCGATCGTACTTCCAGGACGTCGCTGTGCGCTGATCGGCCGCATTCTGCCACGGTTGCTGAATCCTTTATAGGGAGTCCTGTGACGCGCTTCGAGTCGTCCTCCCGATGTGAAAGGCGCTGTGTCGAATGCAAGGAGGATTATAATAAACACTGTGTGCAGCAGCTAAAGGTCAGAGCTGGGCTCCTCAAGGTGTGTGTGTGACTGAACAATAATAATATTAATAATCTTTGCATTTTCTATAGCGCCTTACTTAACACACCGTTGAGATGTCACAAAGCGCCTTACAGAATATTTTGAAAACATGAAATGACTGTATTTTGTGGGCAAAACGCGGCAGCCAATTGTGCACAGCAGCGTCCCACAAACAGAAGTGGGTTGAGTGTCCACTTTTTTCTTCAGTAAAATTAATATTACCCCCAGCAAGCAAACTGCCAATCGACTACCAACCAGGTTCCTTCTTACCGCTAGGTAAGCAGAATACTGCTCTTGCATTGATAAGCCAGTCCAGGACGTTGGCATCTTGTTTGATCCTCAACTATTCTTTCTACCGCACATCCATGCCATGATCCGCTCTGCCTTGCCCCACCTCTGCAACATTGCCCAGCTCTGCCACCGTCTCACACCGCAGGCAGCCAAGACCCCCATACACATATTTATAATATCCAGGCTCAACTAAGCAAACTCCTTCTACTCGGTTTCGGAAACTCCTCCCTCCATACATAGGCTGCAGATCTTCCAGAACTCTGCAGGCCGTATCCTCTCCCGCAGCAGGCACCGCGACCCCATTCACCCCTATAACCTAGAATCTTCCACGAACCTGCCCACTCCTTCCAGTCAGTGGACTCTGGCTAGCTTCACCTCCCCTGCCTCACCATTGGTGGGTGGGCCTTTCCTGCCACTCTGCCCCCAACCTCTGGACTTCCACCCTACGGTCCCTCCTCTTTGCCCCTCCCTTGCCTCCTTCCACTTAATTTGTAGTTCACTATTATCGGTTGTACTGGGCACATTTCCAAACGTGCTTTAGGATTTAAAATTTGTTCATTCATAAATCTTGAATGCAGCTGTGCTGTGGCTGTCTGCAGCTCTGGGGAGCGGTGTATAAATTATTGAACGGAGCGTTCAGAAATGAAGTGTAATTTTAATATTGTGAAGAAGGTCCTTCAGCCCGTTTGATCACCTCGTTCCAGAACACCCACTCAACCACCCACCTGTCCTCCCAACACAGCATCAATCCCATAGGCGCCCCCCACCCCTCCCTCCCTCCCTCTGCACCCCTCACACTTATCACTTAAAACACTATTCAGTTAGACGTTGCAAATGTTTCATTGCTTGCATGACGAAAGAGATGCTACATTTAGTGAAAGGCCTGCATTGCAATACAATTTACATTGATATGTACTCTCACTCTGGGACCAATCTGAGAAAAAGTGAAACGTCTTGATATGTTACATAACAGATACGTAAAGACGATTCTTCCCAACTTTGAGAGACTTCTTTTGGATTCCAAGACCAAAGAATAATATGTTCCCACTTGATATTTTAAGTGGGCGACTCCAGTCACAATTGTAATGTAAAAAGGATTAAGGTACAAGCAACAATAATCCGCACTACCCTAACACCCACTCTCACCCACCCGAGTTGCTCAATAATTGAATTGGACGCTAGATTCTTAAATGTAATTTATGGATGTGGCGGGGAATCTGGATAACACAATTCTTCATTATTCCAAACTGGGCCCCAATTAGATCCAGCCACTGCTACAGTAACTGCCGTGGAAGTGCAATTAAATAAACTTTAGCCTTTCCTGGAGGAAGTTTGTAATGACTTCAGGACGTTTTCAGTAATTTGTTGTGGTCAAAATAGTACCCTGGGTTCTCATGATTGGAGCCCCAGCAAAACCACTGAGCGAACAGTAATCATGTTAGTACCAAACCTGTCAATGTTTCTAGTTTGGATATTCTTACAATAATAATAGTAATAAATCCTTGCATTTGATATCACGTCATTGATATTGTTGACAGACGCCTCAAAGCACGTCACAGAGTATACTGTGAAGTGAACGGACAGCAGTGTCCCACAAACAGTCGTGCATCGAGTAACCAAATTCAAAAACATTTTGGAAACTTTTTTTCGCCCCAGCCTGGGAATTGAACCCAGGTCCATTCACTTTGAGAGACGAGCGCTGTACACAACACAGACTTCGCAACACGATGATGGGTTTCCGCGTGCATCAGACAAGTGTGTGTGTCAGCAGAAACAGCACGGCTTACAATCGACTGCACAGCTTGATACGCGAGTGATGACGTGTGTATTGATTATGATGACGTGATCGAATGTGTTCTTACCTGCTGGTCCACGTCGGGCAGCAGGAAGAGCAGCTGCTGCTGGAAGTGCGGAGGTAACGAGGCGAAGGTCCGTGAGTTGATCAGTGCTCGCAGGTTGGTATTGACCAGGATTGATCCGGGTGTTTCTACATCAATCTCTTCGCCCCGGTTTCGCTTCATTTGTCCTGTTTGAAGAAACACACACACACACACAAAATGAGGTACTGAAACACTACAGGCATTGAAAGAGACAGATTTGCCAGAGAATGAGCGAAAGGAAAGTGATTCTCACAAACTTAGAAAGTTGTATTTAGCTTCAAAAGTGATCTGACCATCCGAGCTAATGATGGTCAATAATAATACAGGTAAGCCTCGATTTACGATGCTTCTATTTAGGACATTTCAATTGAAGGACCATCATTTTTTTTAACACCTTTTGATCGATATACTGCACTAGGATTCGTTTTAAGGACCAACATTTTTTTTTGCCGTACGAGCAGTAAATATTTTAAATATCGCAGTCGCATTTCACGTGTCCTTTTTGTCCATGCGCACAGTCCATAGTGTATTCGTGGGTAAATCCAAGCGTTTGAACTGGCCAATAGCATGTCGCCATGTCATTGTTTAAAAGCCAGCTGATTTTGAAGCGACATCACGCCAGCATTATAGTCATTTCCGAACATTCCCGAGCAACTTCGTGCGATTTACAGCCTCTACCGCGATTATAGCAAGTCGGGGAAAGACAGCAGTAAGTGAAATGAGCAGCGGTAATACTGCTAGCGGCCAGAAACCCCGCAAAGACAACACCTTAAATACCAAATTGAAGGTGATAAAGCGCATTGATTCTGGTGAAAAGGGTACGGACGTCGGGAGGGCTTTAGGGCTGGCTAGATCGACGGTGGCTACTATAAAACAGAATAAGGACAATACATTGGCAAGTTCAAGGTGCGTTACAGCTACAGATTCAAGCAGATTAGCAAAAAACATAGGAGTGATGTGATGGAAAATATGGAAAGAGTGCTAAGTATCTGGATTGAGGATCAGAACCAGTGTAATATACCATTCAACACCCTGGTTCTCCAAGAGAAGGCAAAATCATTGTTTAGGGAGTTAAATGATCAGGAAGGAGAAGGCTCAATGGCACCATCTTTCAGTGCTAGCAGAGCATGATTTCAAAGGTTTAAAAGACGCTATGGGCTCCATAACATCAAGATGAGTGGGGAAGCTGCATATGCTTCATAGATTTTACCGTACAGTAAATTGACTGTGAAACGCAGCAGCAAATTGCGCACAGCAAACAGCCAGTGAAGTAAACCAGCAACTTCTAATTGGGAAGAATTGTTGACTAGCAGAGAGAGAAACTCTTGTTTCTGATGTGGTGGTGGGTAGTGGGCGGGCGTGGTGGGCGAGCGTTGCGTGTTGTGTTGTGCTGTGTGTATGGACATGCATAAAAATAATTACAAACACGTGTGTTATTCCGGGAAGAGAAACAGACCCTGATCCCCGGGGCAGAGATTAAGGTCTCACCTGTGCTCGAACGCCTCAGGTTTCTGAAGTGCTGCCCGGGTTTCCGGCTCAGTCCTGGCCTGCACTGCAGCTTGCTGAGCTCCGCGCGGCTGTACTGAGCAGCGCTGGAGGCCACCGTGCAGGAACTGCTGCTCAATGCACTGCTGGATTCGCCATCTGTGTGCTTGGCTGCGAACGCTTGAGAGAGAAACAAAAAACACACACACACCGCTCTTTTAACTAAAGCATTTTTGGTGGGGTTCAGGCCAGATGTCTGACACATGTGGAAACTCATCACCGTGTTTAACTGTATCCAAAACAAACTGAGAATTCCATGCATCCCACCTGGAAACCCAGAGGTCGATTGTTGGAAGGGAATGCGCACTCTGTCCCTGGAGGGACGCGTGCAGTTTTACCTAATTCCAGAAAGTATTATGCGCAGGTCGGCAAGAGCCAAGGCTTGGGGGAGCCCAGAGTGTACGTTGGGGGGTAACTGCTGGAGTCTAACCAGCTAAACCCACATAGCTTGCCACTAAAGAAACACTGCTGATGAAGATTAAACGAGGGAGAAGGGAACCACCCTGAAGGGAAGACCATTGGTTGCAAGAATACGACATGTCGGACAACAACAGGCGACGACAACATTACATTTGTGTAGCGGCTTTCGTGTTGGAAGGACGTCCCAAGGCGCTGGATAATCAGTGTGTGTTTTATTTGGCGGGGGAGGATGGGGGGAGGGAAATCAAAGCCACGTCAAAGAGGAGGGTCTTGAAAGAGGCAAAACGTCTCATCGAATCTCATTTACAAAAACTTTCAAAATTCAGGTTTTTTTTTTGTTATTTTCATCGACAGCACTTTCTCTTTGACCGTGTCTTTGGTCATCCTCCCACCAAGCACACGTCTTGATCCCTAGCCCCCAGCTCGGATACAAACCCTTGATTATCCGGCACCTTGGGACGTCCTCCTGACGTGAAAGGAAGTGAGGTGATTGCAATTTGTTGCTGTTGTTAAGCCTCAGTGAATGTTGATGGGTTACTTGGAATTATTAATACACATATTAAGCTAATCCATCAATACACATGAAATAACTATTTGCAAACAATCGATTTAAGATGCATTTACAAGGAAACTTGAGGCATATGCGAGACGCAATTACAATACACACAGATTATGCACGATATATTATAGCATAGTTTAAGTCAGTAGGAGAGGGGAAGTAAAAAAAACACAATCTTGTTCAGTCTAATGTCATTGTTCTTGCACTGTGTCATTGGAAGAAATACACGGCTTGATATTCCCCTCTCCCCCCTCCAGGGAGCGCCAAAGCCAACTCTAGCCTCAGCACTTGTGATCGGCTCGCTTATTATAAACGGGGACTGATCTTACCCGAGGCGGACTCCACGTGCTCCCCGTTGACTTTGAGCGGTGTCAGCACCACTCTGGGGATGGACTTGCTCATCATCACCGGCACGCCAATCTTCTTCTTCGGCTGCTGTTTCGCGGACTGAAACGAGAGGCGGATGCAAACCTCAGCAGAGAACAATCTCGCTGTCCGGTTAGCTCGATCGATGGCACTCATTTTCCCTTATCATTTCCTCTCTTCCCCACCCCACCCACCACCATTTCTCCCCTTCAACCTTCAGTTTGCATCCCCTCAAAAATTTCACCCCCAAAATACAGTCTAGACCTCAATACATTTTATTTATAAACACACACACACAATAACTTTGATTTATATAGCACCCTCCATGCCGGACTGAGTCTCAGAGAGACACACACACAGGGTGACAAAAAAGTCAGGATACCATTAACCACATCTTTGAGGCATCTCAAAGCGCTTCACACAATATACTGTATAGTTTGTGAGCAAAACGCGGCAGCCAATTGCACGCAGCAGCGTCCCACAAACAGTTGTGGATTGAGTGACCAATTCGAATGTTTAATAAGTGTTAACGAAATTATGGTATATATTTTTTCAGATAATAGATCTGTATAATATTCTTCAGGTGGTGGTTCCTGTATAAAGTTTGTGTGGCACCAATTACTCTCAGGGGTGGAGCTTCAATTTGAATCTTGACTGCAGTTGGGGAGGGGGAGAATAAGAACACAAAGAGAGAGGGTAGAGTTCACCCCACACCTGTGTTTAGCTCACGCTTTGTGGGAGGTTGTTGCGAGACGACCATCGGGGTCTGAAGCATTGCAGGCATGCACACACACGCACCCCAGGCACACAACTGCACACACCACCAAACGCTCACCAACACGCAGGCCAAACACACACCAACACACACAGCGAGCACATCAGGGATATCGCGTGCTCCATTCATGGGAGGACACTGAGGCCGAGGGATTCAGACAGACCGAAATCGAAGCCAACGCTTCAGACACTCGAGATGGTCAGAAACTGGATATGTGGAAGTCACTCACGCAGGTTTCAAATTGTGTTGCACTTTAAGCTGCGGGCAACCCAAGGTTTCTAAGAGGCGACAAGCGCTGATAGGCAGAACACAAAGCATTGAGGGGGTGGGGTGGGGGCCCTTCTAAAAGTGTCTTTGTTGTTTTTAGCCAACAGGTTTAGTAGAATCTCCCACTGAATGTCAATGAACAAAAAATGATAATGCACCCAGGTAAGCATTCAAGAGATCAATAAAATTTGCATTTATATAGCACCCCTCACGCAGGTAGCGTCTCAGAGCGCTTAACAGTGAAGCAGTTGGAGACGCCTCAACGACGTGATAAAGCTCTGTACCAAATGCAACGTCATAACCAACATTGGATCCCACATCCCAACCCTGTAAAGGAGGACGGTTTGTTCCCCTCTGTCCAGGACTGGGGAGGGGGAAATCTATCCCTTTTCTCCAACCCCACGCCTCCCCCCCAAACAGTGCGCTCAATTCCAATGACTTCCCGAGTCGTCATTTACCTGTTGAGCTGCTTTGTGGGTGCCGTGTTTCCCGGGCGACACTTGCTTGGCTTGAACCTCAGTGGAACACGAGGCGTTGGAGGATGTCTCGTCGGACCCAGGCGAGACTGGGTACAGAGTGGGAAACAGAAGGAAGGTTTAGTGAGCGCTGTCTCTGTCGAGCGGAGGACGCCTCGAAGCGTTCGACAAGATTTACAGTAAAGTGTTCTGACTGTATTTTGCAGCCAAAGAGTTTGCGCGCCGCAAGGTCCTGCAAACTGCCATGAAGCGAATGATCTATTCAGGACTTTGAGGAGTCCTGCAGCTCAGTGGTTCGAGCCTTACAAGTGCGAGACCTGTGTTTTGAATCCAGGCAGGTCAGGATGAAACCTTGGGCAAGTTTTCTTACTCCACACGGCTAATAATAATCCAAAAAACTATAATAAATTAGTCATTTCAATCCATGACTGTTTGTGAGACACTGCTGTGTGCAATTGACTGCCACATTCTGCCCACAAATATACAGCCAATTCACTTTTACAGTATGTGCTGTGAAGTGCTTTGAGACGCCTAGAAGACATGAAAAGCACTATATCAAATGCAAAGATTATTAGATTTTTATTATTATTCTACCTGGGGAATTGTCGGCCAGGACACCGGGAGAGAAAGCCCCTTTCTCTTTTGAAATAGTGCCTTGGAATCTATAATGTCAGCATATTCCAGGTTAGAATTCCCTCTCGCTCTCTAGTGGAGAGCTTTTCTCATTGTGGGGACGCTGCTGTGCGCAACTGGCTGCCATGTTTCACCCACAAAACAAATGCAGTCAATTCACTTCACAGTATACTCTGTGAATTCTCCCAGTCAGCTCAGCAAAGTGCTTTGAGACGTCCTCCCGACGTGATTGGCAAAATATGAATGCAAATTGTTGCTATTGTTGTTGCAAAAAGAAAACAAAAGAATCAAGCAGAAGTGGAGGAATAAGAATTTTGAATCAAAAAGAAATGCAGGCACAACTACTGAATTCATTGATTGGAACCGTTCCAAAAATAACTCCACAAATCGATGCCAGAGTCAGTCAAATTGCTTTTAAATGTAACGCAGTAAATCAACACCGCCACTGTGTTAACAGTTTATTGCAGTGAATAAACCTGTGCTTGCTACACCGTGAATTTGCCATGTTAGGGAGTTTTTAAACAAAGAATTGAAGTGGGGAAGCTGTGTAAATCACAGACGGGGGCGGAGTGAGCATAAAATATAATATCACTCCGCTCCACTCTCCCTCAGAAAGAAATGGCGCCAATGAAAGTTGCAAGGTTTTTTTTATTCTAAAAGAAAATAAATATGTATATTTCCCTGCAGCTCTGAATGGATGGGTCTGGAGCCCTGGGCTGATTCAGCAAATCAAAACTATTACTGACTGTTTTCTGAAGGATAATAATAATATTAATCCTTGCATTTGATACAGCGTTGCTGAAACGTCTCACAGGACCCACTGTAAAGTTAACTGACTGCATACTTTGTGGGAGAAACATGGCAGCCAATTGTGCACAGCAGTGCCCCCAAAATAATTGTGGATCTAGTGACCAAATTATTATTTTTGGAGGGATCAACCGGGTCCTACTTACTGCCAGGTAAAGAGAGGCCTGTGGCTTAAGGAAACTTGCCCAAGTTTTCGCCCTGTCTGGGAATTGAACCTAGGTCCTCTCAAACCTCAGAATATAGAACTTTACATGTTTAATGTAGGAGCTTGCGTTGAGGTTAAGGTTACGAGCGAGGGTCTCGCTGCTTTGGAACCTGACGGCTGTGACTAGCCTGATTGCTATGGATGAGCGAGCAGAACCTACCATCATTTTCCTCGCCTGTTGTACTGGTTTCGTTGGAATCGCAGCTCTCCAAATCCGGCCCGTCTTCGTAGCCCTCGCCATCACCAATGGGGATGTTTTTTGACCATAACAACGCGTCTTTCTAAACGGAGCAGAAACGATGATATAACAATAAACTTGGCACCTGACGCTGGGGTGAAGTCACTAAAACCAAGCGACCTCGGTTCCCTGAAGCCAACTTGCGGCTGAAGGAGGCTCCTACCCCAAGGTGACAAACAGAGGATGGACACCAATGTGCTGGAAGTGCTCTGGGACGCTGCACTGCATAAGGGGCGCGATATATATGTACATATATATATATAAAAAATAAAAGTTTTTGTGGTTTGTCAGTCATTCATGAACCTCACTGGCTACAACTCCTTTGGCGACAGCTCATGAATTACACCCCAACAGCCATGTTTTTCGAACCCCTCAGACAAAGGAAAAGCAAAGTACGACGTAGCCAAACGTGAGGCCAGAAAAACAACCACACAGCCACCCCCCAGCACAAAACATCAACTTGCATTTACACAGCAGGCGAGTGCCTCGGAGCGCAAACCTCACACTCTTTAAACAGGTTGAGGGGACGGAAGCGATGGTAGAGAACAAAAGCACCTGTACAATGACAACAACGGCAAAACAGCAGCAGCTGATAACAACATTCCGTGGCAATCAAACACTCGGTGAACGCATCGGCATTGGGAAACTAAACACACAAATTCTTACCTTCAGAGTGTAAAGGCCCATCCTCCCCGGCAGCCTGTAAAACATGCCATCATCTGCGCGCGAGTTGGTGTGAAGCATTGCGTTCAGACAGGCCAAGGGAGAGGTACCACTAGAGGAAGAGAAAAGAAACAGATGTAACAAGCCTCGCCCCACACACAGCTTTTCCCAATTAAAAAAGTTCTTTTTTTAAAAGTGAATTACGCCGCAATTGCTTTGACCCAACAGCCCCAAGTCTCAGCTACAATCAGCTGTCTCGTTGAGTGTTGCTTTGTTCATTGATCAGCCTGGCTCAGTCAGTAGCCCTCCGGCTTGAACTCACAGAAGGCTGCGAGTACCAGCCCCCATGTCACGGTCTAGACTGCCGCTCCAGTGGAGGACTGGGAGTTGGTTGGTTTTGGGGTGGGGATTGCACACTCAAGAGATGCCACCCTTCCAATAAGACAATGAACTGACTCCCCATCTGCCTGTTCAGACACTAAACAGATCCCGTGGCACTATCTGAAAAGAGAAGGGGAGTTTCTTCCAGTGTTTTGGCCATCAATCTACATACAACCCTCTTCCTCACCTGATTAGAAAAAGAATGCCTGTTTGCAGGACAATGCTGTGCGCATGTTGGCCACTGCATTCACCTCCAAACACAAGACACTTTACGGCAAACTACTATGAAGTGCTTCGAAACATTGATGATGTGATAACGGCCCAGTATCAAACACAAAGGGGACCCGTTGCTCATAAACAATCGCCTGTCATTAGAAATGATTTCATAATACCGATCAGAACAAATGCCTTTCCGATAGAGGGTATTGGATACACAGTAAATAACCTCATTTGCAGTCGTGAATGATAGGATATAATAGAGAGAGAGAGAGGCCCGAACCTAAACAATTTGGTGGGCGGGATGTGCAAAAATATTGGGCAATAAAATTAACCATCTCCCACGACCCTCTATAAACTTGTCCCTGTTTTGCTAATAATAATCCTTGCATGTAATCCTAGCACCCCATCACCTCTCAAAGCAGTTCACAGGCTGTAAGGTAAAGTGGTTGTTGACTGTATTTTGTGCACAGCACTTTCGTGCAAACATTCACAGGCTAAGAATTGATGGAGTTTTAGGCTTCTAGTTTCTAATATGTTTAAAAGCTCCTTCTGGCCAACAGTCCCCCAGACAGATTAAAAATTGGCCGATTTGCTTTTCAGCTGCTTGTGGAACACTGCTGGGTGCAAAATGGCCTACAAATCGCTTCTTACGATATTCTTTTAGAGTTACTCCTGTGAAAAGCTGCAAGGCATCCTCTGGATTTGAAGGACGATATATCAAATGCAAGGACTAATATTGGGAAAATCCCCATCATTAGCAAAGGACACGAGTTTCACAGGGAAAAAAAACTGCTACTTGTAAATCTATTACGCTAATTACTTCCTACTGACGTGAAAGGCGCAATATCGAATGCAAATATTAAATATTGTATAAAAAAGCTTTCCTAAATGGTGGATATTGTGGGAAGCGCTCTGAGATGCCGTCTGGTGCGGAGGGCGCTATAAACATGCACGTTGTAGTTGTTGGATATTGAGGGATGCGAGAGAGAATTAAACAAAATAGGATTGTGGTTTGACAAAGAGATATGGACTGTTTGAAATGTCTATAACACTTCCTGTGCTTTGCTAGTTTACTGCTTGCAGCCGCCCAGTTAAAGCATTCAGTGCCTGAGGGTGTCTCTTACGTATAAAACCATATCCTACAAGCAAGAGGTGACAGAGCCAGATACAAACAAGCATTCAAAGTCTTTGGAAGGGGGGTGGGTGGGTGGGTGGTGGAGAGATTAAAATAAAAAGTCAAATAGCATCTACAATAAAATAACGGGGACTTTCTTTAAAACATACCAACTTTTTGTAGAGGAAAAAAGAAAGAGAAGGG
Organism: Hydrolagus colliei; assembly: GCA_035084275.1. Taxonomy (NCBI): domain Eukaryota; kingdom Metazoa; phylum Chordata; class Chondrichthyes; order Chimaeriformes; family Chimaeridae; genus Hydrolagus; species Hydrolagus colliei. The sequence goes on from CM068759.1 coordinate 11,048,248, forward strand.
TATGGGAAAGCAGTGGAGATTCATGTGGGGAGTATAAACTGTGTAACTAAAGTAGGTAGGAAACACAGTTGAAACACGGTTTTAGTCCCAAATCGCAGGTTAGAATGCGTTCTGCTAACCAGCAACTCCCATCTCATTAATGCACCATGGGGGAGGGGGGGAGGAGAGAAAAAGCAGCCCTTTTAATAGTAAAATTCACTTGCGATACCGGATCATAAAATGATTTACCATTCAAATTTGCACTGCGCAATTTACATCAAAGCTCAAGAAAACACATGCATTAATGATGTATTTTCCCAAATGTATCTTGATAAATGGGCCAAAACCCAGGCAAGATAAGGCACGCATAGAAATAATGCAACACTAGGGTTTTATATTAAAAAGAGAGAAATACGGTGCATTAAACTTATTTACATAGCAGCTCGAGGGTTTAAAAAACGCACGGTCTCAAAGTACTCTGACTGCTTGTGCTTGATGCGGGTTAGGTATTACGGGTAAATTAGGGATCGAGTTAGGGATTAACAGGTAAATTCGAGCAGAAATGAGAGTGAACTCTATGGAGACGAGACAAAAATCAAAGCCTCAGCCTCAACACAGCCAAAGATAACACTGGGCCAAGGTTGGGATTGCTGGGAATTGACACAGTGAGAGAATGTTGAGCAGATCTCTCTATTTTGTCACTGGGAGTTTGAGAAAAAAACTCAAAAAAAATATTTTATAAAACATGTTTTTTTTTAAAAAAATTGAATTTGATATAGCGCCTTATCACGTTTTTGAGATTTGCCTCACAGGATATATACTGTAAAGTAAATTGACTGTGTTTTGTGGGTGAAACACAGAAGCCAATTGCACAAAGCGGTGTCCCGCAAAGAGCCGTGGATTGAATAACCAAATTATTATTCTTTTTTATTGAATTTTTTTAAAATCACAGCTAGTTACGGGCCAACTTCACTCACAACCTCACACCTTTCCTCCCAGCTGCTGTACCAGACTAGACACTCTTTCCTAAGTGAAACCAGATGGGTGGTGGGGGGGGGGGGGGGGGGGAAAGAAAGAAACTACAAACGCACACACCACCACACACAAGTACACGATACCTCATATGGAAGCAAAGGGATAAAGCAGAAAGATAAATCCAACAGTGACGTTTTGACTGAAAGGCGAGCGGGGAATGTTTGGTGTGGCAAGAGGGTGAGGCGCAAAGGTGCAGCTTTTCGTTTGACGAGTGCACAAGCGAGACGACGTGGGAACGAACGCGATATAAACAGCAGTATTTGCTACAGCGTTCTCTGCACAGCTCCAGCAAAGTGTCGGACACGTATTTATTGCGAGTGTTGGATGCAGTTCACAGCGGATGGCAGGTGGTGAACAATGAATTACACAGCAATAATTCAAACCAATTCTGGAAGCAAACCACAAAAGCAAAGCGGCAGCAGTTTATAGGACTACGAGCAGAGCCCGGTCCATGAATTACTGCACTCAAATCCTCTACAAAGCACCTCGCTGCCTTATTTATAGTGTGTATTCTTTGCGCAAAATGCCATTTGATCTTTTTGTTAAACGGCTGGTCTGGGGAGAGGGGATGCTCAGAAACATTGAGAACAATAAAGAGTGGGAGAGGTTTTAACTGGTGCTACAGCATAGGAACAGGAGGAGGCCATTCAGCCCCTCAAGCCTATTGCGCCATTCTATTCGATCACGGCTGATCTGTATCTCAACCCCAAAATAAAAACGATCCACAACGTTACGTTTGCATAGCGCCAATCAGGTCAGCAGGACGTACCAAGGCAGACAGTATTTCAGACTGAGGTGGAGGTCGGGATTCGGCAGAGTGGAGTGTGATGGGGGGGGGGAAAAAACGAGGTTGATCGAGAGCACAGTCAAAGAGAAGGGCCTCGAGGTGAAGGAGGCAAGGGATGGGGCGGAGGGTCTGCAGGATGGATTTCCAGGAGGTGGAGGCAGAGTGGCTGAAGGCCCGTCTGCCAATGGTGGGGTGGGTGAGGTGGAAGTCATGAAGCAGGCTGCGACCTGCTGAGCATAGCAAACGGGCAGGTTGGTAAGGGGTTAGAAGGTCGCAGAGGTATTGGGGGAAAAACAAAGCCATGGAGATCTTTGAAGGTGAGGAGCAGGATCTTTAACTGTACACTATGTGTGAAGGGAAGCCAGTGGGGTCAGGTGAGGATGGGGGTGATATGCTCAAGGAGCCAAGTGCGCAAAGAACACGGGCTGCAGAGCTCTGAATGATCTGTAGCCTGTGGTGAGAGGAGTTTGCGAGGCCTACAAGCAGGGAGTTTAGAACAATTGCACCTTTAGGTAGCACTTAAAGCACCAAAAAAACAATCGTATCAAAAATACAAATGATCAGAAACAAAGTAAATGTTGATATAATCATAAAATGCAGCTGTCAATCTGGGCCAGGAACAAGCTATGATGTGAAGAACAGCCAATTAATATGAATTTGGGGGTAAGTTTGGAATGGGGTAGGGCAGCAAATGGGCGGGTAACAAACTCCACGTTTCTTTGAAAGAGCAACTGCGCTTCCACCTGAATCACAAGGCAGACAAAACCTAAATGTAAAAATAGGAGGATTTTGAAAGAAACGTGAAAAAGAATGATATAGTATAGAACATTATATCAATACTTGCGTGTGATATAGCACGTCGGGGGATGTCTCACAAAGCTTCATTTATTCTACAGCACAGCAGCTGTATTTTGCAGGCAAATGTGGGAACCAGTTTTTTAACCAGTTGAATGTGGTACAAACTGCTATGAAGTGAATTGGTCAATTTAAAATTGTTGGCCAGGGCACCGGGAGAAACTCCCGTCTCTTCTCAAATAATGACAAAGGATCTTTAACATACGCCCGTCCAGGCTGACAGGAGCTTGGCGGTTAAACCTATACAGAGGCCGCCGAGACTCTGATCCACGCTTTCATTACGTCTACACCAACTGCCTGCTCACTCGACTTCTCAACTCTTTCCTCCACAAGCTGCAGCTAATTCAAAACCGCAGCTCTCCTGCACAGGCTCTGCTTACCGCTCACCTCCATTCTTATACAGCTCCCCACCCCTCAGAGAATCGAGTACAAAACCCTTGTTCTTACCTTCAAAGCCCTCCGCAGTCTCACTCCCCAACATTTCTGACCTCCTAACCCGTGTCAGCCTGTCCGCTCCCTCTGCTCAGGGGGCACCGGCTGCTACAGGTCCCCTACACTTCCAGCCTCACCGTTGGGTGGTCAGGTATTGAGCATCTCTGCTCCTACACTCTGGCACTCTATCCCGCAATCCCTCCGCTTATCTCTTCAATCGTGCCTTCAGCTACCCTCCCATTCATTCACTTCATGGCTGTCTATGGGACATCTCTGGGTACAAATTGATTACTACATTTGCTTAAAACAATGCAGTCACTACATGTTATGGTAAATCCTGTTAGGGCAGTTTAAGATGTCCTCCCGACATGAAGTTCATATCAACACAAGGATTAATCTGCATGTTTAATATCATCATATTTCGCAGTGCGTTTGGGGTTGGCAATGCTGTGTCTAGCCTAAATCATTAAACCCAAAACAAGGTTTCATTACTTCCTGAAATTCAGATCAACATCAGTTTACCCATTTTTATAGGCTCTGAAAGGGATTCAAGCCATACGGCGATTCTGCCAATCGATGAGCATGTGGAGTTGTCCTACCCGCTTGAGAACAAGGGACAGAATGACCAAAAACATAGTAACACGCGAGCTCCAGATACACTGCGCTCAGCCAGTGCTGCCCACACATTTCAACCGCATATTCCAATCCATGGTGAAAAAGTTAATTGACCACAATTATGTTGCTTTGTAGCCATTGGGAAGTTAATGAAGCCTGCCCACGAAAACATTAGTATTCCACGGGCTGTTCACCGGTCCAATTTTGCTCTGGAGAGTTCTTTCAAGTGTGGCTTTGGCTTTGTGTAATTATCATGGAAGCCTTCGATGCTGCCTTTTTTTTTGGGGGGGGGGGGTTTAAGTGTGATCGACAAACTGTTATGGTCAGTGGGGGAAAGAACCCCAGAATTGCGCTGCCGAGATTGGCCTTTGCTACAAAAATTGCAAGAGTCGCAATCTAACCTGTACTGAACTCATAGGGCTTTCAGTGTTTCAGCATTAACTACATGTGCAGTCCTATAGCTCGGTGGTTAAAGCAAAACAATCTGTGTTTTGAATCCAGGCAGGTCAGGGCCAAACCTTGGGCAAGTTTCTTTACTCCACACGCCTAATTATAATCCCTCCAAAAAAACCTATAATATTTGGTAATTTCAATCCACGACTGTTTGTGGGACACTGCTGTGTGCAATTGTCTGCCACGTTTCACCCACAAATAGATCAGTATATTCTGTGAAGTGCTTTGAGACATCTGGAAGATGTGAAAAGCGCTATATCGAATGAAGATTTATTATTAGTAATGGTATGTGGGGGTTGTCCCACTTTTTGTGCGTCAGCCTGGCTCAGTTAGAGGCACGCTCACGGTTGTGAGTTTAAGCCCCCACACCCCCATCCATCGGGAATTTCAGCTCAGATAGTCTAGGCTGACACGCCAATGCGGTGCTGGGGAGGGAGGGGGAGATAGTGCATTGTCAGAGGCACCAATCTTCATTGAAACGTTGAATTATGTCCCGTTTGGCTAAGACTTTAAAATCAATAGATGTTTCCTTTTGTGCAGGTACGTAACAAAACACGAGGTCGAATTATGAAATTGTGAAAGAAAATAAGATTGTAACGGCACGTCTACGGTTTTGCCAGGTACAGAATTTATACTGAAATATACTGGGAGCAGGAATTTGTCCTACCTAGCTCCTGTAAGTCAAATCTGTAACGGGTAAAGTGGGACTGGCCGAATAAGCAGCAGGAAAGCTTGCCAGACAGTAATATATCAATGACATGCTGTGCGGTTTTAGCTGGTAAAAGGCCAGCAGTTACCCTAACGGATGCTCTCGTGTCCCTAAACCTCAGTTACTGCCAAGTCCTAACACTCAGTGGTTAGCAATTGCAATTGAGTAACCTGGGTTCAATTCAAGGCAGAACAAGTTTCCTTGCTACACACACACCTGATAATAATCCTTCGGTGGGGGGGGGAAAACATGTCAAATTGGTAATTTCAATCCACAGCTAATTGTGGAGGAATGCTATGCACAATTGGCTGCCACATTTCCCCACAAATATATAGCCAACTCACATTACATTATATCGTGTGAAGCGCTTTGAGACGCCCAGAAGTCATGAAAAGAGCTATATCAAATGCAAACATTATAATCATTAAATATCTCTCCAGGTTTAGGCGAGCAGAATGCGTCCCTCCAGGGAAGAGTGAGCGCATTCCATTCCAGGGAAATTTTTCTAATGTAGATGGCATCCACAAGTGGCACTGTCTGTCTGATTTGGATTCTCTTAAGCAAGGTGATGGGTTTTCGTGTGTATGCCAGATACTCAGTGGACCAAAACAATTGCTGAGCTAACACACAGCACATCTGTAGTCATTCATGGAAAAAAAACAATCACAACAACAATCAATTAACAAATCAAATCCCTTCATAACCTGCACCCTCAAAATTGCTAATTCCGTCTCCCAGTTTATTGGTGTATCTGGCAGTGACTGACAACAACAACAACAAATTACATTTATAGAGCGCCTTTCACGTCGGGAGGACGTCCCAAGGCGCTGCACAGGAGGCGTATGACCCGAGCTGAGAGGGGAGTGTTTGGGAAGGGGTGAAACACGAAGGGGAGGTAGAAGAGTTCGGGGTGGAACAAAAGGCAACAGGACACAAATTCTACTATCTACAACTGCATGAATAATGCTTACCTTCTAAGGCCACCGCAACAAGGATACAGCCATGTAAAAGGAAAAGAAGGTCGTTATTACATATTGATACAAATCATTCGCACAGCACTTTACAACAACAACAACAACAACAACAACAAAATTACATTTGTAAAGCACCTTTAACATTAGGAGCACGTCCCAAGGAGCTGAACAGTCAGGGATCAGGAGCAATTAGAAGGAACATTTGATAAGAGATTCCAGGATGGACAGGGGAACAGCCGGCAATAGATTCAACAACATTGTAAAAAATACAATTCTAACAAGCGATTTTGTTCATCTGAATCATACATTCCTGGTTTCACAAGAGAAAAACATGAGAAGGGGTTAAAAGTTTGCAACCATAGTGTTGTTTCCCAACTTATGACATATTGATTAAACGTGAGTATTGTGCTAAACCGAAAATGTGTGCCCAATAGAGGGCCAATATCTAAACGCAGCATCTAACAGCCTCTTCCTAATTACATTGTTGGGTTTTCTGCGGGATTTGTCTCTATCCCTTTCGAAAGTACTTCCACAAAATATGGTTTGCGCGCAAAATGCAGTCAATTCAGTTTGCAGTATATCCCGTGAAGCGCTTTGAGATGACATGATAAGGCGCTATATTAAACACAGATTTAGGATTATTATTCCGACAGATTTTCAGGAATGGTTAGAAAAAAATTTCTACATTTATCTGGCACAACAGTGACCCACAACCAGTTGTGGATTCAGCGACCAATTTTTTTTTGAGGGATTATTATCTCCAGGAAAGCAATATACCAATCGACTAACAACCTAATTCCTACTTACTGCTTGGTAAACAGGCGTGTGGAGTAAGGAAACTTGTCCAACGTTTCTTCCTGCCGGGAATCGAACCCTGATCCTCTCGCTTGCGAGGCGAGTGCTCTAATCACTGAGCTACAGGACTCCACAACGCCTTTCACGTCAGGAGGACGTCTCCAAGTGCTCACAACTTGCTGACTGCACCTGAGCTGGGGTGGGAGTCGATGATATCCCCATTAGAGAACTTCAACCAAAACATGAACACATAAAGTGAGTGTGTATGTGTGCTTGTATGATGCGGGCTGGGGAGGGGGGGCGGGGGGGTTGGGGGAGGAGAACTAAAACAAACAATTTTTGGTATGAAGTACACTCTGCAAGCGAGAGACCAGAGTTGGATTCTCAGCAGGGAAAAAGCTTGGGCAAGTTTCCTTACTCCACACGCCTCTGTTAACCTAACAGTAAATAGGATCCAGTTGTTAATCAATTGGTGGATCACTTTTCCAGGGGTAATAATTCCTTTCAAAACAACAATAATTGGTCAATTCAATCCATGAATGTTTGTGGGACACTGCTGTGTGCAAATGGTAGCCGCGTTTCGCCCACAAAATATATGGTCAATTCACTTTACAGTATGTCCTATGAAGTGCTTTGAGACCTCTTGAAGACATGATAAGGCACAATATCAAATTCAAAGATTAATATTTACCACTTAAGACATCAATTATATCGATCAATATCCCGGCAGCATTTATTTATATATTTCTACATGTGCCTAGCTTGCCACTCTGGTGAACTCGTCACTGATCCCTTTCCCTCGGGAGTGACAAGTTACCGGGAGTTAGGTTAAACTCCCGTGTTCCAATCAAATTTAATTTGCTGTTGACGTAAATGAAAGTCAAGGAGAGGCATCATCAGCAGCACTAACAGCAGAGAATACGAACCCTGGGCTCCCATTCAGAAAATTCGGGCTGTAATTTCAACCTTGAATGACATTTAAGCTAAGGTGGGGTCCAGCAGAGTATTGATAACCAAGGCTGCTCACTCAATGTAACCCAGTGTTACGGTGATGGGACAAGAGACGAAGTGAATACGTGTGGTTACAATGTACAGTGGTGGGGGGGGGGGGGGGGGGGGAGGTGGGGGGAAGGAGAAGGGAGCAAGCGAGCTGGGAGATGTGGTAGAATTCCAGACAAACTGTAGGTGTATGTGGAGAACACAAATTGACAAAATCCCTAACAATTATTTTCACAATGTTGAGAAAATAATATTTTCTCTCGCTCTCTCTCCTTGCCCCGTTTCGCTTTTGCTATCTTTCTTAAGAAAAATAATACTCAGCATTTTTTCGGTGAAAACAAATTGAGAACTGACCTCATTTCCTTCAGCCTTTCGGTCTCTATAACGTGGAGAATCTGTTTAGGAGTCATTGGAGCGTCGGAATAATTCTCCAGCACCTGAGGACAGATACACACTGAAATCCAAGTCAACCATTAGACAGTATAACACACAGACGCACGCACGCAAACACACACACATTTCTGTCGACATTGTGGGAACCAAGCAAATTTTGCCGACATAAGCTGTAATAACGTGTAATGCTGTTAGGGATTTGAAATCTTTTGCCGACATATGATATCTTGCCAATGTAAGTAAGTGGGTTGGAGAGAAATAGGTATCACTGTGAATAAAAACAGACAGACAGGCGCATACTCAGATGTGCACACACCACCACAGACACGTACACATGAAATTAGGTTCTTAACACAGTCAGGTCTTTCTGACTGTGTTAAGAACCTCCACTTTAGTCAATTCTCGCATCGCACGAATTACAGGCAACGATGAACAATGTAGAGGTGACGAACACCACCATAATCGCAATTCATAACTTGACGACATCCCAAAAAAAGACAGGGAGCAAGGAGATGAAGAATAAAAACGCTCTGACCTCAGTCGCTAGCGGAGGAACTCAACAGCGCAAAAAGAGCATAACAACAATGCATTGGAATTATGAGTAGCCCTTCGATAGAACATCTTCTGGTTTTGCCCAAAACACAAAGAGAAAACACCCCCACAACAACTCCACCTTGTAAGAAAGCTGTCTTTAAAAAAACAGGAAACAATGCAAAGGTTGATAAAGCGCTGTATCAATAATAATCCTTGCATTTAATATAGTACCTTGTCACATCTTAGAGATGTTTCAAAGCACTTTGCGGAGGACACAGCAAGGTGAATTGACTGTATATTGCATGGGAAAAACTCGGCAGCCAATTGCGCACAGCAGAGTCCAAACGATCGTGGATTGAGTGACCAATTTATTTTAAATCATAATTTATGTAAAAAAATTTAAGTGCAAGAATTCATGCAATAATAATTCTTGCATTTTATACAGCAGCTTATCACATCATTGAGATGTCTCAAAGCGCTTGCCAGAATAGACGAACGCAAATTGACTTAATATACTATACAGTGCTACATTTGTAAAGCGCCTTTCACGTTGGGAGGATGTACTAAGGGGATGTACAGTCAGGCATTAGGACTCAAGCTGAGTGAGGGGGGTGGGAAGAATTAGGATCAGGGAATGTTCTAACCACTGAGCTACAGGACTTCACAGGAGTAGTTTGTAGCAAGCAAACTAACAGAATCATAAATTGTCTTAACGTACACAAAAATTGAGAAATGCACGCAGTTTAGCGTTACTCCCCCTCCCCCCCCCGCAAAACACACATATATATTGCTGGCCCGCCCACCTCCCCCCTAGTCAAACACCCTCCCTTTGGAATTTCCACGCATCGCAAGAGTCTGTTATCTGCCCCAAGCAAACATTCTTTATGAGCACCACCAGAACAGTAAAGAGGAGAAGGAGGAGTAAGGAATGAAATGCCTTCAGGCAAAAAGTTGATACCAAGCTTCACGCCAGGCACGGCAGGCCATCCGTTACTGAGACTGGGAGCTGCTGAGGTCTACTCTCACACTCAGTTACCTCACGATAAATAATAATCCTTGCATTTGATATAGCGCCTTTTCGCCTCCTGGAGATGTCCCAAAGCGCTTCATGGAACATACTGTAAAGTGGACCTCGGGAGGAATGCGGCAACGAATCACTCACAGCAGCATTTTCACAAACAGTTGTAGATTTAGTGACCAAATTATTGGGGGGCTTTTTCCAAAAAAAAGAGGGGTTATTACTCCCTGGAAATGTGATCCGCCAATTGATTAACAACCGGTTGCTACTTATTGCTAGGTAAACAGTTGGTGATACTCAGTGAAGAACAGCAGAGCTTTTAAATCAATCGAAGCTCATTTTTCCCGTCTCTTTTGTATACCCGCCAGTGTCAGCATCTTTGAGCTCACAGCACAGGGTAATTCTCCACTGTGTGCTGCTGGGAGGATGAGGTGTTAAACTGAGGCTGCTTAGATGCTTGTTAAATGACAAACACAATAACAAATTAAATTTGTAAAGGGCTTTTCGCGTCACAAGGACGTCCCAAGGTACTGGACAGTCAGGGATTTGCACCCGAGCTGGGGATTAGGACTCAGGGTAGAGGGCAGAGGTAGGAGTGTTGCGGAAGGCGCAGTTGAAGAGGGTCTTGAGACGTGATTTGAAGTAGGCGAGGGAGCAAGATGAAGGGACTGTGAGACGGGGTTCCAAACGTTGGGAGTAGACAGGCTGAATGTCCAACTGTTGATGGTGGGATGGGCAGGGCACACAAAGCAAGCCAAAGCCTGCTGAGCAGACGGAGCGGTCCCAAAGTTGGAAGGAGCAAGGCCATGAAGGTGAGGAAAACGATTTTGACCTCTATCCTCTGCATTTATATAGCACCCCTCATGCAAAGCCATGTCCCAGAGTGTCCAACGATATCATGTGAAAACAAAGAGCAGGGAAGTTCTCTGCTTTATCTGGCTCAACAATCCCCATTTCCATCTCTCCCACATATCAATCACTAAGACAATCATTTGTCAGATAATAATCTGAAGATCTTGGGATATAATGCAACATGACTTGACTCAACTAGATGCTGCCTTTAAATCACTTGATGAGCATCGAGTGGAAAGTACAGAACAACTGTGATGAGTATTGTCCTGTCAGGGGAACACTTAGTTTAGGGGAAGAGCCCAAAAGTAAGAATAGGTACTGCCCCCCGAGCGAGTGAGCGAACAAACGAAATCTGGCCATCTCTTAGATCCAATATGCAACACTGTTAACGCACAAGCACACACACCACAAATTAATCTGTTTGAGTCACACAGGCAATTAACATATCCTGGTTCCTAATCTGCTTTGTACACTGGGGATGGTCTGCGTTGTCAGTAATATTATTTAAGCGCATTAGTGAGGGCAACTACTCGGGCACCCATTCGACTGCTGAGCAGAAACAACACACAAGGTACAACTTTCTTTTTTGCTATCTCCTTGTTTCCTGCAGCACAACTGAACTCCCGACAATCAGCTTTCTTCTTTTTGCACCCTTTACTCTGGAAATAGGGTTCGGAAAGTCATCCAGACTCTTCACGTTCTTAAAAACGGTCCTCACTGAATATACTGAACTCGCTTCCAATCTCAAACACCCACTCGTGAACAGGGTTGGCTGGATGTAAAATACTGGGTTTTATTTTGTAGATGCACAACTGCAGATACATAAATCTCGCTATATCTATATAAAATGTTACATATACACACACACACATATATATAATATAATAATTAATCTCTTTGAATAAGATGCCGAGTCTAAACATTGTCAAATCAAACAGACAAGCACCAAAACCGACTGCTCACACTATCGTTGCGTTGTCCCAGGTTGCATCTGCTTAAAATTATAATTCTTAGAATTATAATTATAAGAAATTCTTCAGGGAACTGGTTAATTACACGCCAACAATTTCAAGCTTTGCAATTCCGGCACCTTTCAAATCAGCCCAGGGACAGCAGCGCAGCCCATGCCACTGCAGAAAGGCTTTCTTTCACACGGCATATGGCTGCGATACTTGGGAATACTGCCATCACAAACCATACCACCCCCCTACACCGCTCACTTCAGAAGCAAAGGCAACCCTCAAAACAGAGGGGTCACCCACAGTGAGCTTGGTTCAAATCGATAAAACTCTTGCCTCAGTCAGAAGGTTGTGGACTGAAGACCCAGGTCAGGATTCTGATCTTGTACGTTCTAGGGTAACACTCCAGTGCAATACTGTCAAGAGGTCAGAAGGGAGGTTAAGACAAGGGTCCCATCTGCCTATTCAGGTGGACAATGAAGCTGCCGCAGCACTATTCCACAAGAGGAGGTGTTCTCGGCAAGCTGGGGTCAGGATCGAGGAGGGTGGAGGAAATGGAGGCGAATTGGGTTGACCGATGGGACCGTCAAAAAGGTGGGTCTTGAGGTGGGACTTGAAGGAGGCTAGGGAGGGGGTGAAGCTGAGGAACTGTGGGTTGGAATTCCAGAGTTTAGGGGCCGAAGGCTTACTTGCCGATGGTGGGGTGGACGGGTTGCGGGACTTGGAGCAAGCCGATCCCGCTGAGCGGAGGGGGCGGGCAGATTGGCATGGGGTTAGGAGGTCACAGAGGTAGCATAGGGCAAGGCCATGGAGGACTTTGAAGGTGAGGACCAGGAGCTTGAATTGAATCTTCTAGTTGATAGGGAGCCAATGGAGTCAGGCGAGAATGGGGGAGATGGGGTCACGGAGTTTGCAGCAGTAGAGGACACGGGCTGCAGAGTTCTGGATGATCTGCAGCCTATGGAATGAGGAGTTGGGAAGGCTGACAAGCATGATCGAGCATTGGCATGATCGAGCATGAATGAGAGTTTCAGCAGTCTGAGGGGTGAGGTACTGGCGGAGTCGAAAATGTTGCAGAGGCGAGGGAAGGCAGAGTGGGTCATGGCTTGGATGTGGGGGAGGAAAATATACAAGTCACTACAGTGTAGGGTAAAAATCCTGTGAAGCACATTTTGAGATGACTCGATGAATCGCTGTATCAAACACAAGGATTGAAACGTACAGTCTGGATACCAATCTAGCTTTTACCCTGAAGTTGTCAGTTATCGTTTGGATGGCATGAGTAATGTTGAGAGACAAGACTCAGACAGCACGAGCACTATTACTCGTCAGGACTAACTTGTGTTGAATAACTGTTCCTCATTAGAAGCACGAAGCGAGTGACAAATTATGAAACCTGCTCGAAATTCTGTCAGTGTAAACAACTCGAAAACGGATTCTGCAAACCAACGGATCTCGAAACACAGAACGGGCCCAAAGAGACATCTACCGCAAGCAACTGAGAAAAAAGAGCTTTAAATTTCGCACAATTGCTGAAAGGTCACTCAGCAATTTCTGTGCAAGCATCTCATTGACAACATATGGAATCGCGACTTGCGCGTTTCGCCCACAAAATATTGTCAATTCACTTTACAGTATACTCTGTGAAGAGCTTTGAGATACCTGATAAGGTGCTATATCAAATGCAAAGATTATCATTATTTATAATCCCTGCCCAACCCCTACCAGCCCTCAAAAACAGCCGTTTCAAGAAACGTTGCTCAGAGAGTCTCTGTTAGGATGGCACAGAATGCTGCAGCAACAAAAACAAATCATGCAGCCCAACCAGTCCATGCTAATGTTTGCACTCCAGCCCTCCTAATCCCCCCGCTTGATTTCCCCCCTTCTTCCAAAGTGAGATAAACGCTGCACATCGGCAATAAATAAAACAAATGCAACAGAGCAATTTCTTGTTCTTCGAAGACGCTAGACTGGGGTTTCTACCTATCTAACATGGAGACGATTTGGATTGCAATTAAATAAGTAAGGCACCAGCCTCCCAAAATATAATCAGACCGGTACAATAAAAAGGACTTGAATTCAATACTTGATGAAATTTCTAATTATAATTCTATTAGTCTCCCCCGAAAAATAACCTCACAGTATTACCAGAAAAAGATTCCTTTTTCAAAATAACACACATCAGAAATTGTCTGCCATCTCAACAGAACCTGAATGTATGGACAGAGAGGAGAGAAAAATGATTAGAAAGCAGTAATCTAATAGAGGGGCTTAAATAATGTTGCAAAGTAAGAAAATAGATTTCGGGAAGACTTATGGCCATTATGGTTAGGATAGAGGCAGGAAGGCTGACGTCCCAATCCCTGGTGATGCCAGAATTTAAAAAATGGGATGGGGACTATAGGCCAGGTCACCAGAAGAAACTCTCATCTTGTTACAGCACTGCGAGATCTTTAACATCCACCTGAAGACACAGATGTCTCATTCAAAGGACAGCACCTCCGACAATGCAACACACTCACTGCATGAAAGTGGCAGCCTAGACTACATCAACAGCAAGTAATTCTCTTGGTTGCGTACATTATCCACAAGTTTTCTATAATTAAGGGAGCCCACAATCTGTGCAAGTTTGTCCGGACAGGACTCCTGTACTGAACATCAATATAGAGGTACGCCCACAAAATATACATGTACTTTACAGTACATTCTGTGAAGCGCTTTGAGAAGTCTAGCAGTGGTGATAAGGTGCTGGATCAAAAGAAATAATTAATATTATCATCCTCAAAGTGAACTGTGAAGCTGACTAAGAAACCTCAGGCAGGAGGAGACTATTGGTCCATCAGATTCCCCCAAAGTTTCCCTCTACCTTCTGTCTCATTGTCCAATGACCTCTGAGTTGTGCACAAACTGGCTACCAAGTTCATCTACCAAACACAGTCACTACGCATCACAGTTTATCCCGCAAAGTGCTTTTGAATCATCTCAACTAAGTGAAAAGGTGCTGTATCAAATGCGAAGACTTATTATTATTATGAGCGTAAATCCTGTGTTTTATCTTTCGAGTTTTAAGACATCCTCCTCAGGCTTAAAAAGACCCTAGATTAAAAGGCAAGGATTACAGCATTGTCATTTTAATTTCCAGGGACTCGATTGGTTTTTGAGCTTTGCATTTCACTCGCTGTTCTAATTAAGTTGGTGCCACATGTGCGTCGTCCTTTAACTAACAAAAATAAACTCGGCCAAACATCGGCAAGGCACATTAAACATTACAGACCACTACATGGGAAGGTCAAGTGCACTTCCCAATAATCCATACATCCAACAGTGACCAACCAAGCACTTTTATGCTCAAACCGCTCAATATTTGAGGCAAAGGCAACTAAAATATCTAGAGCATTTTGACATGATTGCTCTAACACACTCAGCAATTTCTGCCATCGACTATACTGGCTTACCATCAAACCCTCGTTTTCACCTACAAAACATGACATGCCACGACATTCTACAGCAAATTCTGGGAAGCACTTCAAGACACGCACCGCAGACTTGAAAATTGCTGCTGCTATCAAATGAAAGGATTATTTTTTATTACAACACATCTCAGGCACTGACAGAGTGACCATCCAAGGTTGCAAACTCCACCTCACTGAGACAGTCTGGAACCTTGGTGTCTTGCTTGACCCTCAACTATCCTTTCTATCCCACATCTGTGCCACGGCACGCTCTGCTTTTCCCCGCCTTCGCAATATCTAACACTACAGACTAGACTGAGACCTTCATATACAGATTCACAACGTTCAGGCTCAACTACACAAGCTCCCTGCTTGCCAGCCGGCCCTTGTTAACTGCTCAGTGACACATTATCAGTGGTTTTGGAGAATGAGTTACCAGTTAACACTATCCCAGAGGATTCATAGAATGATTTAGAAATGGGAGCTCTGGTCTGCAATACTAATCGTTGCATTTGACATCGCGTCGTCGAGAAGTCTCAAAGCGCTCCATGGAATATACTGCAAAGTGAACAGAATGTACATTTTGTTGGTGAAATGCACACAGCAGTATCCCATAAACAGTCGTGGATTCAGTGACCAAACTTGTTTTTCTAATAAAAAGAATTATTACCACGAGAAAGAGATCCTCTAATCAACTAACAACCAGGATCCTAGTTACTGCTACTTAAACAGAGGCGTGAGGAGTAAGGAAAGTTCCGCAAAAAGATTCAACCCGTCTGGGGATCAAACTTGGTTCCGAGGCGAGTGCTCTAACCAGTACTCTATAGGACTCCTAGCTATGCCTAGCTAGCTATGGCTTCTGCATGCAGAAGATCAAAAATTACTTGACAACAGCAATCCACTGGCAATCAGGAACTATCCTGGCAAAAACATTCTGCTTTGCCTTTTTTTTTGAAGCAGTGAAGGTGGAGGAGGCGGGGAGACAAATTCTCCTGGTTGCACAAACACTAAAGCAAAAAAAAAAAATAGTGATTGGACAAAACGAGGTTCATGCAACTACACTGCACTTCTGGAGGCCTGGTAGTGCTCTCACCTCCGAGTCTGAAAGTTGTGGGTCCGAGCCCCTCCTCCAGGACACACAAACTCCAGCGCTGTGCTGGGGGGAGTTGGCGTTATCGGAGATGGCGATTGCAACAACAACAAAATGACACTTGTATCACGCCTTTCACGTCAGGAAGATGTCCCAAGGCACTGAATTAGATCGATATTAAACCGAAAACGAAAAGAGAAGGAAGTTCCTCCTGGTGGCCAGGCCAACAAACCCCACAATAAAAAAATTGTTGCCTTACTTCATGAGGCTCAACCATGCAAACCCTGCTGATCAGCCAACCCAAACCCTCCCTCCGTAGGCTGTAGATCATCCAGAACTCTGCAGGCTGTGTCCTCTCGTGCACCAGGCTCTCGACCCTATCACCCCCATCCTCGCCCGACTCCACTGGCTTCCCATCACAGAGGATTCAATTCAAGATTCTGGTCCTCACGTTTAAAACCTTCCATGGCCTTGCCCAACCCCTGCCAACCTCTGCAACCTCCTACCAACCTTTCTGTTCCCTCCACTCAGTGGGCTCCAGCCTGCTCCCTGTCCCCGACCCACCCTCAGAGGGTGAGCCTTCAGCCGCTGCCCCAACCTTTGGAATTCCACCCCGCAATCCCCCCGCCTTGCCCCCACTCCCTCGCCTCCTTCAAGTCGCGCTTCAAGACCCTCATCTTCAACCGTGCCATCAGTCACCCCAAATCCCTTCCTTTCCCTCCACCTTCCCCGAATCTGACTCTGATCTGAAACACTGACTATCCGACGGCGCCTTGGGACGTTCTCCTGACGTGAAAGGTGCTACACACATGTACTGTTGTTACACATTTTGTTGTTGTTGTTCACAGCCTTTTGTGGGGCATTGCTACGTGCGTAAACAGGCTGCCTTGCTGGCTGGCCTACAAATTACACATTGAACTTGCACTATGCAGGAAATAAATAATAATAATCCTTGCGTTTGCAAATACCGAGCCTTCTCTATGTCACGGGTAATAGCGTTTCACCCATAGTTTGCCCTTCTCTGCGCGGCGACATTGCACCAGGCACGTCACGACGTCTCGAGATAGCTCCGCGTTAAATCGAGGGTTACAATAATAAATAATACCAGTAGGCACATCAACACCGAGTGTATCATTTCACCTACAAAATACACAGTGAATTCACTTTCCAGTATATCCTGTGAAGCGCTTGGAGTCGCCTCGATGACGTGATAAAATGCTATATCAAAGGCAAGGATTAGTATTATTATATAAAGATGCTGCAAATGGATAGCGATTATAAGATATGCTAACACACAACCCTTTCTTGACAGTACAACCCTTTTGCTTTCCCCCATATCACCACCACCACCACCACCCACCCTCCTTGCTCTCTCTACGCACTGAGCAGTAATTTAAACTAATAATCCTTGCATTTGACATAGTGGCTTATCGCATCTCAAGAGGTCTCAAACCGCTTCGCAGAACACACTGTAAAGTGACTCGACAGTGGGCGAAACAAGATATCAAGCACAAGCATCACTAAAAGAATAATATAACAAGTTGCGCCCTCCATGCCGGGCAGTGTCTCAGAGCGCTTGGAGCCTGACTCCGAGCCAGGGTGGGTGGGGGAAGGTGGTCTTCAGACAGGGCTTGAAAAGGGCGAGGGTGGGGGTGGCGAGGCGGAGGGATTGAGGGAGAGTGTTCCAGAGTTTGGGGACGTAGTGGCTCCTGCAGCTCAGTGGTTAGAGCGCTCGCCTTACAAGCGTGAGGCCCGTGTTCGAATAGCAGGTCAGGGCGAAACCTTGGGCAAGTTTCCTTACTCCACACACACACACACACACGCCTAATAATAATCCCTCCAAAAAACACAATAAGAAAATTGGTCATTTCAATCCACGACCGTTGGCGGGGACGCCGCTGTGCGCAATTGGCTGCCGCGTTTCGCCCACAAATATACATACAGTCAATTCACTTTACAGTGGATTCCGCGAAGCGCTTTGGGACGTGGATCGCGCGTGAAGAAAGCACTATATCAAAATGCAACGATTATTATTATTATTAAGGCTGAAAACAATCAATAACTGGATGAATGAATGAATAAATAAATGATTGAATCAATGATAACAGCAACGCTTGGGGGGGGGGGTGGGGGGGGGACAGGGAAGCCAGGCTGGGTGGAGTGTGACACACACACACACACACACACAGGACAATCATGTGCTACATTATTATTGTCAAACTACAGTCACAGTATTAAGAGGAAGAAGCCAGTTCAGGGGCAGAGCGACCGCCCTCCAAAGGGGTCATGAACCTATTTCAAAATTCTTTCTTCTGAATGGAGCGAAGGGACGGAAAGATTTGCGAGCCACCCCACCACACATGACCACACCGAGAGAGGAGGGAGGGAGGGAGGGGGGGAGGGGGGGAAAGGCATATGAGAAACAGAATTACAGATTGATATATATTATTTTAAATAATTCTCTCTCTCCAGTTACCATGCGGGCAGCCTCAGCCCACGTGCGATCCTTCTTCTTCTTTTGCTGCTGCTGTTGTTTGTCTTTCATGGCTTTATTTTCCCCTTCTTTCTGTCTGTTCCTCTCCTCCTTTTCTTCACTCACTCACTCTCTCTCTCTCTCTCTCTCCCTCCTTCCCCCCTCAAAAAAGGGTGTGTAAGTATATATGTGTGTGTGTGTGTGTGGAGGGAGTAGAAAGAGAGAGATTGTGGCTTTTTTTAGTTTCCCTCCCACACCCTCAAAAAAAATCAAAATTACAAATAAAATATAATTAAAAGAGGGGGAGGGGGGCGTGTGTGTGGGGGGGGGGGGGGGGGGGGTGTGAGTGTGTGGAAGGAGAGAGAGAGAGGGAGGGAGGGAGGGAGGGAGGGAAGGAAAGGCTCAGCTTAAAAATAATAAAAGGAAGGAAGGAGGGAGGGAGGGAATGAAAAGAGAAAGGGGGGCTTTGCATGCAAAAATAATAAAAATGAGAAGATGATAAAAGGCAACGGAATACATGCAATGGGCCAGGGAGTGGGGGGGGGGGGGAGAGAGAGAGAGAGAGGGAGAGGGGGGGGAACTAGTCTGAGGACAAGGGAAAATATAAAAAATAAAAATAAATAAGAGAGAGAAAAGAATGAGAGAGAAAGAGAGTGAGGAGCAGAGAGTTTGTTGCAAAGGCGGCGGCGACTGTGTGTGTCTCTCTCTCTCTCTCTGCCTCTGTGTGTGTGTGTGTCTCTCTCTCTGCCTGTCTCTCTGTGTGTGTGAGTCTCTCTCTCTGCCTGTCTCTCTCTCTCTGCCTGTCTCTGTGTGTGTGAGTCTCTCTCTCTGCCCCTCTGTGTGTGTGTGTGTGTCTCTGGCGGCAGTTCTGTGTGTGTGTCTCCCTCTCTCAGCCCTGTTTGTGTTGTGTGTGTCTCTCTCTGGCGGCCCAGGGACTGACTGACTGTGTGTGTGTGTGTGAGGGAGACTCTCAGCCCTGTGTGTGTGTGTGTGTGTGTGTGAGGGAGACTCTCAGCCCTGTGTGTGTGTGTGTGTATTGACTCTGTGTCCCTGTGTGTGTGTGTGAGAGACTCTCTGGCGGCTGCTCTCCTCACTCTGCGGATCCCGAGGCTAATAATACGCAAACGGCCATAATGCAAACACGGGGGCAAAGGGCAACTTACGTCATTAGCCGCAGCAATCGCTCTCCCCCAGAACCCCCCTCCCCCTCCCCCCCCCCCCCCCCCACAAACCCCCCCCCACACAAACCCCCCTCCCTGTGGCCTCCCTAGAACCCCCCCTCCCCCCACACACCCCCACACCCTCCTTGTGGCCTCCCCCACAAAACCCCCCTCCTCCCCATCCCCTCCCTGTAGTTCCCCCCCCACCCTCCCTGTGACCTCCCTCTCCCTCCCTCCCTGTGGCCTCCACCCTCTCACTCCTCCCTCCCCAACAAAAAAATACATTCAAGCGTTTTATAATATTCCATTTATTGTGATTGTTGATGCATCTTTGAGGGGAAATACATTTGTGTTTTTTAAATAAAATCCGTGCAATCGCTGTGTTCGAGCGGCGCAGCCGGGGTCAGGCTCCTGACTGGCATTTTTTTGCAATTCAACCTTTGCAATTTAAATAGGAGTTCTGTACCCCCCCGCCTTCCTTCCCCTCTCGCCCGCCCATGGGAGGGGGGGGGAAGGGGGAGATGGGAGGAACAGCGCTGGGCTGTGAGCGGGGCGCGCGGTGTTACCTGGGAACTGTAGTCCCGTCCCCGCCAGTGCGCAGACTCGCCGGCGGCCGCGGACCACAACTCCCGGCAAGCTCCGGTGAGCGCGGGGCGCATGCGCAGATCTCGGTCTCTATTTCGCCCCCCCTCCCCGCTCCCTCCCCGTTCTCCCTTCTCCAGCACCGAAGAGCAGACAGCGCCACCATGCAGCAGCCAGTGGCAAGTGCAGCTTGTGCTCTGCTAGTCCTCAACAATAGTACAGTAATAAATAATCCTTGAATTTAATATAATAATCCTTGCATTTGATATAGCGCCTTATCACGTCTTCTAGACGTTCTCAAAGCGCTTCACAGAATAATACTGTAAAGTGAATTGACTGTATATTTGGGGGTGAAACACGGCGGCCAATTGCACACAACAGTGTCCCACAAATAGTCGTGGATTGAAAGGACCAATTCATTATTGTTTTTTTCCCCGAGGGATTATTATTAGGCGTGTTGAATAAGGAAACTTGCCCAAGGTTTGGCCCTGCCTGGATTTGAACCCTGGTCTCTCGCTCGCAATTTACCATCGGTGGAGCTGGAGTCTGGAACAACAACAACTTGCATTCATTTAGTGCAGTGTCTCGAAGATCTTAAAAAGAACAAGCTCTTTAGCTCAGCATCCGTTTGGATTTCTTCTCTTTGCTTCCCCAATTGCCGACAGTGTGAAACGGCACTTGGGAATTGGTGGCTGGTTGATCCAGAGGAAATCTCAAGGTTCAATGGTAGGGTTTGCACCAGTAGCCCCCACACTGGATTCCTTCTCTCTCGGCTAGAGTGGCCAAGCACCATGGCAACATTCCTACAATTCCCGAGCCTGCGAACAATAACAAGTAAGTTCGCTTTGCACAGAGAACATTCAGGCCAAAGGAAGGGAGAGTTGTTTAAAGAATCCGAAGTGGAAAGTTGAATATAAATGATTTACAACCATTTTCTAATAGATCTTGGTCATAAAAACGTATATCTATATATACCTTTACACATAAACAGAGTGATTAAATAGCCTTATTTTTTCAGCTACCCTGTTATGTAAAAAATAAGTTATTATTTCTTTAAGACTTATTAGATGTTGTAATGGTATTACTCAACTTTTGAGTTGCAACTTGCATTTGTTTAGTGCCATTCACACAGGGTAGCATCCCAGAGCGCTTAACAGTGGCGGAGCTACTTAACACTGAGCTAGGAGGAGGGGACCAAAGTTGTCCAGTTGCTCAGTTCAACCTTATTGGTGAGGATGTAAAGTAAAATTGGCAGACAATGCATTCTGGTCCTAGTTTCCAAACCCATACATTAAGCTTGCTGGTTTGTAACAGTCATTAATGCCAATGGAAATCCTGTTGAATAAAAGCAAGGCAGCAGATAGCGTGAGTCCATTATTGTGCACTTTCTAAAATGGTGTGTTGCTATAGTAACTCATCTCTTGGACACATTATAAGTTCTGGGCAGTTTCATTACTTCCCCCCACCTGTATTGCCATTGCGTGTTAAGATATTTCAGGGGGAGGGTATGTTTGTCGAGCTGGTTGACCCTGAATCCCTTGTTAATATGTAACCGACTGGTCAAGGACGTTTCAGGCGCTGAAGAGGTTGTGATGTAAATCTAAATAAACACCGGCGGGAAGAATACATCAACCAGAATCAACGTTGGATTTTACCCCCACCCCCCCATCATAATAAGCCATCCCCCTCACGACTATCTGTGTGCAAATTGTTGGTCATGTTCGCCCACAAAATAGTCACATTTTACGGAGATTACTTGTGAAGTACTTTGAGGTGGCTGCCCAACGTTTTAGAAGTGACCTATCAAAAGCAATTGTTACTATTCGTATCCACTTTGCTCGTTTCTTCGGTCATGTTTTTCCTGGTCTGTACGGTCACATGGCTATTGTTCTCGATGAACTTTTCGCCGTCAAGAGAAGTGACGATCAATGAGAACTGATCCCTAATCACGCGTTTCCAACGCGGTTTCTCTGAATGAAAAGCGTGCTGTAATAGGAACGAGCTTTACGAGTGTTTCTGGTTACAATGCTGCTGCGCGCGATTGACTGAGGGCTTGGATCTTTGTCTGGCACTGTGCAGAGTTGGCCTGCTTCAATAGCTGATCCTTGCCCGACCCAAGCCAATTGTAATTGGGCCAAATAGGTTACATTTCCACAGTCACAAGAACCGAGCTTTGGAGCCTCGAGTACAACTTAAAAGCTTTTCACGGTTTGTTGATGTCATACGGAGACAAAAACAATAATACTACTACAGTACTTGCTTTGCACATAGCGCCTTATCACATTGTTGAGACATCTCAAAGCATCTCACAGAATATACTGTAAAGTGAATTGACTACATAGTCTGTAGGCGAAACATAGAAAATTGTGCACTGCGGTGGATTGAGTAACCACATCACCCCTTCCGTGTGATCTTTGGTAGCAATCGAGAGAAACAATGATGGGTTTAAAAATTGCCTCCGAGCCTCATGATAAAAACTGGAGTGTGAAGATATGTCTGAAACATCACACGGACGCTCCTCATCCAACACAACATCTGAAGGGATTCTTGCCTTCAGGGTTACATTGTAGCATCCATGACTACAGCGGTTAGAACACTCGCCTTGCTTTCAATTCCAGGCCGGGCAAAACCTTAGACAAGTTTCCTTACTCCACACACCTGATAATAATCCCTCAAAAAAGCCCTTGGCTGCCACTTTTCACCCTCAAATATACAGTCAATTCACTTTACAGTATATTCTGTGTAAGGATTATTATTATAAATTGTGTGGTCTGAATGGTCTGAATGGGTCAACAGCTGGATATGGTGGCTGCCTAGCTAGTCCCAAACTGGTTGATCCAAAGATTGGAATCAGTCCAATTCTCTCTCTACAAGAACAAGAGCCCAGAACTACAAATGAGGAAACAAATGACTGAAATCCTCCTGGGCTAGCAAAGAAATCAAAGACCTAAAAAAATTGATAGTGAAGGACAGGAGCAACAGAATATTTAGTCACAACTAACTTGTGTAAAGAGGAATGCCCAATAAATATTATGCAAACTAGAGCACACTTTCTAAACTATCCATTAGCTTGAAGTCATAGTTTCTACTTGCCAAATTACTGGAGTTTTTCCCGAAAGCCGTCATCTGGGAAGTACAGTATTTCAAAGGTGATAGATTACCAGATGAACATAATAAGACGCTTAGCCCCACAGCGTTGCCGAAAGCTGCTTAAAATATTTGTTGTGCTTAAATTGATTGATATTTCTGCTTTTAGTAAGACTACAGTACAGTAGTTGGCTAAATTTCTGAAGAGATCTTTTCTTTCTACACATCTTTAACCGTATCAGTTCTTAATGTGGACTTCAAAATATTGTCCAAAGTGTTTTTCAAAGGCTGGAGAAGGTGCAGTTGGCAAGGTGGCAAGTCGAGACTTTATAATAGACACAAGGAAATGTCCTCAAATCGTCAAGGTGCTCATGAAACCCTTTTACTTAAATAGTACTACAATATTAGGTTTCTCTCTCCCAGTGACCAGGACAACAATACACTCCCCAGCCCAGTGCGAAGGGCGATATATATGTGCAAGCTGTTTTTTTTTATCAAGGTGCACAACTGGCTGCCACGTCGTTTTGCCCACAAAATACAAAGTCATTCCACTTTACAGTCCTGCAAAACGCTTTGAGCCATCTCACTGAATAGATGAAGCACTATAAACAAATGCAAGGATCATTAGGATTATCTAACAATGCTATCACAGATATCGCAACTTCTCCAGTTCAAGTAAATATGGTATGGTTGGCTGATCTTATCAAGAACCCAACTTTTATTTATTGAAAGGTGTAAAAGCCAATGACCCAACCCTGTACATAGTTTAATGTGAAAATACCAGAAAAGGTTAATAATCATAATCCTTGCAGTTGATATAGCGCTTTTCACTTCTACTAGATGTGTCAAAGCGCTTCACAGAATATACTGCAAAGTGAATTGACTGCATGTTTGTGGACGAAACACGGCAGCCAATCGTGCATAACAGTGTCCCACAAAGAGTCGTGGATGAGTGGCCAAATTATTATTGGGTTTTGTTTTCCTTGAGGGAATATTATCAGGCGTTTGGAGTAAAGAAACTTGCCCCAGTTTTCACCCTGCCAGGAATCGAACTCTGTTCTCTCACTTACAAGGCTCTAATTACTGAGCTGACCCTAATTGAGTGCATCCAGAAACCGTTTCTGGACTGTGTGGAAAAAGACGGAACACGTGTTGCAGCTGCTTCATAAAGTTTATTTAAGAGCATTTTACAGGGAAGTGTTATGGTTGCATACCTCCAGACAAGAGGGACATTTCTAAATTTGGATTAAATACAGGCTGTTATAAGATGCAAAGGTGTTTCTAGGTCACTTAAATAATATTATAATTTCCGCTCCGAAATCGTTGTGACCCACAAAATCCTGTACAACATGGTAGCATCAGAACATTTTTCCAACATGCGTTGCAATCCATCTGTTCCCTTTTCTATTCGCTCTTCATTTAAAATACACTTCATAAAAATCAAGTTAACATGAAAGATTATTATGTAGACATAAACTGAAATGACAACTTCAGGGTTTAGTTCTTGAAAGTGCAGTGCTTACTGAAGTTTTGGCCATTGTTGTTTTTTGCCTCAATATTGTAAGATCTATTAGCAGCTGATATAACATTTGTTCCAATTCCAGGTTATCTGGATATACATATTTTGGAAGAAACTTTTATGGTGTTCCAAAGCAAAAGAACACAATACTGTTTACTGGGTTTAACGTCAATTTGAGAAGCTATGAGCAAACAAACGTGGAATATCTAGAGAGCGTCTTGCTTGTTTCAAATATTTAATTTGTGATTGAATTCCAATATATTTGCGAGTTCAGGAGGCGACAAAGCACCATGCGTAAGAGGATCCAAACCAGACATGTATATCAATTGCACATGGAAATTCTCACATCTAAAAATGCTACGATCTCTCTCTCCACCCCCCACCCTTCTGGAGGGATGCACTGCAGTTTGCCAATACAGGGTCTAATATATAACGGTACCTCCATCACAGACTGCTGGGCTGAATGGCTTGTTTCCATGTTGCAAGGTTCTATTTAATTATTAAGATGAAAGTGGTCTTTGACTTTATAGTAATAAAATAGTAATCTACAACAGGCCTTATCTATTTATATCTGTTGCTATTATTGTCCCACCAGCCCTGAGCTGTTATTTATAACCAGATGCAATCACAATTTTTTTTAAAAAAAACAATCAATTGTTTAAGATTTATTATATTTTGCAAATTTTCAAGTAGAAATGTTTAAGACCGTTCACGATATAAACACTACCTTAAGGAATTATGGAAAGTACAGTAGTATTAAAAGTTGAGAACGCACATGGTCTAAATGGTGTAGTGAGTTGGTCCAGAGAGTAGCTAAGTCAGAGAGACCACAATATAGTGGTCTTCAACCCCCCCTCAATGGGTTGGAAAAGGAGAAAAGAAAAACCACCTTCATTTCTGCTCCAGATCACAGCCTCATGACCTGTGCGTGTGGTGTGGGTGTGTGGGGTGAGGCGGGTGTGTGGTTGGAGGCACACACACACACACACACCCCTAATTCCCGCTAAGCCAATGTATCAGAGGGCGACTGGCGTCTACGAGAAGCAAACCAGAAGGGGGAAAAAAATATTCAACATCCATTAGGACGTGGCGGGGGGGAGGGGGCGTCGTGAGGGGTAGAGGAGGGAGGGAGAGGCAAGAATATTGTCAAGAGGAAGAAATTTTAAAAATAAAAAAGGGAACACTCATTTAATACAGAATCGCTCTAAAAATAGTCTTGTTAAAATGTACGGGATGGTGAGTGACGTTTTAAACCATGCGTGTTCTTCCCCTTTGGTAGTGAATAAAGACGGGGCTCAAGGGCCATCTTAGCTATACTATAGCTACCACTGTGACAGAATGTTTGTGGCATTTCAAAAATGCGTTAGCTGAGAAGCGTAATTTCCAGTGCAGGCGTCAGCTGCTACGTTTCCAAGTTTCTGAAAGGAGCGGAGAGTTTTGCAGCAGTGAAAATGGGAGTTTCAGATGAGATTGAGATATACTGGTGATTAGCAGCCAGTAGCTACCATCAAAAATTGGCCACAATCTGTAACCACATCATGTAGTGCGTGTCAAATCATTAATCAGCCCCATTGCTTCAAATCACCTATTGTGACGTGTCAGAGGGTCTGTAGAAAATATTTCCCAGAAGAAACGTTTAACATTAACTCGAAAGGTAATTTTTCTTAAAAAAAGAGGATTGTACAAAATAAGATCAGCTATACAATAAACAAATGTTCAAACATGTGCTATCTACATTCAGCTCGTTCCAACAGGAAAATCTAATAAATTAAAGGACAACAAATGTTAAGGATCGTCAGTTTTGGAAATCTTTAAATACATTTTCCTCAGAGAAAAAAAAAAACCGAGAGGTATACATTTGATATACAGAGGATAAGATGTTTCCATAGCAGCAAGCAGTGGCACTTTCCACTTGGGTTACATTAAGAAATAAGACAGTTTGTCAACTTAAGAGTAATGAGTGTAAAGGGAGTGCAGTTTTAGTGTAGAAATGGTACACTAAGGAATAGTGGGTTACACATTAAATAAAAATAGAAAAAATCTAAATTTCAACCTCCTGACCTCACACTGAAATGACAACAGGAGACGAACCTTACTCGTTCTCGTTAGTTTTCCTTCCTGCTGATAGGTTGCTGTATCTTCCTGGGAGAAGCGTGTTTATTTGGGAACAAGACCACGCGACTGTGGATAGAGCTGAGATCCTCCTCCAGCTGAGGACGAGGGGCCAATTTTTTTCCCGCTTTTAGGTCGGCTGAGGACAACAAGAGAATTGGTGTCAGTTGCACTTCATAGATTCCTCTGAGATATTGTGTCAACAACGCAAATACATAAAACAAAAATTACATTTGTACAGTGCCTATCGTCGGGAGTAGGTCCCAAGGCAATGGGACACACACAGAATCATGAAACGAGAAGCAGCATGTATCCTTGTACATTATATTAAGTTTTGCCCACAAAATACAGTCAATTGACTTCACTGTCCTGTGAAGTGCTTTGGGACACCTCAATAATGTGAAAAGACATGAAAAGCGTTATATCAAACACAAGGATTATTATTATCACTTACTCCAGATGCCTGATAATAATCCCTCATGAAAAAACACAATAATAAACTGGTCACTTCAATATCCACGATTTTTCTTGGGACACAGCTGTGCGCAATTGGCTGCCGTGTTTTGCCCGCAAAGGTACAGTCAATTCACTTTACAGTATATTCTGTGAAGCGCTTTGAGGCGTCTAGAAGATGTGAAAAGCGCTATATCAAATGCAAGGATTATTATTATTTAATCAATTAGTGCTCAATTGGGTTAAGGATCTTCCCTACCCTTCCACCATTTCATGGCTCAATGGGACCTTCCCCATAGGATGGTGCCATTCCCAACTGGCGTGACTGGGGAGTCAAAGGGCACGCTTGTATCTGAGTGATTAATTACACGCTTTGCGTGAGATTTTTCCCACTCTCTGCACTCACCTGGATTTAACTTTTCTAGCACTTGCACCAACACTGGCACACACACTCGCGCTTCGCTGAGGATCAAAAGTAGAAGCATCTACTTGGAGTTCATCTTCATCCTGCAAAGCAGCTTCTAATGCCGCCTGCACCTTTGGAGCAATCGCTGGCCCTTCATAGTCTCGGGTGGTACGGCTGGGCATGTCCAGCTCCAACAGCAAGATATTCTCAGCCTGAAGAATACAAGCATGGAACTTAACGAACAACAACAAAATTACATTTGTAGAGCACCTTTCACGTCGAGAGGATGTCCCAAGGCGCCGAACAGTCAGGATGGGACCCAAGCAAGGGAGAGGGGCAGGGTAGGGGGGAGGGGAGGGAGAGAGTTAGGAGGGATGGGAGAGTTGGGAGGGTAGCAGAAGGCACGATCGAAGAGGAGGGTCTTGAGACTGGCCTTGAAGGAGGCGAGGGAGGGAGGGAGCGAGACGAAGGGACTGTGGGATGGAGTTCCAGAGTGTGGGGGCAGAGAGGTAGGCAAGGCACAGTAACTGAGCAGTATCTCCATAACCTCTCATCTCTCTCTGAGGAAATCGAGGTCGTCTCGGGCTTTGGGAATTGCTTGACTTGCAGAAAGCTGAGTGATCAGCGTGACAGGTCACAAAGGAGACTATTGACCTTACTGGATGCCTTGCTTAGCTACAGTTCTGGAATGCTAACGCAGAGCAACTGTTTCGACTTCCAACTCTTCAGAGAGCACGGTCTTTGTTCCAGTGGTTGTTAGAAAGCTCTGTGCCTGATTGTCTCATATTCTTGAAAAGTCTTTGAAAAGTAAACGCACAGCAATTCCATGCTCTCAGGGCACTGTTCAGATTTCCTCTGTCACGATTCATGTCTACCGATCACAATTTATTACCTTTAACCCCAGATGGAGTGAATACGCAAGCTACCTGACCTTCCTGATCGCATTACAGAGTTCAGCGTGTGCATGGATACTGTTCAAAGGACATCCTGGCTTTAATGTCTGATTACATTAGATAGTGGCCTCACCTGGGAGCATTGTTGAAACTGTCTCTTCTTCCCTTTGTAGACTCCAAACAGTGCACGTTAATCTGAACCTCTAAATCTTGAGGCAGCAGATCAGGTCAGATCAGACCTCAAGTCTTTGCTGTTCAGTTTAATACGAATTGCAGATAGCTTGTTTATTGGATATTTATACATGCGAGAGACATCACTCTTTCACGTTTTTATCTATTGTTTAATGAATTAAAATTGTTCCTCTGTGTTAATTCAGACCCAATAATAAGATTGTAAACTTCGTGGAGGTACAAAGATGACACTCTCACGAAGAAACGTCAGAAATACATGTCTGTTAAAATTCCCCAAAGTGTAGCAAGCGTACAGACTGTAATGGCTACATAAACAAATATACTACTCAGTTACAGGAGCAGGTAAATCATCTCTCAACACTAACAAACTCAGTGACTCTGCAACCGAGCTCTAAATTAGCACTGGACCCCACACAAGAGGCGTTGCTCAGAGAGTCCGATTGTCTGCACATTATTTACTCACCCTGTATCTGGGGTCTGATCTCATCATCAATGCCATTCTTGCATAGTGGCTAAGTGGTCTCTTGTACCCAACTGCTGACACTGGTCGCTTCATCATTTGCTGATTGCTAAAAGCATTACAGTGGGATAGATTCAAACGCTGGGCACAGACAAAGCACTGTATAAATGTGACTCACGTAACCTTCATCAATAAGACTTTTGCAACATTTTGAAGCGCGCTAGAATATTGAGCGTAGCATTTTAATTCAAAGTATATTGAATTATTCTATATACTGTATATATATATATTATTAAAAATTCGGTCATTCAGTCCACGCCTGTTTGTGGAACACTGTGTGTTATTGCCTGCCATATTTCACCCACAAAATTTACAGTCAATTCAAAAGCGCAGGAAGCTTACTACAGAACAGATTCACAAGGTAATGATTCTACAATATTCCAAGCTCCTCAGAATTCAACCCGTTTGTGAAACAGGAAAGTCTGAGCAATGAGGAGGGCACATGACAGACAAGATAACGACCACTCTCAATTAAATACACAAATTAAAATAAAAATAAAACCGATGCTTTGTACTTTTGTGTCCTGAACTTAAATAATTGAACAATAGATTAGATCGATTTTGGCAAATCAAGCCCGTTCCAACATGCGCACCATGATTCATTATAACATGGATGAGCTATGGTTACACAGCACTGTAGCATACCCTTCAATCCGTGTGATAGGCTGCGTTTTCCACTGGTCCTCTTCTTCGTCAAAGTAAGCTCGGTTCATTATTTTATTCTTTTCTTCCAAAGGTATGAAGTTCTCAATTATAAGGTGTCTGTGCAACAGAAAAAAAAACACATCTGTCTTTTAGTCATACTGGTACAATTTTTTTTAATATATCAGTACTCTTTGCCAAGAGCAAGAATTTATCTGCTAATGAAGGTTTCCAAGGAGATAGGTTTCTCTGTAATTTCCCGCTCTTCCTATTCTCACAATGTAAATACCCCAGTGTGTGGAGATTCAATGACCAGAGGAATCTGGTTATTCCTGAGTTAAAAATAGCCACTGTTGGCGGCTTGACTAATCGGTAGTTTTGCAAGTTGGGGCCTTAAGCTTCGTCTGCAAAATATACAGTCAATCCACTTTAAAGTATATTCCATGAAGCATTTTAAAATGTCTTAAGATGTTAATACATCAACAACAACAAAATTACATTTATAAAGCGCTTTTCACGTCGGGAGGACGTCCCTGTTGTCTAGTCCTAATAATAACTAGACTAAAACAACTAAAAGGCACTATATCAAATGCAAAGATTATTATTATTAATCTGAGACAAACAATTTTATCCCTTCAAAACTTTGCAGACTGAGAAATAATGATAATCGTTGCATTTAATATAGCGCCATTTCATGTCAAGACATTGTCTAAGCACTTTGCAGGAACATATTGTAAAGAACAACAAATTGCATTTATATAACACCTTTCCCATTGGAGGTCGTCCCAATGCGCTGGAAGTGTAATGGTTGTGCAGTTAATTAAACAGATAAGATAAATTGAGTTGTGCTCTCAAGCGTAGGGCCGAGTGGTAAAAATAGTCTCTGGTAACTACTTTTGATTACTCCCATTTTCAGGGAGTAGTTAAATCTCTCCTCAATGTACAGTATGATTTGATTGTCATTATCTCTTATCACTTAATTTACCTTCATTATAATAATAATAATCCTTGCATTTGATACCAGTGACTTGAGACTTCTTCCTGATGTAAAAGATGCTATACAAGTGTAATTTTTATGTTGTTATTGTTGCTCACACAGCGCTTTTCACATCTTCTAGCGCTTCACATAATATAAACTGAATTGACTATATATTTGTGTGCAAAACATGGCAGCCAATTGCGCACAGCAGTGTCCTACAAACAGTCATGGATTGAAAATGACCAATTTATTATCAGGTACCTACTTAAGTTTGAGTTCTCTTGTCAGTTCGTTCTGTGTTTGTTCCAGTTCTTGTCGCTCTTTGATGTGTTCCTCTTGCAGATCATGAATCTCAGCTTTCACCGCCTGGAGCTTAGCAAATAACTAACAGATTGCTTTTTTTTAGTATTGAATATACTTTATATGGAAAAGCCAGAATATTCCAAAGTAGTTATGGATACGTGATTTTTTTAAATATTTTTTTATTGTCAAGAGAACGGCTTTGCTGCATAAATATAATAACCGTAAACCGAATGACAATTTATGGGAATAAGACATCACAAGATCACAAATTTTGTAGCATGAATGTGGCGATTTGTTAAATGGCTGTTGTATCATTTTATCCTCAGATATGATGTAGAATTAGTGACTCAGTTCTTGTATCATGTAGTATAATCACAATATTCTATATAATTCAACTATTTTATACTAATTTATTGTACTCAATCAGTGTTGAAGTGCTACTTAAATCCATGGGCATTCCAAGTTTCCTTGCTTTAACTAAACTAAGTAATCTTCTTTATAGCTCAATTTCGAAGGTGAAAGGGTGTGCGTCAAGATTCAACACACTGAACATTGGGAGAACCCGATGACACAAAATTACTCGCATAGATTAGGACCCCTGGTTTCATAAAAGCTTGCAAACACATCAGAACAGATGTTACTATAATAGCATACACAAGAGAAAACATGTGCAATACGTTATACATGCACGGTTTTGAATCGTATGTGAATTACAGTACTCTTTGGAATTGGACCAGGCATGCTTCATATTATAATATGCATTTATTCAAAACAATTTTCCTCCACCAAACCAGTTTCCAAACCTGTATACTTACTCACAATCAACTCATTTTGAGCCAAGAAAAATAGGCTACTACATATAAATATATTACATATATACACCTACCCTTTTAAAACCTGTTATATTAATATCAGAATGTATTTGTTTTACATATTTAAACAGAACTGAGCTGTTTTGTCTCGGTCCTTGGGGTTGTCTGTCTGTATGGATTCACTTTTGTTTTAGCAGTGAAGTATTGCTCAAGTTGTTTAAACCAACGTTTAATTACTATACTCCAAATCTCAAGATAATCCTACCCACAAATTCCCCCATCCCCCTCCCGACCCTATTGCTTTTGTTGCCTGTTTCTAAATACTCAAGCTGTGCCACATGCAAACCCAACTGAGCTCAACTCTGACGGAAGCAACTCAATGACAAAGGCAGCGTCCACCACTATCGTGATCCTAATGCCAAACGTAGCTGATACACTTAATCACACAAAAGTCATCACATTTTCGTGTTGCGAGACATTAAAGACATTATTTAATTACAGTAAACATCCAGCTGGTCCTGATTTGCTCCCAGATTTTCATTTGGTACAAGTATGAGGATAAATCACTATCTTTGAATTGGTGGCAGGGAATACACTAATTTCTAAAAACCCATGGAAATAGCAAAATCAGAATGCCATTGAAGTCGATAATTTTACATGTGGCCTTTTCATAATTTATTGCATTTGATTTTCACAGGCAAGAAACCGAAGTATCATATACAACGAGAAAAATCAGACAGCGCGGGGAAAAAGGACAGATGGGCATCAGAGAGCTGGCACGGCCACTTAAAAGACCCTTCTGTGTTGTACAATTCTACGACTGTGTGAAGTTTTACTGGAAACGCTACATTTTAAGCAAGGCAACACGTTTTCTTCAAATAAACACTGGTTAGAATTTGCATTGCTATTTTTTTTGTGGCCTGTGGTAGTTCGAATCTTCCAGATGAATCGGGTTTGCATATTGAATACAAAGTTTGTAAAGGTAAAGATAAGGAGGATTATATCTGAGGAATACACTGATTATAATACGCTTCTGAAATCACCATCAGTTTACTCTCACTAACACCTATTTTCTACTTAGTATTGATTTGCACTGTTCAGAGTTTTGATCCACATTTACTACCTTTTTCAGCTTTTTGGTTTTGACATCCACTTCTTGTTGCAGAGAGCTGTAGGTTTCCTTCAGTTCCAGCGTCTCCTCGTCCCGAGTCTCCACTTGCTGCTGCATTTCCCGCTCTCGGCGTTTCTTATCAGAGCAGCAAACACAGAGGAACAAAGAAAATCCCGTTACATTTTTATATTTGTAATCATTCCATCGTCTTTTGTTGTGCATTACATTTCGGAGGCTAACTGTGTTTATAAAGAAACTGTAGCTCTGTGGTTAGAGCAGTAGGACGTCCTCCCGATGTGAATGGCGCTCTATAAATGTAATGTTGTTGTTGTTATAGAGCCCTCGGTTCGCAAGAGGGAGACCTGTGTTCGATTCCTGGACAGGACGAAATGTTGGGCAAGTTTCTGTACTCCACACATATCTGTTTACCTAGCACTAAGTAGGAACCTGCTTGTTAGTCAATTGCTGCATTTCTTTTCGGGGATAATATTCTCTTCAAAAAAAGAAAAAATTGGTCATTCAATCCACAACTGATGTGAGCAATTGGCTGCTGCGTTTCACCCACAAGAAACAAATCAATTCATTTTACAGTATGTTCTATGAAGCATTTTGAGATGTCTTGAAGACGTGACAAGGAACTATATAAGGCGCTTGTGGAGTCCTATCGCTCGGGGGGGGGGGGGGGGGGGGGGAGGGGGCAACCTAATCCTCAGTAATCCCCAGATAACAAAAATTGTGAAACTTGGTAATCAGCTTCCACTCAACCTAGGCGTCCCATGGCATTTTGCCCAAGTGTCTATTATTAATGTGACAGACCTGACAGTACGTGTTAACAGGCTGGATTGCAGAGATCTCACAGCTGAGCCCAACCCTCTCTTCGCTTAATGCACACGTATAATATCCCCTTCCTTCAGATCCAATTTTGAGAGCCATAGCCTGATCTATCAGACAACGTCTTTGGGTTGTGCCTGTCTGACAACCGGAACAATTGATCCGTAGAAGGAGCTAGAGCCTCAAGTGGCTTGAATTGCAGGGAGTGACATGGAAGTGCCTGGAGGCAATTCGCTTTCATATAGACGAGCAAGTTAATCACTTTTCCATGAGTCAGCATTTTTGGATATTGCAGAATCACATTGCTATTTCCCGTGAATTCTAAATGATTTTTTTGGTGGTGGTGGGGCGGGGGGGGGGCTACAGTCAAAGTAGATGAGTTGACAGCTGGGCATTCCGTTTCTGCGGCTCAAAGTCGTTTGGATTAATTCTCACCAGTCTCTAGTTTTTACCTGTTCTGCAATTTCTTGACGTCGCTGTTCCAGGATTTTCTGCTGTTCGTTGGTGTGATCCACAATGTTCTTGCCTCCGACCAGAAGTTTGCTCTCCATGGCCTAGTGATCACAATGGACAAAGTCAATAGTTTGCTGGTCAGATATTTACACATGCAATCCATCGAATATCACAAGTTAAAAACACACAATTTGAAACCAGTGGATTGTTAAAAAGGCTGATGGGTGGCTGATTATTTCTATTAAAGACCTATAAAATATTGTGTTGCTTGATTCACCTACAAAACACAGCCACTGAATTTTACAGTATGTCCTATGAAGGGTTTTCTCCCGACGTGAAAGGCACTAGTATATGAAATGCAAGGATATTATTATTGATAGTTTAAAAAGTACATTCAACACTTTCTAAGCATCAGCAATGAACGACTATTTAATTCTAGTAAAGAATATTTGGATTAATTTTATTTTCATTCTTTTACTTTCCTTTTCCTTGTTGCTAGGATTTAACTTAAATTGTTTCTACAGGCAAGAAGCAGAAAACAATATTTTGTGCCAAATCCTTTAAGGAATTTTGAGTGTTGCTCCCAAGATGGAAATTAATCTATCACAATCTGAGCAATTACAGCATGATCATAGCCTGCCTTCACCTTTGTTATCCATCCCACTGAAATCATTAAATAATCTAAATTTAACATGACAATTACAATCCACAACCTTCCAGATTTGCCCCAAATTGTGGGCCACTGCCATTTCAAAAAACATCATCCAAACTTAAAATTGACCTGTAAATAAAGCTACTTTTAATAAAATCAGCAGATTTTATGTCCAGTGCAGACTAATCCAGGCAGCTAATCGGTGCCAGATACATCCTGCAAAACAGCAATATGACAGCCGAGTGATGTACAGTTATCAATTAAATAATGTCAATTAATCAAAACAGCTCATCTATTAAACCTGTCACACAAAGGAATTCTTCATTGGAAATCATGCCAAACACGACATTCTTCAAGATGATAAATGGGAAAGAAAGTCATTAGTGTCGCTCCAAATCCCAGGGGACATTTGTGCCACTTCTGGCATTAATAGCTGAACATTCAAAACATTATTACCTGAAATGATGCAAATGTGAACTGCTGTACAACGACAACAACAAGAAATTAAGGTTTCCCTAATTTAGTCAATGTTAAGCCAGTTTCTTTGTCACCACAACTGAATTTTGAACGATTGAAATTATATGTTCAAATTTGAACCTCTTTGATCAGCTGTGATCTGTGTCTGATCACTTAATACACATCAGATAACAACACCAACAAAATTACGCTTGTATAGCGCCTTTCACGTCAGGAGGACGTACCAAGGTGCTGGACAGTCATTGTTTCAGATAAGATAGTCAATTTCAGCTGCTATGCCCCAAAACTCTGGAATACGCTTCTTCTATCCCTCCACCTTGCCCCTTCCTTTCCCATCTTTTTGATCTGTATAAATGACTTGGAAATAAGGAGTACAATTTCTATGTTTACAGATGATTCTAAGCTAGGGAAAGTAGTAAACAGTGAGGAGGATAGTAGCAGACTGCAATAGGTCTGCAAGACAAGATGGGTAAAATGCGCAGACATGTGGTAGATTAAGATTAATTTAAAACAGCACAATGGGCCGAATGGCCTCCTTCTGTGCTATGTAATTCTATAATCTTCAGGTCACGCCTCAAAAAACTTATTCGACCATGCCTACGGTTACCTCCATTATAACCAGGTCAGGTTTTTTTTTCCCCTTCCAACCAGTAGAAAAAGCAAGCTTGGAAGTTTGACTGCCAGCAAATTTCATTGACATTTATTTTTGTAACACCTGATATTTGCTGCTTGGCAGGAACTTTAACAAATGCCAATATTGAAGTGGCTCTTATTTCTTACCACTAGGGGAGTACTGTGGAGAAACAGAAGTGAGTTGTAACCTATGGTATTGTCCGCTCGGTTTTGTGCACAAAGCAGTGCCAGAAATTGATCAACCTGTTGTGCGCAACTGGCTGACGCGTTTCGCCCACAAAACACACTTTGCAGTATATTCTTGAGATGTGCTTGGAGACGTCTCCTCAACGTGATAAAGCGCTATATCAAATGAAAGTATTATTATAATAAACAGCAACATTACATTTATAGAGCGCCTTTCACGTTGGGAGGACGTCCTAAGGCACTGGATTAACAGGGATCTCAGCAATTAAAGATGATTACAGTGCCACCTGCTGGCTAGTAAAAGGTTCTACAACACCACATGAACAGATTTACAAAATGCTGTGATTTTCCCAGAACATGATCGAGCTTCTCTTTTCTTGAACCAGTTGAGATGTGAAAATGGACCAATAAACATAAAAAAATGTTAGTGATGCCTCTTGTTTAGCGCCTTGGGACGTCCTCCCGACGTAAAAGGCGCTATATAAATGTAAATTGTTGTTGTTGTTACCCAACAGTAAATGAATAAGGTATTTCACCCACAAAATACAGTCAATCCACTTTGTAATATCTCCTATGCAGTGCTTTGAGACGTCTTGATTATGTGATAAGGCATTATATCAAATGCAAGGATAATATTATAGCCTCAATCCCTCCATCAGCTATTATTGCTCTACTAGATATTAAACTTCTGTTTGACTCTTACCTTTTCTTCAGCAGATGAATCGAGAATTATTCTATAAAATTACAACGCATACAGACACTCTGAAATAACGATGGAAAGGTTACTGCATAAATTGCAATACTTTACAATGTGATCTATATATCATAATAACTTCAGTCGCCCTATCCAGGACATCACATTCGTGGAACCACAAACAGATCAGAAAGCGGTAAGGAACTATCACTGAGCATGACGGGTTGGCCATGACAATGCTGCCATCAATAAATGTTAACTGAGAGCTTCAGAATAAACGGAGAGATTAGGAGAATTAAATCTACTGTCCCAAATAACACTGGGACAGTAGGGTAATGCAGTAGTTCAGCTGTCATTTAATAATAATTCTTGCATTTAATATAGCGCCATAATAGGTCTTCGAGATGTCTCCAAGCACTTCACAGAATATGCTGTCAAGTGAATCGACTGTATATTTTGTGGGTGAAACACCCACATTCATGGTCAATATGTAGGTAATGTGAAGGAAGCTAACCGATGACTGATTTATAATAATACTTGTATTTGATATACCACTTTTCACATCTTCTCGACATCTCAAAGCTCTTCACAGAATAGTCCTGTAAAGTGAATTGACTGTATATTTGTGGGCAAAACACAGCAGCCAATTGCGCATGGTCGAGGATTGAAATGATCAATTTTATTATTGTGGTTTTTTTGGAGGGATTATTATTAGGCATGTGGAGTAAGGAAACTTGCCCAAGGTTTCGCCTGACCTGCATGGATTCGAACACAGGTCTCATGCTTGTAAGTTGAGTGCTCTAACCACTGAGGTACAAGACTTTAGGTTTAAGTCGAACCTCAGCTGGCAATGCTGTATCAGTGCATTGCACAGAGCAATTTCCAAAGCCTAAGAAGATTCCCACAAAAAAGCAGCACATACAGTAATAGCATTTTGCAAACTAAATTATTCAGTTTCTTCTCCAAAGGCAAATCCTCGAGCTGTAGGATTTAATCTGACAGCTGGCAACGAGCCAACACAAGTCAATTAGTGCAAACAGCCAGAAAGGGGAAAAAAAACACATTTTGGGTGGCCTAATAGAAGATTTGGGGAATCGCTGGAGTTCACACAGTTTGATCATCACTTATCAGAGTGACAAGCATATTTTCCAGCCAATATTTTTTAAAATGTCTTTCTTTTTCTGCTCTAAAAAAAAATCTACTTCTCTGTGTCCTTTAAGAAACCGATTGAACAAGCAATATTGCTCACAACATTTGAACCTGTACTGTTTGCACAAGCAAAGCTGACCTGACTAGATTTTGTGCAAGTATAAATATTAATGTCCAGACTGTGAGTCATTTGCAACTTTGTGAGGTTGAATCTTTAACATTCATATCACAAATCTGTGTCCGGTTGCCTCAATTTACCAGTTGTCCAGTCAGTTACCAAATCAATGGACCTTGCTTGCTTACCCTAGTAGGAATCGATAATAATTACAATACCAGCATTTGATAAAGTGTCTTATCATGTCAAGTGTGCTCAGCAGTGTCCCACAAACACAGTGCTTAATCCCTCAAAGCTGTCTGAAAACAGTGTAAAAACTACAATCCATACTTTTACTGCATCTTATTTATATATTAAACTGTGGTGCGGACTATTTTCTATTGATGGTCAGTTTTCTCGTCTTCCCCTGTTGACTTGGGGGAAAGCAAGACACTTCCTTGTTTACAACAAACTCCCCTTAACCCCACATTATGACTTCCGAGACATGGTACTTTTCAACATTTTAGTATGGGAGGGGGGGGTTGGGGGGAAGAAATTTATAAACAAGGCTGCAAAGTATTACCATTGAAGACTTAGGTCAATGAGGAGCAGAATACGTACGGTCTGCCATACCTTGATTTTAGTGGCTAGCGTTTCCGAGGCTTCCCGCTCTCTCTGCACGTCGTCCATTTTTCTCTCTTTCTCACGGAGCAGTTTTTGTTTCTCCTCGGCTACTAAGCTGTGGTCATCGAGAATAGCTTTCTTTTCCCTCTCCAGTTTCTCCTGCTGGTCTTTCCAGTATTCTGGCTCGTTTTTGTGCGATTCGTCCTCCTCCTCCCCGTCCCCATCTTCCTCTTCGATTTCCTCACCTCCCTCTCCCACCTGCCTCCTCCGACCTTTCTTCTTCCGTTTGCCCACCCCCCGCTTCTCCAGCTGAGCTTTCAGCCGCGCGATTTCCTCCTGGAACTCCCTCAAGAGGGCGTCCTTCGGGTCTTCGTTCACACGAGGCTTATTCTTAATGTTCTTCGCCCGATTTGCATAGCGTAGTGTGGTCAGAGTCTCTTCGCAGTTGTAGGAGGCCGGGCCGATGTTTGCCACCATCACGGTTTTGGCGTTGCCCCCCAACGAGTCCTGAAGCAACCGAGTTAGCTTGGAATCCCTGTAGGGAATGTGAGTGCTCTTGCCATCCACCAGCGCGGATATCACATTGCCGAGTGCTGAGAGTGAAAGGTTAATCTTTGTCGCTTCTTTTAACCGTTCCCCCTGGGCTCCAGTTTTAGCTTGTCGCTCGCTGCCAGCGAGGTCGACCAAATTCAACTTTCCAACGCGGATATGGTTTTCGCCGTCGAGACCCACTTCACTGCACTCAACTGTTATGACAAAGATGGCGTGGGAGCGAGAGCTGTGCTCATTCATGTTTGTGGACCCCACCGAGCGATTCTGGTTGCCAACGTTCATCACATGCTCAATCTCTTTGACATTTTTGGTCACGAAAGAGGACAAGTCTTTGACGTAAACACCAGTGTCCGGCCGCTCTTTCAGCTCCAACCTTTTAGTTTGATCTTTTGAGAGCAAATCCTTGATCTCCTCTTGATAGATTTCAAGATACGACGCCCTTACTAAGTACTGTTGATTTTGCGATCGAGAAATGTGTGTGAAAACGTGGTCAAAAGAGTTTGGGATAACTCCTCTCCGCTCGACATCTCCGCGGAGTCCCTCCATGGTGTAGGTTTTACCGGTTCCAGTTTGCCCATATGCAAAAATTGTCCCGTTAAAGCCGAGCAGTACAGAGTCCACAAGGGGCCGAAAGGTCTCATCGTACAGATCTACTTGTTTAGAATTCAAGTCATACACAGAGTCAAACGTGAAAGTCTTGGGTAATTCACTGGGATTTCCCTTGGGATTTTTCACCAAAATCTGACCCAGTTTCACGTCTATGTTAATAATCTTATGGTGACCGGCTGCCGTTTCTTTGCTGTTCATCGGTCGACACCGGACGACCACTTTAACGGATTCCGAGCTTTTTAACTTGGACATCGTGCTTATTGACGAGTCTCAGATGCTGAGAATTCTTTTGCTCGGGTGCACCACCAACCTGTGAAAGAAACTAACATCATTAACACTCACGAGCTCAAATTAAACCTAGCCACAGTCCATTAAGCACACATTAATAACTAAATTCAACTGTAACTCAAAAAAATT
The DNA here is from genome assembly GCA_035084275.1 of Hydrolagus colliei. Lineage (NCBI taxonomy): Eukaryota > Metazoa > Chordata > Chondrichthyes > Chimaeriformes > Chimaeridae > Hydrolagus > Hydrolagus colliei. Next base: position 11,088,794 of record CM068759.1, read on the forward strand.
ACTCAACAGAAGGTTAGAGTACATCATTATTTCATGTATGATGCACTGTACTCGATGGTTAGACTATCTAGTTATTACTTAGGTTGCTGAATTAAGTGATCAGAAATTATCACTGTACTCAAGACTCACATTATAGCTTTCCAAATCTGATACTACCCCCTCCTGGCCAAATTTGTATGCATTTAACATTTCAATATTCCTCATTTCCTATATTGTAAAAAAAATTGTGCTCATGTGAAAATTATAAATCACAATCATTTCAATTTGAATTTTTTTTTAATGATTCAAACATTGTCCCATTAAAGCCGGGCAGAACTGAATCGCCAAGGGACTGGAAGGATTCACTGTGCAGTGCCACTGGTTTACAATTCCAATCACACGCAGGGTCAATATGTGAATGTCTGGATCGACACAGTGTCGGCAGAAGAATAAGACATCAAATTGAAATCATAGCCTCGGCTACAGATTGCTTTGCCTCTGTGCTGAGTGCCAGTGGAGCAATGCTGTGCTTAGGCACACTGCCACACGAGGCCCACAGCTCTACAAACACGGTGCCGAGCCCCAGGTCCTTTTTGATATTCGTCAAGTGCCAGTTCTCCCATCATCTCTCACCCTCCGCTCAATCGTGCTTCTTATACTATTGACTTCTTGGGCCTACCTATCTCCTGCGATTCAAAGATTTCATGTACAATCCCTCAATTACTACCAACGCCTAAAGACAAGCCAGGCACCAAGGTTTGTACAGTTTAGGATGCTAACCAGACATTTTCCCTCCACACTGTGTGAGCGAACCCCACCTTCCCAGTAAAAATAGGTGACCTTCAATGTCTTGCACATCACTTATGTTATTACAGTGAACTGAGTATCAGCTCACTCCTTTATATTAGCCAACGTATACAAGGCTGTTAGCTATGCTATATATGCAATGTCTACAAATACAGTTGAATGCTTGTTGAAATAGCATCAACAGACTTTCACAGAGGATTAAAAAGATTGTGCCAATGGTGGCATAACACCCATTCAAGTTTGATAACATATCACTTACCTTACATTTGCCACTTGAAGAGCTATATAACAATCCTAATTAACCCTGCAGATAACCCTGTGCCCTCCAGCTCTTCCGCCTTGACTCTAGATACTTCATCCTCTAGAAGCAAGGATTACCATGTATTCATTCATTGCTCACCTAGTATGGATTTTCCTTGAGTAGGAAGTAGCTGGGGTGCCTACAACTAGGAATCTGAATATCCACCAGCTGCCGTGACAGTGAGAAATAGTCAGGATTAACAATAATCCATCATATACAGACAGTGGAATACTGGGTACGTGCAGAGTTTGATTTCGCTGTGAGATTTTTTTAAAAACAAACACCCCAAATAGGTTGAATTGTGCCAAGTGCTGGCTTAGAAGTAATACCAAAATCCTTACAGTTCCACTGATGTCTTCATGTTAATACTGGGCAACACAATAACTCACATTAATGGATAAATCTCACCCTCAGTCTCAAAAACGAACTATAGGAAGGAGTGAATTATCCGCCACATTTTACCATAGCTCAATCTGTCACTTGAAATTGCAATTCCATTACATCTCTGCTCCGTTCTTCGTTGGTTAAAACGTCTAACTCACGATCCATCATGCCAGATATAGAACATGACCCACTCTCCAGTAACCCACATTGTATCATAATTAAGGACATTTAAAGGGCGTCATTAACTCAATCTGTAAATATCATCAAACCAGAAATTAGGTCTGTCTCTTTCAGTCACTATCTTGTGTCCATTACGTGGGCATACGCTGCAGTGCTTAAAATAAATTGAAAAGCCCGAGGGTTTACTAACATTTGCGTAGTTTTCCCCATCGCAGTGGGGTACTAGGCTACATTTGCAGAAAAGCATTGCGCAGGGCATTTTAACAATTGCTATCATAAGATTACAATGGGGTCAGAGCCTGGGTAGTAGTTGGGATAGCTCTTTCAAAGAGCCGCGACCACACAATGGACCACACAAATGGCCTCCTTCTGTGCTTTGATTACAAAACATTGAATATTGAAATGGAGAGAGAGAGAGTGAGCAAGCAAGAGGAGAGAGGGGCAGAAAGAGAGAGATCAATGGTTGGCATTGTTCCCCCAACCGCAAAAATCCAACAAAACCAGTGATTGAACTATCAGTTACGTAATTAGCCCATTCTCTCAATAAATATGGTATTAATTCACAAACAATTTGATCTACTAATTCAAGACCGTTTCAGAAAATATCAGCGATTCAATGCACAGCAGGAATGTGATTATCCTCCATCAGTGTCGCAAATGAAGGTAGTTTTAAGTGCAACACCAATAAATCAGTTTCTGATTACATTTTTGGGTTAAACAAAAATTATGGATGCAATAAATGTAGTCTCCCTTTAGAAGTGCATAATAATTGATACACTACTGTGCTTACTCAGAAACTTACGCTGTTTGAAATCATCACATTACAACTCCCAAGATGCATTTCTAACAACGAACATTGCTATAGTTAATCTGCGGGAAATTAAAGAAAAACTTTGATGACTTTTTACATTTTTCTAGAATGCAAGAGATGAGCAAATTTGGGTAAGAATCTTAAGATTTGAAAAGGATTGATAACTGGATTTACCTTACTGACAATAGTTAATAGCGATCTGATTTGTTTTAACATATGCATATCATAGTTGTGCTTCAAATTGTTACAGAAATATATGACCAGCGTTGGGATTAGAATGACAATGTGACATCATAAAGCAAAAGCAATGCCAACAGCTCTTCGTACCTAAATAAATACTTTTAAACTGGCAAACCCTTCAGTAAAGAAACTGAAGCCAAGGACATTGTTTGGGTGTCCGAGCATAACCCAGTTTGATTTTAGCATCTTTACTAGAGCATCTATTTATAATAGTACTCCTTGCATTTGATATAGCTTGAGATGTCTAACTGCTTCACAGAATATACTGTAAAGTGAATTGACTGTATATCTTATGGATGAAACACAGCAGCCAACTGCACACAGCCGTATCGCACAAACAATCGTGGGGTGAGTGACCAAATTATTATTATTATACTTTTGAAGGAGTTACTACCCCCCAGAAATGGGTTCCATTAATCGACTAACACCCAGGTTCCTACTAACTGCTAGGAAACAGAGGCGTGTGAAGGGAGTAACTGCACCACTTGACACAATCTATTTCCCATTTACACAATGCCCGAGGGTGTAAGATACAAATGATCCGAACAAGTTCTTCCGTGATGAATCATCTTTTACTCGCATTGGTTTTCAACTTGCGATTCCAAACCCCAATCAGAGTGAGAGACACAGAGTCATGAAAGGGACTCTCTCGTTGCTATGGTAGCAAATCCAAGCAATTCAGCAGGGCACAAAGTCCACAGGGTCTTGTTTAACTGACATCATTCCACTTTTCCTCACTTCTCTGTGGATGCCTAAGCTCCAATCAACCAGGCAATTACCCCAGGAACCAACAGCCTGGGCAGGCATATTGCAAAACAGTAAACCACAAAACAGAACAGTCACTACGTACGATACGTACAATAAAATCCTCAGTCGGAGACCATTTTATGCAACACTGCAAGCTGCTTGGATGACTATTTAAGATTTATACTTTACAGGCCAAGGAGTTCATTCTGAAATCACTCAGTGAGAGAGAAGTCACCCTGAACAGTGCACTAGCAATCTTGGGTGGTACTGTGCCTCAAAACAACGTGCACTTAAATAGCGCCCTCCACACAGGGTAACATCTCAGAGCGCGGAGCCTGACTCTGAGTTAGGAGAGTGGGGGTGAGGGGGGGGGGGGGGGGGTGGGGGTGGGGGGGGCTTTAAGCACACGGTCAAAAAGGAAGATTTTCAGGCAGGACTTGAAAAGGGGGAGAGAGAGGTGGGGGCAGGCAGGAGGGATCCAGAGTTTCGGGGGATAGTGGCTGAAAGCTCGTACAGGAGCTGTGGCCTGAGTACACCTAGCACACCCGACTGCCTAGTTACAGTAACTTGCAAGTCATGTAGCTGGTTACATTCAGCACCAGAATTCTGCCAGCAACTATATATTGTCCCATTCCAAACCATTTCATTGTTAGGCACTTAAATCAGCTAAATAAGCCACCACTCTGCAAGACTTGAATGATTCTCTTCGAATGGATAAAATAAGACAAAAGAATGTTTGACATATCAGTGAACAATACAAATTAAGTGTACCAGGACATACAAACATAAATACATGTATACGGTATATCTATTGCAGATTTCCGCAGCTTAATGGTTAAAGCACAATCACAAGCGAGAGGAACTGGGTTAGATTCCCGGCCAGAGCGAAACGTTGGGCAAGTTTCCTTTCTCCGCACGTCTGTTTACCCAGCAATAAGTAGGAACCCAGTCGTTGATTAATTGGCGGATCGATCCCCCTTTTTTTAAAAAAAATCCCGACTGTTTGTGGGACACTACCGTGCGCGATTGCTGTCGCAATATGCCAACAAAGCATACAGTCAATTCACTTTACTGTATATTCTGTGAAGAGCCTCGAAGACGTCTCGAAGGCGCGATACGGCGCTGTATCAAGCGCAAGGATTAATACTCATATTATATTATTATTATCATTATTATTATACAGCATGGGCTTAAACAGGTTGTGAAAACCAACCCGATTGGGAAAACTAATGAAAACATTTAAAAGATTAACCCGAAGAGATTTCTGATCTGAGAGATGGCGGAGGAGATAACAGGCTGTGTGACTCCTGCCTGAGAACATGGCCGGGAGAGGAGGGCTGGGGATGGGCAGCCCCGGGGTGTCTCTCTCCCTGGGCCCCGGTGTCTCTCGCTCTGGGCCCCGGTGTCTCTCGCTCTGGGCCCCGGTGTCTCTCTCTCTGGGCCCCGGTGTCTCTCGCTCTGGGCCCCGGTGTCTCTCGCTCTGGGCCCCGGTGTCTCTCTCTCTGGGCCCCGGGGTCTCTCTCTCTGGGCCCCGGGGTCTCTGTCTCCCTGGGTCCCGGTGTCTCTGTCTCCCTGGGCCCCGGTGTCTCTGTCTCCCTGGGCCCCGGTGTCTCTGTCTCCCTGGGCCCCGGTGTCTCTCTCTCTGGGCCCCGGGGTCTCTCGCTCTGGGCCCCGGGGTCTCTCTCTCTGGGCCCCGGTGTCTCTCTCTCTGGGCCCCGGGGTCTCTCTCTCTGGGCCCCGGGGTCTCTCTCTCTGGGCCCCGGGGTCTCTCTCTCTGGGCCCCGGGGTCTCTGTCTCTGGGCCCCGGGGTCTCTGTCTCTGGGCCCCGGGGTCTCTGTCTCCCTGGGCCCCGGTGTCTCTCTCTCTGGGCCCCGGGGTCTCCCTCTCGCTCTCTCTCTGGGTCTGACCCTCCTCCACCCGCCCGGCCTAACAGCCGCTCCCCGCGACCGCTCCGCGCCGGGACCCCGGTGAGAGGCCTGTGGGGGGGTTGGTGTGAGTCGGTGAAGCCGCTGTAACCGGCGCCTGGGGGTGGGTGAGAGCGCGGGGAGTCAGGCGGGAGGTGACGGTAAACCGGTACCTGCTCCTCAGCCGCTGCCGCCGTTACCGCGGCCTCACATACACCGTGTTCAGGGGACAGACAGCTCGCAAAACCCGGAGCTGGAGTCACTCCCGACCCGGAGCTGGAGTCAGTTCAGCAAAACCCGGAGCTGGCGTTACTCCCAACCCGGAGCTGGAGTCACCTCAGCAAAACACTGGAGCTGGAGTCACCTCAACAAAACCCGGAGCTGGAGTCTTCGGCAAAATCCGGAGCTGGAGTCATTCAGACTGGACTTGGAGCTGGAGTCACCACTGCCAAGGGATAAAGAAAAGGTCATCTCCTTGGAGCTGAACTGGCTCCAAAATGACATGGTTTGGCAACAGAATGTCCGATTCAAACCAAGAAGGGTCTACAGTGTTCCAGGACACTGCTGATGGCAGCCCAGCCAGCCTGGCTTATCAATTTATCAACTTGGAAAGGCAGACCATTCAATAGGGTGGGCATTCTTACCAATCAGCTCCTGTTATCCCTGCAAGATGAAGCCATAATGAGTAGTCCTAGGTGGTCCTAGGTGGAGAAGCAGTGAGAAAGCTTTGCCATCTATCAATGGCAAGTTCTGTGGTTTTATCTGGTCAGACTCCAGTGATACCCCAACACACAGGCTGAGGTCGCTCAGCTTTGGCTTTGGCCCACCTTCCCCTAAGACTTACTGGGATTAGGTCAGGAGGATTTGTCCCTGCAGGGAGAGAGCACACAATCCAATTGATATTTCAGGAATCTCCATGTATAGATGGGATGCGTGGACTTCTCAGTTGGGTTTGGATACTCTAAATTATATTGATGGGTTTTCATGTGTCCCTGACACCTCCAATGCCCCCCCACCCCCACCACCTCCACACTGCCAAAATATTTTTTTAAATAATAGCCCAACATGAAAGAGGAATGGGTGAAAATGTCTGTTTTTGGACATTATTGTGGACATTAGATGCCCACATGTAAATATTTATACTGTAATATTAATGTTTTCTTCAGCAGCAGGTTTGTTCAAATGCTTGAATTGATGCAGAGCTCAAATAGATTTTCACTTTCTGTTTCATTGTGTCTAAATTGTGTTGTCACCTAGACAGTGAGGTAAATGAGCATGCAAAGTAAGTGAATGTTGAGCAATGTTCTGTCAATCCTTCCTGCTGTGAAATTGATTCACTGCTAAAACAATGTTCACACTGCAAAGAGATTTCAAATCAGTAGGTGGAGCTAAGTGGTAAGGTTTACAGAACATATGAAAAAGAGTACTATAATCCTTGTTTTTGATAGAGCGCCTAATCCCGTCGTCGAGATGTCTCAAAGCCCATAACAGAAATATACTATGAAGCGAATTGACTGTATATTTTGTGAATGAAACACAACAACTAATTGTGTACAGCAGTGTCCCACAAACAGTCGTGGATTGAAGTACCCAATTTGTTATTTTGTTTTAATTATTACCCCTGGAAAGGCGATCCGCCAATCGACTAACAACCATCAGTCCTACTTACTGCTGGGCAACCAGTGGTGTAAGGAAACCTGCCCAATATTTTGCCCGGCCAGCCATTAAACCCAATCTCGCTTGCGAGGCGAATGCTCTAACCACTGAACTACAGGACTCCACAGAGTGGAGGGAAAAGGAAAGAGAGGAATAAGTAAGGAGAGGATCGAACAAGAGAGAGCAACAACACATTTTTACCAAACACAAAATGACCCAAATAATGATAATAATCCTTGCATTTGATATAACGCTTTTCACGTCTTCTAGACGTATCAAAGCGCTTCACAGAATATACTGTAAAGTTAATTGACTGTATATTTGTGGGTGAAACGCAGCATCCAATTGCACACAGCAGTGTCCCACAAACTGTCTTGGATTGAAGTGCCCAATTTTATTATTGTGTGCGGGATTATTTGGAGGGGAGGGATTATTATATCATTCATAATATAATTTTAAGAATTAATGTTAAAATAATCTGAATAAATCATCCTAGAGCATCAGAGGGATGCACACTGCCAATAACAATAACTTGCCCCTTTCATGAGGGCTAGTGTCCTACCACAACAACAACAACTTTGATTTATATAGCGCCCTCCATGCCGGACGGCGCCTCAGAGCGCTTGTTGTTGTTGTAGTTGTTGGCTAGTGTCCTGCTGGTGGCTCACTGAGAGCATGAGGCAGACAGAGGTTGGCAACAGCCTACATTTGGAGATCCCTGTGTGTGCATTGGGGGTAATTGATGGGAGTAAAAACCAACTAAAGCTGTCTAGCCAGCCACTGTGAGCACTGTCTGGCAAGGTTTCTACCGAGAATAGGTAAAGGTGAGGATCTTGAAGTCATGAAAGTTGTAGCTACAGTACCATGAAAACTCATGACATGCTATGGATTGTTGAGCGGATTAGTGATTTAAGTGGAATTAAGTTCAAACAGGTTTACAACGCATGGGCTTCATGGCATCCGTAAATCTACGGGTCTTACAATGTTTCTTGGACTCTTGTGGCTTGGCTGTGTATTATAGTGCCCTCTGCTGTATTTTACCATTAGTTTCCTGAGTGAATTTGTGGAGGACAGGTTGCTTCTCTACATACTACTGTATATATATATATGTGTATCTATTTTAGTTATTCTAATTGCTGACAAAATACACAGTCACTACACTTCACAGTAAATCCTACAAATTGCTTTGAGACATCCTCCTGACATGAAAGGCAGGCACTGTGTCAAATGTGAGCATTATTATATTATTATTATTAATGAAATCTTACTGACTTTGAAATTCTAGGCACGGGGTTTAAAGTGAAGAGCTAAAAACTGCTGGCTCAGTTTAGAAGGCGTTTTTGCCCTTTGTCTAACTCTCTTTTGCTATCGAGCACTTTTCTGACATTAATCGACTTATTGTTCAGATAATCGAAGGGTACATTTCTATTCCTATCAGTGAGGAATCCACCCAACTGCAAGATCAGCAAGTTAAGGAACAGTTTCAGAATAAGATTTCAGCCAAATGATTGATGCTAATTACTGGAATTACAATGGCAGCAAATAATCGTAGATGTGGCGGAGTTCCGCTACTAGAATACTGAGCTGAAACCAATCCCAGAACTAATGAGGGTGTCGTCTGCCAGCCTTCTGATTCCAAAGGTAATCAGTTTACCCGTTGGGAAGCGAATTGCGGCAGAACGCGTGTCTGTATTGTGTTTGTCTGTGTGTATGTGTGTGTGTGGTATCTTTCTATGTATGCACCTGGTGTGTGTGTGTGTGTGTGGTGTGTTTGTGTGTATGTGCAAGTGTGTGATGGTGTTTTGTCCATAAAATACAGTCAATTCACTTTACAGTATAATGTATGAGGCGCTTTGAGATGTCTCAAAGACATGAGAAGGTGCCATATCAAATGCAAAGATTATTATTATCACACTGCTGCCTCCGCCCCCTGGCTCTGGCCTCCTGTTTATTCCTCGTCCCCTCCTCTCCACCATCAGCAGCCATGCCCTTCAGCTACTCTACCCCAAAACCTTAAAACTCTCTCCTTCGCAATTTCCAGATAATGGCTGAAGACTACCATACAGCGTGAAGGGTGCTATACAAATGCAAGTTATTGTTGTATGTGCTTTGTATGGTTTGTGTGTGTGTGTGTGTGTATACCCAATTGTTTGTGTGAAGTGGTGAATGTTTTGAGCTCCAGACTTCAAAGGAGCTGCTTCTTGATCAAATTCAATACAGTACAAAAAGGATATAGGAGAAATCACAAAGATACAGAGGAGGGCAATCAAAATGATTGAGGGAATGGAAGGACAGAACCACGAGGAGCGACTAAGTAAATTGTACACGTTCAACATGGAAAACAGAAGATTGAGAGTTGACATGATTGCTGTCTTTAAGATACCAGAGGAGCAAGACAATATAAATTTCTTGCAGCTGAATGTTGACAAGACGGAGGCCACGCTCTTTGGCTCTCGTCAATGTTTCCATTCGCACGGCTCTCACCTTTTCCACCTTCCCGGCCTGGCCCCCAAAACTCTCCAAACCTGTGCGCAACCTAGGCGTCAGGTTCGACCCCCAACTGTCCTTCCTCCCCCACTTCTGGTCCGTCACCAGCACCGCCTTCTACTACCTCCGACGGATCCCCCATCTCCAGCAATACCTCACCCCAAAAGCCGCTGAAACCTTGGTCCATGCCTTTGTCACCTCTCAGCTGAACTATCGCAATGCCCTTCTTGCTGGTCTCCCCTCCACCACAATCCTCAAGATCCAGCTAATTCAAAACTCTGTCGCCCACATACTCACCCGCACCAAGCTTCGCTCCCCCATTACCCCAGTCCTTGCCAAACTTCACTGGCTCCCTGTCCCTGAGTGGATCGACTTCAGGATCCTCACTCTTGTTTTCAAATCCCTCCACTCCTCAGCATCCCCCTACCTCTCTGATCTCCTCTTTCCCCAAACCAGCACCCGCTGCCTTCGCTCCTCTGGGTCTGGTTTCCTCTATGTCCCCTAAATCCTCCGCTCCACCCTCGGTGGCCGTGCCTTCAGCCACTATGCCCCAAGGCTCTGAAACTCCCTTCCTCACTCCCTTCACCTCGCCCCCTCTCTTCCCAGTTTCAAGTCATAGTTAAAGACCTTTCTCTTCAACCGCGCCTTTGGTCAGCTTTCTACCCCTGCCCCTGGCTCTGTCCCGAGATCCGCTGTTGTAAAGTATTCTGAGATGCCGTCCGACATGGAGGGCGCTATATAAATCGAAGTTGTTATTGTAGCTCATGACAGGCTGTTTCAATGAGCGAATAGAGAACCTGTGGAACAAACTCCCTCGTGAGACGGTTGAAGCAGAATGTCTTGATTCTATCAAACACAGATGAGATAAGTTTCCATTTAAGTAATAACATTATGGGATGTAATACATAAGTAGTTTAGGACATGCATGTGCATATGACCGCCAGGGAGGTAGAAGGGAGGTGGACCTTAGTCTTTTTTCATCTAGCATTTCTTATGTTCTTGACCTCAGTCTTGAAAAATTTGAATGGATCCAGGATCCACAATAATAATAATAAGAAGAATCCTTGCATTTTGATGTAGTGTTTTTCATGTCTTCTAGATGTCTCACAGCGCTTCACAGAATATACTGTAAAGTGAATTGACTGTATATTTGTTGGCGAAACGCGGAATCCAATTGTGCAAGGCAGTGCCCCGAAAACAGTGGTAGATTGAAATGAGTCTCTAATGTTTTTTTCTTGATGGATTATTATCAGGCATGTGAAGTAAGGAAACATGCCCAGGGTTTTGCCCTGCCTGGAATCGAAACGTCTCTCGCTTGTAAGGTGAGTGTTCCAAAATCACTGAGCTACAGGACTACACAAATTTTAACACAATACAAAATACTACAGATGCTAGGAATCTAAGTCAGTCCTGACGAAGGGTTGTGGACCCGAAACGTTGACTCCTTTTCCTTTCTCCATGGATGCTGTTTGACCTGCTGAGTTTCCCCAGGAACTTTTGTTTTTGTTACACAAATTTTATAGTGAATTGATTGTATTTGTGGGTGAAACGGAGCAGCCAATTGCATACAGCAGTGTCTCACAAACAGTCATGCATTGAAATGACCAATTTATTATTGTTCTTTTATCTCTTAAAGGATTATTAACAGACGAGTGGAGTAACAAAACTTGCCAAGATTTTGCTCTCCCTGGAATTAAACCCAGGTCACTCACGTGTAAGACAAGTGCTCAAACTTCTGGGCTACAGGACTCCACAAAATATATTTTGCCCACAAAATGTACAGTCAATTCACTTTGCAGTACATTCTGTGAATCGCTTTCAGGCACCTTGAAGACATGATAAGACATGATATCAAATGCAAGAATTATTATCAATATCCAAAGGGGAGAGAGTTCCAGATTTCCACCATCCGTTTGGGTGGAATACTGCCCCACACCTGATTTCACTCCTAAATAATTTAGCTTTAATTTTATTCTTATGTCCCTTTTTTTCTGGATTCCCCCAGCAGAGGATATGAAGAGTGGAGAATGCTTTGACACAGGAAAACAGATGCCATGTCTTCCCAGTAGTAAACCACCATTCTATGATTTGTGCTATGATCGTAGCTTCACAGTTCCTGAACTTCTATCACCCAAATGCAGCTTTAGCACAAACACAAAGTGCTTTTTATTCAGCAAGCATCACGCAGGCTGAATGGCAGCTTCATATGGTGGCTACTGATAAAGAAAGATTACATAGCAAATGCTAACAAATACAGGGTGTGGAGTGGTCAGTCAGCCTGTCAGGATGTGAAACCAAAGACCAGGCTCTTTAGTTAGGCACCGAGTCAAACATTTATTGCTGCATTTCACCCGCAAAATATCCAGTCAATTCACCTTACAGTATGTGCTGTGAAGCACTCTGAGACATCTCATAGATGTGATAAGGCACTATATCAAATTCAAGGATTATTACAGTATTATTATCATTTACAGGACTATATATTCTGTGATGTCCTCCTGATGTGAAAGGCACCATAAAAGTGTAGTTTTGTTGGGTTTGTTGTTGTTGTGATGAGCTGAACGCGGTTGTAGATCCTCGAAAGCTTATATAATAAACGATAATTCTCCTTACATTTGGCACCTTTCACGTCAGAAAGATGTCTCAAAGCCCTCCGCAGGATTTATTGTAACTAATAATCCTTGTGTTTCTTATCACAGCTTATCAGGCCATCGAGGCGTCTCACAGCACTTCACAGAATACGCTGTAAAGTGTAGTGACTGTGTATTTTGTGGGTGAGCACTGCAGCCAACTTATGACCAGCATTGTCCAACAAACAACAACGACTTTGATTTATATAGCGCCCTCCACGCCGGACGGCGTCTCAGAGCGCTTAGAACTATGCGCAAACAACTATGAAACGAATGACCAATTTTATCTGGGGGATTGTGGACACTGGGCGAGAGAAAGCCCTTCCCTTTTTGAATAGTACCCTGGGACCTTTAACAACAACAACAACTTTGATTTATATAGCGCCCAGAGGCACAGACAGGATCTCTCATCTTATCTAAAGGATATGAAGCTTTCGTCTTATTATTTCCACGTCCATTTAGCTCCAGCTACTATTAGCAATCAGGTTTGACTCTACAACTTGCGTCTGTGCTCAGTAACTATGATTTAAACAGTTTACTGTTCAGATTTAATTTGCTTCCTCAGAAGATTTGCCCTGATGGATACACCATCTCACTGTGTTTTATGATCCCCATTACCTTCACTAAGCAGTAGGAAAATTACCTTAATGCATTGAATACACATCATCTCCATTGAGTTGTGCTTAATTCCCTATACATTAACAATGTGGTATCTAGAATTAAATAGCACTGAAATTGAACCTTGGCAATAGGGACTGCACATGGGAAATATTATCTTGTTACAGTATCTTACTTTCTCAGAATGAGTGTCTTCAGCAAGCCAGTTGGCAACAACATATCCATAAGGAATGTCTATTCATACATTTAGACTGAGCTGTAAAGAAACTATATTTCTCTACATTTAACACTGTCAATGCCATCTATCTCATCGCTATGACTTGTGCGTTTGCACATGAGGGTGGGAGGGGTGGTCAAAGCTGCGATATTTCTTAATGGGATTCCTCTGGAGGGAATTCCCAACCGGGAACTCCTCCCAGGAAGTGGATTGTGTCCAAGCAGAATATCCGCAGGTGCGAGTGATATTTTGCTCTCTAACAAAGGAGTCTTAAGTTGCAGGATAATGATTCCTTATTTAGGAATCTGGTTAACAAACGCTTCAAATTAGGGACTTCCTCTCTTTCCCCACTCCCTGCCATTGTACAATCATTGAAACATGATTAATTTAGGCATTATATTCAGTACCCCTCAAACAGCAGTAAGAATAAGATTCACCAATTATCAAATTGTGTGGAAACTAAGCCACATAAAGTCATGTAGTTTAGTAGTTAGAGCACTCGCCTAGAAAGCACGAGGACCTGGGTTCGATTCCTGGGTAGGGCAAAACTTTGGGCAAGTTTGCTTACTCCACACACCCGATAATAATAATCCCTCAAGAAAAAAATAATAAATTGGTCACTTCAATCCACGACTTTTTGTGGGGTACTTTTCGTGTGCAATTGGCTGCTCCGTTTCCCCCTCAAATATACAGTCAATTCACTTTATCGTATGTTCTGTGAAGCGCTTTGAGACGTCTCAAATAAGTAATACAGTGCTACATCAAATGCAAGGATTATTATTAATATCACAATCATTAATTCTGAAAATACTAAACCATTTCTTATTAGTCAATTTGCATCACACTTTGTAACCTAGTTTTTTTAATAATAATACTCTATAAATGTAATTTTGCCTTGTATTTTGTTATTGTAGTTTGTTTAATCTCTGCAGCATTTGGTGGATGCGCATCTTCACTGAATGAATGCACTTGTGCTATTAATTACTGTGATTAAATTTGCAAAGTTTCTCACCAAATTGTTTGTTTTATGGTTGTCAAATGCCATTGTGATTCCAACAAATTAACAGTGCAACACAGATGTTGTGGTTTAATGCGGCACTGGGAATGAGCTGTCCACAATCTGCTTTTAATGCAATTTTAATGATGAGCTTTACATTTGCTGCATCGCCTTTCATTTCATACTGTATTGCCTTTTAAGAGATCATCTTAAAGTGACATGCTGAAGGATATGCTAAAGAATGGAGTGACTGTGTATTTTATAGGCGAAACGCCTTTGAAAAATGGCGGAAAATTCTTCAATTCCATCCGAGTTTGTATTGCTGGCTTCAAAACAAAGACACAGCAGCAAATTCTACTTGTACAGCGCCTTTCACATCGGGAGGAGTTCCCAAGACTCAGGACAGTCGGGGATTTGGACTCGAGCAGGCAGGTTGCGATCAGGAGGGGAGGTGGCCGGGGGGGGAGGGAGGGTTGGAAGTGCGATTGTAGGTGTAATCAAAGAGGAGTGTCTTTGGATCCAGTTGAAGACAGCACCTTTCACAATCACACCCCATGTTAAACTCAGCCTCTAAATCCAAGTGGAAATTTTAACCCTCAGTTTCAAATCCACTTATTTTGGTAAGAGTCATGTAATAATAACAGTAATAAGAATAATAATCCTTGCATTTGACACGGCGCTTTTCACATTTTATCGACATCTCAAAGCGCTTCACATAATATACTGTAAAGTGAATTGACTGGATATTTGTGGGCGAAATGTGGCAGCCGATTGCGCACAGCAGTGTCCCCACAAACAGTCGTGGCTTGAAAATGACCAATTTTTTTGTGCTTTTTGTGTGTGTTTTTTTGGGTGGGGGGGACGGATTATTATTAGGCGTGTGGAGTAAGGAAACTTGCCCAAGGTTTCGCCCTGACCTGCCTGGATTCAGTAGTTGGAGCACTCACCTCAAAAGCATGAGGACCTGGGTTTGATTCCCGGGCAGGACGAAACTTTGGGCAAGTTTCCTTACTCCACATGCCTGATGATAATAATCCCAGAAAGCCATGGGCAATTGCAACAGCGAATGTTTAAAACGTGCATTTTTGTGGCTCTGAGTCACCGAGAGTGTGAAAAGCATCCATCCGCTTCTGCTATTCTGTTTCATATTACAGGGATTGATGTGTCACAGCTGTCAACCTCTCTGCAAGTCCCTGACTCACCCCGCTGCCTCCTCTGTAAGGTGCGAAGAAGGAAAAGAGTGGGGGGAAATGTCGTAATAAGTTCTCATTCGGTCTCCTTTTCGATCCTAAATCCAGTTAACTCTTTCTTCACCTGTTAATGGGCCGATAATCCTCCAGATAGATTTGATCAGGCCATTGCCTTCCATTACAGCTCACACTTGGCATGATTGACAGCAAGTCTCTGTGAAACACTTTGATATTATACGTTGATTTAAGTGGGGTTTCTTGGGAGCTGAACGGGCCCCAAGGTGACATGCCTGGCCATGTTGGAATGTCGGAATTGAGCCGACTCTCTGTGGCGTTCGCTCGTCCAGTTCCTAATAATAATAATGATGATAATCCTTGCATTTGATGTAGCACTTCTCACATCTTATCGACGTCTCAAGGCGCTTCACAGAATGTACTGTAAAGTGAATTGACTGCATTTGTGAGTGAAACGCGGCAGCCAATTGTACACATCAGTGTCCCACAAACAGTCATGGAATGAAATGACCAATTTTTATTAGTGTTGTTTTTTGGGGGATGGATTATCATTAGGCGTGTGGAGTAAGGAAACTTGCCCAAGGTTTCGCCCTGATCCGCCTGGATTCGAACACAGGTCTCACGCTTGTATGGCAAGTGCTCTAACCACTGAGCTGCAGGAGGTCTGCGGGATTCAAGGGCAGACACCTTGGCTCATTGGCAGGACCTGGAAGAGCAGGACCCGTCAATGGGGGGGCAGGGAATCCTCCCACTCAGCTCCTGTTAGCCCTGCAAGCCCAAACCATAATGGATAGGTTGGTCCTAGTTGGATTACCAGCAGAAAAAAAGCTTCCCGGACGATATAATTATCTATATCAATGGCGAGCTGTGCGGTGTAGGCTGGTTAAACTCCAGCAGTTACCCCAACACACACTCTGGGATCCCTAATTTTTCAGAATTAGGTAAGCAGGATGCGTCCCTCTAAGGACAACAATCTATCTCTGGGATTTCCATGTGTTGGTGGGACAAAAGGATCTCTCAGCTTGGTTTTAATAAACTTAAGCATGGTGATGGGTTCTTGCATAGCCCAGGCACCCTGCTGGGCAAATAGAAATAATATGTTTCCTCTTTGACCATGTCTGGCATAGAGGGAATGGGGAGGGAAATGTATTTATACAACAACAAACAAAAATGACATTTCTATAGTGCCTTTCACCTCAGAGGACATCCCAAAGCGCTGGACAATCGAGTGTTTGGATATCCCCACCTGAACAGGCACATCGAGACCTTAGTTTAACCCTGATCCAAAGAATGACCTCCCTCTTCCCCACCCCCCGTCCGCCACCACCCCCAACAATGCAGCCCTCCTCCCCAAACTGTATTGGAGTGTCAGGCTTTGAAACTGTGACATTGGGGTTTGAACCCACATCCTCACACTCTCACCTCTGAGTTAACAGAGGTGACAGTGCTACCAACTGAGCCAGGCTTACATCGAAATCGAAGTTTAATACGTGTCGAAATTGGCGATATTAGTAGCTACCTCAAGGTTTGAATCGAAACAGTCTTAACTCAACCTTTCCCAACCGTAGTCCTTTCCCATTCCATCTGCCATGTGCAGTGCAGGGATGGCTGGGTTGTGGGGGTAGGGGAGGAGCGGTTTGCAAACACTAAAGGATAGCATACAGCTCAAGAGGCCAGTATGTCATTCAATCTCTCACTGTAAACAGTGTAGAACTCCCAAATGCAGGTCGTTTCCCAATGGAATCTCACTCCCATTGTTTAAGGTTTAAGCAAGCGCAGTCCTCTCCATTGTCAGACATCATTTTCTCCTGCTATCTCCTGTAGCATTCTCCTCTGCTGGTCCTGTAAACCCAAACTGCAACAATAACGCTTTTGTCCTCTCTGTTATACCAATCTGCCCCCGAGTGTTTATCTATGCGGATTCTCTTTAAACCTTCATTGGGAACTAAAAAGTCTTTTCTTCCCGTGAGGTGTTTTTTTGTTTTGAGATATTCATACTTAAACACTCCTCCCCTGCACTCTTTTTGTTTCCTCCGGTTAATGTGCAACTTAATTATCAGCTTATTTCCTTATGCATTGCTGTTGTAGCCATACTTTTGGCCCTGCTGATTTCAGGTCTTTTGTGTGACAATTCCAAAGGTGAGAGCTCCCATTCTCAGCAGGTGCCACGCATTTCTGTGAATGAATATCCACAGAGCGAATAAAGTCAAAGCCTGAATGGATGCATCCTCCTTTGCCCCAGATTTATTTTCCCCAATTTTCTCCCCTGTGAGCAGCTGACTCTTGCTCGGAGTCTCTGGGCTGGAACTTCTATGCAGCGCTGTTGGAAGTGATGTGTTGCCTACGATATTTAACCGAGGTCCCTTCTGCCTGTTCAGATCTCACGATCCTATACGAAAAGTGAAGGGAGTTTCTCCCAGTGCCAATAATAATAATCCTTGCATTTGATAGAGCGCTTTTCACATCTTATCGATGTCTCAAAGCGCTTCACAGAATACACTGTAAAGTGACTGTATATTTGTAGGCAAAATGCGACAGCCAATCAGCACAGCAGTATCCCACAAACAGTCGTTGATTGAAATAATCAAATTATTATTTTTTTAGGGATTATTAATAGGCATGTGGAGTAAGGAAATTTGCCCAATAATCCCCTAAATATAATCAGTAATTCACTCCATGGCTATTTATGGGACATTGTTTTGTGCAAATTGGCTGTATTGGTGTGTTGATCCAGCCTATGTGAGTTCAATGTCCCAATGTGGAGCTTGACCCTGCAACCTCTGACCCATAGTCGAGAGTCCTACCAAATGAACCAGGCTGACACCTTTGGTGCAAACAATTTTATGATCGGTTGCACTGGTCTTAGAACAGTAACAACAAATAATAAGAATCCTTGCGTTCAACATTGCACCTGATCACTTCATTGAGCCATCTCAAAGAGCTTCACAGAATACACTATAAGAGATTAATACCCCTGGGAAAGCGAATCACCAATCGACTAACAATCGGGTTCCTATTTTCCACTAGGCAAACAGAGTATCAACAACAAAATTACACTCGTATAGTGCCTTTCCAGTCAGGAGGACGTCCCAATGCACTGGAAGTAAGGAAACCTATTTAAGGACAAATGCAGCGTTCTAAATTTCAGTTTGATCCTAGAGAGCCACAAGCCTATAAACGACTAAACGGTTTAATTGTAAGAAAGGTATGTAGTAAATCTGTACAGTAGTGGTGTGAGTCCCCCATCTGTAGAACATCAACCAGATTGATTTACAATTGTAACAACTTCAGGGATGCGATCAAATAAGAACCAAATGTTGGTGGAATTAAAGATGAATCGTGTTTTATCCCATGAATAAATCTCTTGTTCCCACTGTACAAGAACTTGGCCGCAACAGACACCTTGGAGAACAACAAAGAACAGGTCGACCATTGACCAGATCGACCTTCTTCAAGTTGAGAGTCATCGAACGCCAAAAATTCATCACAGTGAGATTAATCTAGAGCAAAAGGTGAGCCAAATCCCTGTTCGGATTCCAGACCTAACCACAAATCACTCCCATCTCCTCCCTTGCTCTGTCTGATTCATAACTTTGTACTTATTGCCAGGTAAATACGTGTAATTGATTGAAATTCACAGGAGCCAGCAGGCGACTAAAATGCAACATAGGAGACTAACCTTTCAAGGTCAGAATCACGGTTGACTTGTTCCCTCCTTCCCCATCTTCAGGTCCCGCCTGAAGACCTTCCTCTTCAAACGTGCTTACGGTCGCTTCACCTCTCCCTCCAGCTCGGTGTCAGGTTCCGCCACTGTTAAGTGTTCTGAGATGCTTTCCCAGTGTGAGGGAAGCTGTATGCTATATATATGTAGAGCTCCTGCAGCTCAGTGGTTAGAGTACTCGCTTTATAAGCGTGAGATTTGTGTTCAAATCCAGACAGATCAGGGCGAAGCGCTTTGAGACGTCTAGAAGACATGAAAAGTGCTATAAGAAATGCAGGGATTATTATATTATTTATTGTGTTTTACTTGTGAGTGAATGGACAAGTCTGTATGACTTGGAATTCAGGACTTCAGTGAGAAGGTGAGCTAACCGGGCGAGCAATTCATTTCTACGTTTGTGGTTAGTCAAATTGCCGTTTTCATGAAATTAGACTAACCACAAACGTAGAAATTAATTGGTACTGGTGCAGTACTTTGCCCTAGACAAGGAAAGGAGTGTCCAGGCCAACAATCCCCCATACAACGTGATCATTCACTTCGCGGCTGTTTACGCAACAATGCCGTCTGAACATCGGCAGCCGCGTTTGCCTGCAAAACAGTCACGAAACATCTGGAGCGTAGAAATCTTGTGAAGCGCTTTGAGGTAACTCAACAATGTTACAAGGTGCAACTTCCAAATGCAAACATTATTGTTTTGTAAAAATATTGATCCTTGTATTTGATGCAGTGCCTTGGCATGTCGTTGAGACAGCTCAAAGCGCTTCACAGGATGCACTGTAAAGTGGATTGACTACATGTTTTGTTGGCTGATCGCTGCAGCCAATTGTGCACAGCAGTGTCGCACAAACAGTTGTGGATTGAATGAACACATTTTGTTTAAGATTGGGAGGGTGGTGGGGGGGGGGGGGGGGTGGAATTATTACTCTCGGAAAGTGATTCTGCCATCGACTAACAAGCGGGTTCCTACCTACCCTTAGGTAAACAGGCCTGTGGAGTAAGGAGACTTGCTTACGGTTTCACCCCACACAGGAATTGATTTAGATGGGACGTAGTTTGGGTAGTACAACAAACAAGTAGTGTTTTGATATTTTGAACTTTCACCATCAATGTAAAAGGACAGGCTACACAGCCCCTGAAAGTAACTGTGAGATTTGGCTCATCCTGAAGTGTCAACGAAGCATTTAATTCTCTTCACAGTGTATTTCTCAATAAATAAACAGCAAAGGAACCATCCAAAGACTATGTCATATTTGTGCTTTTCTCCTTCTGATGATTGCTGCAAGGCTTAGCTAAATAGCTTCCAGACATGGCGATGATGTGTATGTGTTTTTATATAAAAGAGAAAAAATTGGGACAACGACAACGACGAGGTAGGAAGTTGATGTCAGTAACCACAATTGTTCACATTCCTGCCCAACTTGGTGTTAGCAACGAGACCTCAGCCTTTGGCCAAGGGTGTGCTGACTGCGAGCCTCAACTCTTTCCAGTGGTAGAGTCGGAATTGCAAAACAAATACTGTATTACATAGATAGAGATGTCTATCAAAAGCTCTCCCTGCAGCTAAAACAAGTTACTATACATGGGGTATGGTTACCTGGCACCAAATAAATCCTCGATTGCCTTAACCTTCAGGAAGATTGTTGACCAGAACACTGGGAAAATCTCCCTCTCTGCTTTCAGCAGTACCATGGGATCCCTAATGGCTACCTTGAACAGGCACACAGAGTCCTGGCTTGATATGTCATCCGATGGATGGCACCTCCGACAATGCCGTTAATTTGAAGGCAGCGTTTTGCACACAGCCACTGAATTTACTTCAGGCGTAAATTATCTGAAGGGAGTTTCTTGGCCTGGCTGGTTGAACAATCCTCCAGGTAAATTGCCCATTGGCCTTGTGGTTGTTGTGAGGGCAGGCTGGCCCCTGTTTGTGCTTGCCAACAAAACACGCAGTCACTGCGCTTGACACAAATCATCTGTGAAGAAGCGCTCTGAGCTGTTTTGCTGTTGCAGAAGCAACAGCAAATTACATTTGTACAAACGCCCTTCAAGTCAGGAGGACGTCCCAAGGCTCCGGACACTCGGAGATTACCAGTAAGGAGCAATATCAAATGAAAGGACTTTTATTTTGTTATTATTGTGGTATTGTGCAGTCCTGTAGCTCAGTGGTTAGAGCACTTGATATGCAAGCGAGAGACCTGGGTTCAATTCCATGCAGGGCAAAACCACGGGCAAGTTTCTTTACTCCACACCCGTAATAATAATCCCTTGAAAAAAATAATAATAAATTGGTCGTTTCATACATGACTATTTATGGGACGCCGCTGTGCGCAATTGCCTGCTGCGTTTGGCCACAAATATACTGTCAATTCACTTTACAGTATATTCTGTGAAGCGCTTTGAGACGTCTAGAAGACATGAAAAGTGCTAAATCAAATGTAAGGATTATTATTATCGAGTCACTTTACAATGTATTCTTTGAGACACGTCGAATCGTCGAGAAGACACTATATCAAATACAAGGATTATTATCAAACTCAGGGGGTTTGTTTTCAAGATCACAGAGGAACAGTGATACAACTTATTCATTGTATCATAAGTGTTTTCAACCTACTCTGAGTGTAAACATTCAAGAATAGTTTAAGACATTCCATTGTGAAATATAATGCCAAATGCTGAAGGCTTCTCACAGCCTTTCAAGTTGATAAAAGTTCACAGGGCGATGGGTGAGGTGTAAATCAACCAGTTGGTGTGTTAATTATTGAGCGTTCCATGGATGTGTGGCAAACAAACGACTGACACTGTTCACAACAGCTCCCATATAATACTGATTATCAGCCTCACTGATAATAGTCCCTAAAAAAAAATCCAATGATAATTTGGTCACTCAATCCATGGCTGTCTGTGGGACACTGCTGTGCGCAATTGGCTGCCGCGTTTCACCCACAAATATACAGTCAATTCACTTTATAGTATACCATGTGAAGCACTTTGAGACGTCTAGAAGATGTGAAAAGTGCTATATCAAATGAAATGATTATTATTATTGTCATCCATATGTCCTAGACCTACATCCCACAAAATACTCAATCAACTTTACAATATATCCTTTATATCGCGCTTTGAGACATCTTAACAACATAACAATAATAATAATCCTTGCATTTGATATAGTGCTTTGCACATCTTCTGGATGTCTCAAAGAGCTTCTCAGAATATACTGTAAGTGAATTGACTGAATATATTTGTGGGCAAAACTTGTCAGCCAATTGCGCACAGCAGTGTTCCACAAATAGTCATGGACTGAAGTGACCAGTCCCCGGAAAAGTGATCGGTAAAAATGGGTAACTACTTGCTGCTTGGTAAAGGTAGAGGCAAATTTATATTTATTAACCTGATTAATAAGGCGTGGCATCAAATGCAAGGATTATTATCATATCCCTCAGTGGGATGACAGCTTCAATTGGTTTGGTTAAGCCAAATTCAACATCTATGTTACTGAGTGTTGTTTTTTGCACTCACCCAACCCCCCCACCCTTTGTTTGAAAGCACATCTAAACCCAGCCAATCCCACAAACTATCGCAAAGTGAATACCAATAATAAAAATCCTTACATTTGACATTTGAAGCGCCCTGAGACGCCGTCTGGCGTGGAGGGTGCGATATAAATCAAAGTTGTTGTTGTAGATAGGGTCTTATCACGTTGTTGAGACGTTTCAACAGCAGAATATCCTATAAAGTGAATTGACTGTATATTTTGTAGGCGATATGCGTACTATAGCAGCGTCTCACAGACAGTAGTGAAGTCGTAAGCAGTATTATGAGACACTATGAGTGATTTTATGTGGAGGATTGTTGGCCTGGACACCTGGGAGAGATCCACGCATGTCCTGAGATAATTAAGCACAGGTTAGCAAAGCTTGAAGAGGGTGGGTTTACGATGTATGCATTGAGAGTAACTGCTGGAACTTAATCAGTTAAAATCATGTAGTTTTGCATGCCATTGCAGACTTGCTTGTTTGGGGATTTTTTTTAGGCTTCCTGTCTCCGAAGGATTCAATCATAACACTGAGGACTTGTTTTGCAAGAGGAACCTTGCGAGTTTCTCAATCCAGTTGTCCGGGTGAAATACAGTTGGGCGCCTTGCCACTTGCATCAACCACGTGAAATCTACTGACTTCCCGGGAAAAGTTGTCACCAATGCATTCTCGTGCCGGCGCAAAAGGCTCTAGAGACATCTGCTTGTTTGCTGCTGTCAAATGGTGAGGTCCAGCTTCACACATGTGAAATCAATTCAGAGCAATTAATACTGCAAATTAATGACTTCAGTGAAAATAGAATTTCGCAGTGCTCACTTAGATTAAAATCACAGTCGTAGCATGGTTGATTGCCTGGTATTCGATTCTTCTGCAAGAAAAATAATCATACAATAGGAATGTCTTATCCTGACAATATTAACATATAGAATACTGACATCTAGAATCCCAAACCAGTCCCCTTTGGTAAACCAGAGTCACGTTTCACTATCAAACGTTTCATGTTGATGACCTCCAAACACTCAACTCCATCCAACACTGTCAAGAGCTTCGAGACATCTTCCCAACATGAAACGCGTTGTATCCCTTTAAATGGTATTGTATACAATTGTAAATTGTATTTTATACCAAGGCGACGAATGATATTCTGTCCATCTGTGACCAGAGCTCCCTTTGTCTCCACGATCATCATCGACCTCTCTGCTGCCTTTGAGGCTGTGGACCACTCACTCTATCCTCCTCCACTACCTCTCCCCTCACTTCAACCTTCAAGGTCCTCATTCACAGACATGAGGTCAACTTCCACATTTGTGCAGATGACCCCCTAGTCTACCTCTCTGCATCCACCCTCGACTCCAGGTACATTGATGTCCTGACAGACTGCCTGTCAAACATCAAGTGCTGAATGAGAGCTAGGTTTCTACGGTTGAATATTTGCAAGACTGAGGCCCTCCTGATTAGCTCACACCTGTGCTTTCACATCACAGGCACCGGCAGCATCAGCATCCACAAAGGCACACTCCACCTCACCAAGCCACTCAGGAACCGAATAGGCTGTACTGTTCGACCCCCAACCATCCTTTCTCCCTCATGTCAGTGTCATGATCCCCTCTGCCTTCCCTCACCTTTGCAACATTGCCCAACTCCACCATTGCCTCACTCCTCAGGGGGCTGAAACTTTCCTATATGCCTTCATTACATCTAGGCTTGACTATGTCAAATCCCTACTTGTCAGTCTTCCCTATTCTTCCGTTCACAAGCTCATCTGGATCATCCAGAACTCTGCGGCTGATGTCCTCTTCCCCCCAGGCTCTGTGATCCCTCCCTTTCCTGACTCCTTTGGCTCCCCAGCCCTCAAAGGGTTGCATTTGTTATAGCTCCTTATCACATCATTCAGACATCTCAAAGCCCTTCACAGAATATGCATTGTGTATTTTGTGGAGGACATGCACCAGGCAATTGAGCACACTAGTGTCCCATAAATAGTGATGGATTGAGAGACCACATTTATTTTTCTGGGAGATTATTACTGGAAAGCAGAAAGCGATCCGGCAATTAATCGGTTCCCACATACCCAATTACCAATCCAAGGTCGTACCGCACCACACTGGAGCACACAACAACATTAAATGTAATACTAGATTTGATACACAAATGCCATGCTAGTCGTTGCAAAACTTTGTGCAATAAAGAGGTCCTCACGTGAAAGGCACTAGACAAATGTAATTTTGTTAAGGTTGTCGGAGAGGTACAGAGGTGCCAAGCAGTGAAGCGATTTGAACATGAGTGTGAGGATCTTGAAGTCAATCTGTTTGGTGATGGGGAGCCAGTGGAGCCAGAACTGGTGAGATGCGGGTACGGAGTTTGGTCCGGATCAGCAGACTTCTGATGAGCTGGAGTTTTTGAATAGTGGAGCGGGGGAGACTGGTGAAGAGCTGTTTGAATAATCCAGGTGGGAGGTGACAAATACATGCACGAAGGTTTCGGCTACATTTGGGGGTTGGGCAATGTGGTGGAGGGATGGAATATGGGGGAGGAAGGACAGCAGATTGTGCACTTGTTTGGTGAGTCTCGGGGAGAGCCCAGGGAGGTTGAGGATATCAGATCCGCAGGAGTGAAGACATTGACGGGAGTCAAAGAGTACATCTTCCGTCTTGTCCACATTCGGCTGCAGAAGTTTGCACTCGTCCCGGCCCTAATGTCTGCCAGACAAGCTGATAGAAACATCAATGCATCTGGAGTTGTTACTGGAGAAGGCAAAGTGGATTTGTGTGTCATCCTCATACATGTGACAGTTTACCCCGTGTCTGCAGATGACTTCACCCAGAGGGAGCATATAGATTAGGGAAAGACTAATCAAAGATGGGATTTTGAAATCAAGGTCTAAACTGACAGACCTGTGCTGTACTGGGGGAGTGTTGCACCACTAGACGTGCTATCCTTTAGATGGGACGTTAAACTGAGGTCTTGGCTGCCTGTTCAGATGGACATTAGAGATCCCATGGCACTATTCTAAAAGAGAGTTTCTCCCAGTGTCCTGGCCAGCAACCTCTCAAATAAAATTGGTGATTTGCTTTGTGGGTGTTTGCGGGACACTGCTGTGTGCAAAAACTGACTGCCATGTTTGCCTTCAAATTCACAGTCAGTGAAATCCTGTGAAGCGCTTTGAGACGCCTTGATGACACAATAAATTGCTACATCAAATTCGAGGATTATTTATTCTATTGTAAATATTGGGGGGGGTGGGGGGGGTGGGGGTGAAGTCACCTTTGGTGATCGGAAGAATTAGAACATGTGGAGCACATATATCTAAATGGTGTAGAAAGAATAAATATTCAACAGTGCAATTAAGCTTTTTCTTTACACTGCGAAAATTCCTGTGTCATATTTTCTCAAGTTCAGTTTATTTATTTTAAACGTTTGAATCCTCATCCACTGCCAAACTCCCCCGCCAGTCTCTCAATTAATTCACAAGCCTATTCGTATTTTATTTCCTCACCTTGCAGTGACTCACACACACATTCTTAAAAATACTGAACAGTGACTCAGGCAAAAAAGTGTTTGAGAGTCAGTGACTCACTCAAGACTTTATAACTCAAGGCCAAGACAGATCTAAGGAGGTATTTGTAATTGTCATATCCTGTTCACCCTGGGGCCAATGATTAAATCACTGTGAGTAAATAGAGTGAGTCACACATGTTCTGAATAAAAAAATAATCATCATAATAATGCTTGCATGTGATGTAGCGCTTTTCACATCTTATCGACGTCTCAAAGCGCTTCACGGAATATACTGTAAAAGTGAATTGACTGTGTATTTGTGGGCGAAAATATCGCAAAAACAGGTTGAAAACATTTGTGGGGGAATGCTGAGGAACCTAGCAGTTCCTACAGCAATGAATTATGATACCCATTTATTTGGGAATTGAATCCATCTAAATCACAGCTCAGGTGCAAAAAACACTATTTGGCACCTTAACTAGCAGGAAATGGGCTTTCCTGACACCTGAAGGACAATGTGTACAATAATAATAATCCTTGCATTTGGTACCGTGTTCTATCTTGTCTTCAAGACATCTCAAAGCACAGAATACAATCTAAAGTGAATTAGCTGTATATATTTTGAGGGCGAAATGTGGAAGCCAAATTGCACACAACGGTGTCCCACAAACAGTCATGGATTAAGTTTATTACCCCAGAAAAGAGATCTGCCAATCGACTACTAACAAGATCAACAACAAAATTATATTTATAGAGCGTCTTTCATGTCAGAAGGATGTCCCAAGTCGCTGAACATTCAGGTCGGGACCTGAGCAAGGGGGAGGGGCAGGGAGAGAGTTGGGAGGAGAGGAGGAGAGATGGGAGGGCAGCAGAAGGCACGATCTAAGAGGGGGGTTCTTGAGACCCACCTTGAAGGAGGCAAGGGAGGAAGCGAGGCGAAGGGACTATGGGATGCAGTTCCAGAGTGAGGGAGCAGAGAGGCTGAAAGCCCTGCAACCGATGATGGTAGGGTAGGTCGGGCGGGGAACATGGAGCAGACCGGAGTCCACTGAACGGAGGGGGCGGGCATGTTCATAGGGAGTCAGCGGATCGGAGAGATAGGAGGGGGGGGAAAAGCCGTGAATGGCCTTGAAAGTGAGGTTAAGGATCATGAATTTGATCCTCTGGGGGATGGCGATCCAATGGAGCCGGGCGAGGGTGGGAGTGATGTGGTTCACTCACGAACCTGGATCCTATTTTACTGCTAGTAAACAGAGGCGTGTGGAGTTGAGATAACTTGCCTAAGATTTGGCGCTGTCTTGGAATCTAAACCCGGTCACTTGTGATGCGAGTGTTCTAACCAATATGCTACAATACACTACGGAATAGGAAGTAGCCAGTGACAAACTGAGCTCTTGGCTGAGCCAATTGCAATTATGACAATCTCTTGGCTTCTTCTAATGAATTCTGAAGGAGGATGTTTCTTTTGGTAACCGCTTTAATTGGTGGATGTCAACTACAATATCTGTGTTCATCGTCAAAGTAGATGTTTACACATTTGCTACTATAACCGGGTTAGTTCTGTGTCACACACACAGTTCTTAGTGGTTTCTCGCAGTGGGCAGTTACATTTGTCTGTTGTTTTCCCCCCCACCACCAAGACTAATGTTTACTCTACGGTAGGGCAGAAATTATTGTGTTGGCCATTGATCCCACTGCACAGTTTCGCTGCCAAATAATCCCAGGCCACAGATAAATTGCTATATTGCCGTCTTCCCCTTTCGTTCATCCATTTAGAAAACCTACAGTAATACAATACTGTAATAATATTCCTTGCATGTGATAAAGCGTTTTATCACATCGTTGTGACATCTCAAAGCACTTCACAGCATATATTGGCTGCCGCGTTTCGCTCAATCCATTTCACAGTGTATTCTGTGAAGTGCTTTCATATATCTTAACGACCTGATGAGGTGCTACATCAAATGCAATTATTATTATTATTGTATTGTGAAATGGATTGACTGTATTTTGTGGGCAAAACTTATAATAATATAATAATCCTTGCTTTTGATGTAGCGCTTTTCATGTCTTCTAAACTTCTCAAAGTGCTTTACTGATTATACTGTAAAGTGAATTGACTGTATATTTGTGGGCGAAAGCCGCAGCCAATTGCACACAGCAGAGAAAAATTTCTATAAACCAGCAAAGGGATCTTTTCCATAGGCAAAGTGGTACTTATTACGACATATGAAGATATCAGCCCCTGAGCACTCAGAGACTCAGAGTTTGTGCGATCAAGCCTCACATCGGGACTTTAATTCACAGTCTTGGTTGATGAGTGTCAATGCAGTTGAAGAGCCATCCTTCCAATGAGATGTTAACCTGAGCTCCTCACAGGAGTTCCTGTAATGTAGTGACTGTAGTCCTGATTCATGTTTTATCTCGTGGTTTCTTGCTAATAAGAAGTACCCATCCTTCTTGGCTTAGACAGACTGATATTCCTTACGGTAAACTTTGGTACATTGTTGAGTACTGTAGGTCAGTGGTTAAGATTTTCGCCTTGCAAGCGAGAGACCTGGGTTCTATACCTGGCAGGATGAAACATTGGACAAGTTCCTTACTCCACACGCCTCTGTTTACCTAGCAGTAAGTAGGAACCTGCTTTTTAATCGATTGGAAGAACACTTCTTCTGGGGATAATCATTCCTTCAAAATAATCATTAAAAAATAAAATAAATTGGTCACTTCAATCCACGACCGTTTGTGGGACACTGCTGCGCACAATTGTCTGCTGCGTTTCGCCCACAAAACGTACAGTCAATTCACCTTAGTGGATCCTGTGAAGTGCTTTGAGACGTCTCAAAGACACAATAAGGCACTGTATCAAATGAGGACATCATTATATTCTAAACGCCTGTCATCAGGAATCAAAACGAGTCGATCCTTTTTAAAGGGTTGAATTCCTTTAGGCATGTTTTCCAAGATATTCATGCCTGTTGACTCCGATCCACAGCTATGTACTGTGGGCTTATGTAAGCCACTGATGGTATAGGCGACCACTATAAAGCCTGGCATTTGGGGGAAAGGGGAACAGGAAACGGCTCGGGAGGAGAGGGGAAATCTCGATAGGGGCAGGTCTTTAATCTGTGTCTTGCTTTCCTTAAATATAGCCACATTTCCACTCCTGACTGCAATTTATTTGCGAGTCTGCTATTTATAAAGTGCCTCCCCCCACCCCACCCATCCCCCCCAAAACAAATGCCAACATTCACAAGGATGTAATTAATCAATGAAAACCTCGTGCAAATATATACATTCTGGGGTTTGTGAGAGCTCTGAGACTGATTTATAAGAGAACACATGGGAAATAGTTGAGAAAGATTACCCTGAGGTAAGAATGTCATTGGGGAAAAACTCTTTTAAGTATATTCTGACGAGGGTGGTCTCCAGTCATGTTATTTAGTGAAGAGAATGTACATCCTTATGGGTGAAGTATTCGTTTTATTTTATAAAGAAATTAGTATATTTTTAAATAAAGCGGCACATTTTATACTGCACATTTATGCGCTCCTCGGGGTATAATATATTCACTACTGGGGAGAAATTCCGACTGGGTCTAGATTTATACAATTTACATTTCCACAGAGTACCTTTTCCATCAGGAGGATGTCTCAAAGCGCTTTTAATATTACAGTAATAACAAATAATGATCCTTGCATTTGATATAGTGTCTCATCACGTCGTTGAGACATCTCAAAGTGCTTCACAAATTTAATTGTATAGTGAGTTGATGTTCATTTAGTAGGCGCAATGCGCATAGCAGTGTTCCATAAACAGTCGTGGATTGAGGTTTTTTTTGTATTTTATATTTATGTGGCAGTTCAAATCATCCACAAGTCGGCACAGCCTTCGTCTTGAACACAGCCTTAACTTTGTAGCCGTTTTTCTGCAAGTGCCTTTTAACCTGACTGCAAAGTTAAGGCTGAATTTAACAATCTGCCAAAGAGTAGCTCAGTGGTTAGAGCACTCGCCTTACAAGCGTGAGACCTGTGTTTGAATCCAGGCAGATCAGGACGAAACCTTGAGCAAATTTCCTTACTCCACATGCCTAATAATAATCCGTACAAAAATCACCCAATAATAAAAAATTGTTCATTTTCAATCCACGACTGTTTGTGGGACGCTGCTGTGTGCAATTGGCTGCCGCGCCCACAAAAAACAGCCAATTCACTTTTCAGTATATTCTGTGAAGCGCTTTGAGACATCGATAAGATGTGAAAAGCACTATATCAAATGCAAGGATTATTATTATTATTAAAGACTCAGAAATGCTGCTTAAATATAGCAAATCTAGAGTTAGTTGGAACTTCACCCTATATGTGATTGGACATGAATGACCTTGGTGTGAAGACAGTGAAGAGAATTGGAACGTTAAACTAATAGCCCGGTCCTGAAACTGATGATTGAATTGAAATGAAACGAAACTATTTCAAATTCTGACAGTCTACAGTGTTCAGTTTCTAAATAGGGATTCAGGAGTTCTCCTGGCTAGGAATAATAACAGAATAGATCATGTTAATTCTTGCAGTGAATATAGTGCTTATGTTCCGAGGAGCTGTTCCAAGGTGGTTTACAGAGACTAATATTATTATTAATTATAATAACAATCCATGCATTTGATATAGCACTATATCAAGTCTTTGAGACATCTTAAAGCACTTCATAGAATATACTGTAAAGTGAATTGACTGTATATTTTGTGGACAAAATGCGACAGCCAATTGCACACAGCAGTGACCCACAAATAGTCATGGATTGAAGGGACCAATTTTATAATTTTTTTCTTTTTGAAGGAATTATTACGCCCGGAAAAGTGATCCCCCAATCAACTAACAACGGGGTTCTTACTTACTGCTGGGTAAACAGAGGTGTGTGTAGTGAGGTTACTTCCCCAACACTTCGCCTTACTGGGAATCAAACCCAGGTTTCTCGTTTATGAGGCGAGTGCTTATTGAGCCACAGGACTCCACTGAGCTGGAATTGCTGTCAAGTTTAGTGATTAGATCTAAAACGAGTTCCATTATAGTTAATTGATTATTAACTCCATTGATATCTGTCCTAGAAATTTACTACCATGTTGTACTTATGTATGTAATCTGCATTATATTTTACGATAGCATGTTTAATTCTGTACTATGCAAAACAAACTACACAATCAATCCACTTTACAGTATATTCTGGGAAGCGCTCCAATAAGGTTTGTATTTTGTACTGTGATACAATTCTGCTGCAGTTAAGGTTTGAATGAAATCGCTTATGAGGTGGAGATGAATGCTGGAAGTTTCATAATTTCTGCTTGATTTGACCGAGGTCCTGGTCTGTGCACTTGAAGTCATTTCGATGACTTGATAAGGTGCTTTAACAAATACAAGGATTATTACTATTAAGCTCCGGTTCTTCTTATAGGCAGACGGTAGAAGCAGGAAGTGTTGATTCCTTGAAACACAGATGATAGTTTTCTGTTAGGAAAAACATTCTAGGATATAGTACAGTACATAGGTAGTTTGGGACATATATCCATGCGACTGCCAGGAAGATAATAATAATCCTTGGTACAGAGCTTTTCACATCTTATCAATGTCTCAAAGCGCTTCACAGAATATCCTGCAAATTTAATTCACTGTTTATTTGTGGGCGAAATGTGGCAGGCGATTGCATACAGCAGTGTCCCGCAAACAGTTGTGAATCGAAAATGACCAATTTTTATTATTGTCGCTTTTTTTGGACTGATTATTGTTAGGCATGTGGACTAAGGAAAGTCGCCCAAGGTTTCGCCCTGACCTGCCTGGATTCGAACACAGGTCTCACGCTTATAAGGCGAGAGCTCTAACCACTGAGCTCCAGATGGAAGCTGATCGGGGATTTTTTTTTCATCTAGCATTTCTTATGTACAGTTGTAATTCGATTGCTTTCTGTTTTATATTGCGCTAGATAAAAGGAAAATGCTCTATTCTGTGCAGTGTCTGTTTGAGCCTGGGAGTAAAACACCATTGTCACAGAGTAGCTGTTGGCGGCGAAACAGGAATGCTGCTTCAGTATCGATATGTCATTACAATTAACTGGATGAATTTTTGCAAAAGACAGCGTCTCCTTTTAATTTCTAGCTTCAGGATGCAATTAAACAACAGCAACATTTTTTTGTTTGTTTACAATGATATAAGAAAAAAAATAGAAACAACTCATTTCGAAGAGACCTAGGCGTGGATGATAATGTGTGAAAATGAGAGTGAAAGTTCTTTCCGGTTCCCGATGAGAATTGGAAACAAATTGATTAAGAGCAAATGGAAAATTGTTTCTAATTCTCATTTTAAATTTAAATAAATGGGAAAACGCAAAATTTCGGTACGGAGAACCTTAAGCCCCCACCCAACGACACTTAATATGACACATTCGGGAGGGGAAAGCACACAAGTCTCCCTGGCTTTGTACTATTAGGTGAAACCTTGAGCAAATTTTCTTACTCTGCACATGCCTCTGCTTACTTGGCAGTGAGTATGAACCCGGTAGCTAGTTGATTGGAGTGTCGCTTTCTAGGGGTAATAATCCATCCCCAACAAAAATGGATTGGTCACTCAAATCCATGACTTTTGAGCGACACTCTTGGCTGCCACATTTCGCCCACAAAATATATTTTCTGTGAACTGCTTTGAGACATGATCAAGCACAGTAACAAATGCAATTATTATATTATTATTAGCTAACAAATCTATAAAACAGAACTCCGGTAACATCATTATAATAAAATAATAATAATCCTTGCATTTGATGTCATTTCTTATCATGTCTTCTATTCGTCTCAAAGCGATTCACAGAATGTACTGTAAAATGAATGTTTTGTGGGCGAAAGGCAGTGATCCGCAGACAGCCTACTTTAAGTGACCAAACGTTTTTTCCATTATCCCCGGAAAACTGATCCACCAATCGACGAACAACTGGGTTTCAATTTACTGCTGGGTAAACAGAGGCGCGTGGAGCAAGCAATCAATTACTCATTTTGCTCTGCCGAGAATCAAACCCAGGTCATCTTGCTTGCGAGAGGACCACTAAATCGCAGCACTCCACTGTTTGGTAGATTCTCCCCCCCAAAAAATGAAGATCTCATCTGTAGAGTGCAGCTGCCAAAACAAAGGAAACCGGTGACGGTATAAGTGGAAATGGCCTATCAATTATCAGTAATCTGTGGTCCATTGGTCCACTGGGAATGTCCACTAGATGCCTCCCTCTTATCTGCTGCATCCATGGATTTCAGCATCCTTCATTGACAATGCTGGTGTCAGCCTGGCTTAGTTGGTGGCACACTGTAGCTCAGAGTCAGTAGGTTGTGGGTTCAAGACCCCGACAGGAATCGAAACAAGTCTAACACGCCAATGCATTGCTTAATGTGTGGTTCTTCAGAGGAAACGTTAAAAACCAAGGTCCCATTCCCCCCTTGGTGAGATGGATATTGAGATGGATGTTCAAGACCTCGGGCACCATTCAAAATGAGAAGTGAATTGACTGTATAATTTGTGGGCAAAACATGGCAGCAAATGGCACACAACCGTGTCCCATAAAGAGTGGTAGATTGAGTGACCCAATTATTTTCTTTTCAATTTATTTATTGGAAGGGATTAGTACCCCTGGAAAGCAATCTGCCAATCGACTAACAACCGGTTTCCTGCTCACTGCTGGGTAAACAGAGGCGTGTGGAGTAAGGAAACCTGCCTAAGGTTTCACCTTGCCCGGGAATCGAACCTGGGTCCTCTCGCTTGCGAGGCGAGTGCTCTTTTTTCAGCAATTGGAGTTTCATAGCTTGATTTCTTGTAGTGACATTCAACGACAACAGCAAAATTACATTTGTAATAGCACCTTTCACGTCGGAAGGACGTCCCAAGGTGCTGGACTGTCAGTGTTTCGGACCTGAGCTGGAGTCGGGATCGGGGAGGGTGGAGGGAAGGTAGGTATTGAGTAGCAATGTACGCATTTGATCTGCTGTTTGGACACAGCATATACAGTATATGCACACTGCTTGCTTGTCTCTTTGCCATTCAACACTTGCTAAGTGCTAAGACAGTGGGTGCCCAGGGCTATAACACATTGCAGAAATGTCAGGAGCGAGATTTACGACTGACAAAGGGTGAGCTGCATTGCAAGTTTGCAAGTCCATTAAACCAATGAAGCTCCATTATCTTTACGAGCGACATACAGGTTACAATTTTTTTAAAAAAATCAAGGATACAAATGGCACCACTGGTGGGATGTGACCAATGTTAATAGCACACGCCGAGCAGTCACTACAATGAGTGTGAGTGAACCCGAAGCTGAGAGCGGATTTGCAGTGCAGTGGATTGATTGCTTGATGCCCTCAGGGCAAAGTCGCAAATTGATCTATTTCCTACCTGAGCGCTTCCTTCCTCCCAGATATTTGATGAAGTAAAAAAGAAACTACACAAATCATCACCATCAATGTGAACTGCTGTAGTTCAGTGATTAGAACGCTCGCCTTGCGAGAGAGGGAGAGAGACCCGGGTTCGATTCCCGGCAGGATGAAACATCGGGTGAGTTGCCATACTCCACACACCTGTTTACCCAGCAGTATGTAAGAACCCGATTGTTAGTCGATTGGCAGATCCCTTTAACGGGGGTAATAATTCTTTAAAAAGAATCAAAATAATAATAAGTGGGTCACTTAACCTATGACTGTTTGTGGGACACAACTGTGCGCAATCGGCTGCTGTGTTTTGCCCACACAGTATAGTTAATTCAGGTTACGGTATATTCCGTGAAGCCCTTTGAGACATCTCAAAGACATGATAAGGCGCTATATTATGTGACTGTACAGCACCTTGGGACATCCTCTCGACATGAAACGCACGATATAAATGTAAGTTTTGATTGATTGATTGATTGATATATCAAATGCAAGGATTATTATTGTCAAAGCCGCCCAAGTCTACCCAAAGCTACTCATCTTGGTAGTGAGTGCCACAAATTATCATTAATTTGAGATTCCATCCCTTCCCCAACATCATTCCGAAATCCTGTTACCATTCATGTTTTGTGGGTGTGAATGTGGATTCACGAATGATTGCAGGAATGACGGAGCAAGCCGACTGTGAAATCATACAGGCTAGACCGATATTATTTGTGGAGGGAAGGCAGAAAGATTGGGAGGGGGCAGTTGTGGATTTATCTAGCAGAGGAGGGGGGGTGGGGTGGACAGTGATCTGGATAAAGTGGTCCACAGCCGAAGTCTGAAGTAGCCTCAAAGTTGCCGGTGAGTGGGTGACATCAACAACAACTTTGATTTATACAGCACCCTCCATGCCGGATGGCGTCTCAGAGCGCTTCACAATAGCGGATCCCGGGAGTGAGCCAGGGGCAGAAAGGTGACCAAAGGCACGGTCGAAGAGAAAGGTCTTCAGCTGGGACCTGAAACTGGGAAGAGAGGGGGCGAGGCGAAGGTAGTGAGGGAGGGAATTCCAGAGCCTCGGGGTGCGATACAAATATAATTTGTTGTTGTCGGGTAGGTGTGAAAGGGAGGGAAGGAAGATGAGGGAGCGAAGAGAGAGGAGGGAGGGAGAAAAATAAAGCAATGTGAAGTGGTGGGTTTCCTCCGTTGCGATAGAGGATGGATTGGAGAGAGTGGCCATTAAGGCGGCAATGAAAGGGTCTCAAGTGGATGGACCTGGAGGAGAGGAGAATGGAAGGAGGAAAATAGAGCAATATTGAGGGTGGATTCCTCTTATGGGATAGAGGGACAGGAGAGAGTGTGGACAGTAAGGTGGCAATGGAGGAGGCTCAAGTGGATGTACATGTGGGAGAGATAAGGGGATGATGAGAGAGGAAGAGAGGGGGAGAGGGAGAGGAGGTTGCCTCGTTCCTTATCTCCAGGTCCAAGATAAGGAGAGAGTGAGTGGCCAGTGAGGTGGCAATGATGGAGCTTCATATGGATGGACCTTGAGAGGAGAGAGGAAAGAGAAGGGTGTAGTGGTCCAGTTGCCCAGGTCCTCATCTCCAGGTCCAAGCCAAGGAGAGGGAGAGAGCATGGCCAGTGAGGTGGCAATGGAGGAACTTCAAGTGGGTGGACCTGGAAGAGAAAGGAGGATAGGGTGTGATGTGGTTGTCCAGTTGACCAGACAGTTGTCCTCATCTCCAGGTCCAAGACAAAGAGTTGGGGGGGGGGAGGTGAAAGAGAGACGGAGGGAGAGTGGCCAGTGAGGTGGCATTGGAGGAGCCTCAAATTGATGGACCTGAAGGAGAGATGATAAGGAAAAAAGAGAGAAAGGTGGAGGGTAGGGTGTGATGTGGTGGTCCAGCTGCCCAGACAGTTGACCTTCTCTCTAGGTCCAAGACACAGGGAGAGAGGGAGAGACAGAGAAAGAGAGAGGGAGGGAGAGTGGCCAGTGAGGTGGCATTGGAGGAGCCTCAAGTGGATGAACTTGGAGAAGAGAATAAGAGAGAGAAGAGAAAGAAGAGGATAAGGTGTGATGGGTGGCCCAGGTCCAAGACAAGGAGGATGAGAGAGAGGAAGAGAGAGAGTGGCCAGTGAGGTGGCAATGAAGGAGTCTCAAGTGGATGGACCTGAAGGAGAGATGGACAGAGAAAAGAGGAGGGTAGGGTGTGATGTGGCGGCCCAGTTGCCCAGACATTTGTCCCCTCTCCCCAGGTCCTTGACAAGGAGACAGACAGAGAGAGAGGGAGAGAATAGCCAGTGAGGTGACAATAGGGAGCCTCAAGTGGATGGACCTGGAGGAGAGAGAAGAGAGACAGAAATGTAGAAGGGTGTGATGTAGTGGTCCATTTGCCCAGACCGTTGTCCTTCTCTCCTGGTCCAAGGCAAGAGGAGAGGGAAGGAGAAAAAGAGAGAAAGGGAGAGAGAGAGAAAGTGGCCAGTGAAGTGGCAATTGTAGATCCTTAAGTGGATGGACCTGGAGAAAAGGAGAGAGAAGAGGGACAGGAGTGTAGGGTGTGATCCAGTTGCCCAACAGTTGTCCTTCTCTCCTGGTCTAATACAAGGAGAGAGGGAGGAGAGAAAGGGAGAGAGAGAGGGAGTGAGAGAGAGAGAGAGAGGCCAGTGAGATGGCAATGGTAGATCCTCAGTGGATGGACCTGGAGAAAAGACAGAAGTGTAGGGTGTGGGTGTGTGGTCCAGTTGCCCAGACAGTTGCCCTTCTCGTCCAAGGCAAGGAGAGAGGGAAGGAGAAAAAGAGAGAGAGAGAAAGTGGCCAGTGAGGTGGCAATGGTAGATTCTCAAGTGGATGGACGTGGAGAGGAGAGACAGAAGTGTAGGAGGGTGTGGTCCAACCGTTGTCCTTCTCTCCTGGTCCAAGGCAAGGAGAGAGGGAAGGAGAAAAGGGGAGAGCGAAAGGGAAAGAGTGAGAGGCCAGTGAGGTGGCAATGGTAGACCTCAAGTGGATGGACCTGGAGAAGAGAAGAGACAGAAGTGTAGGGTGTGGTCCAATTGCCCAGACAGTTGTCCTTCTCTTCTGGTCCAAGGCAATGAGAGGGGGAAAGAGAGAAAGGGAGAAAGAAAGAAAGAAAGAAAGAGAGGGAGAGAGAGACACCAATGAGGTGGCAATGGTAGATCCTCAAGTGGATGACTTGATGAGGGAGAAAGAGAGACCAAAGCGTAGGGTCTAGTCCAGTTGCCCCAGAACAGTTGTCCTTCTCTTCTGGTCCAAGGCAAGGAGAGAGGGAAGGAGAGAAAGAGAGACAGAAAGAGTGAGGGAGGGAGTGAGTGAGTGAGTGAGTGAGAAAGAGAGGTGGCAATGGTAGATCCTCAAGTGGATGGACCTGAAGAGAAGAGAGAGAGAGGAGACAATAGCGTAGAGACTAGTGTGTCTCTCTCTCTGTGTCTGTGTCTCTGACCCTCAGAGGAACTTGGAGGAAGAGAGAGAGAGAGAGAGAGAGGGGGCTCCGTCCCCGAGTTGCGAAACCCCCCTGACGTCACTCCCGGCATCCTCCGCACAATGGCTTGTGTGGAGCGGCGGGCGGGGAGGCCGTGAAGTGAACAAAACCCCCGGAAACCACACACCTGAGCCCTGGGGGGTCCCGCCACCGCCCCCCCCCCCACCCTCCCCTCCCTCCCCTCCCCGCTCCCTCAGCCACCCCACCCCCCCCCCCCCGGGAGGGAACTCCCAGCCCGGGCCCACGGCGGTGAGTGTCAACCCCTTCCCGCCACCAACAGCGCGCCTGCTCCCCGGGCACATTGACTCCTCAAGCGCTGGTAACTTTTGTGGTGGGCAGTTGGTTGGTTTGTGTGTGAGTGTGTGTGTGTGTGTGTGAGAGAGAGTGTGAGTGTTAAGTGTGTGTGTATGTAATGCGTGTGTGTGTGTGTAATAAGTGTGTGTGTAGTAAGTGTGTGTGTGTGACTTAAGTGTGAGCAGTGTGTCTCAAAAGTGTAAATACGTGTGTGAGAAAAATGTGTGAGTTTCCTCACTTCACCCCCCCCCCACACACACACACACCCTCAGGCTTTATTGTAAAATTATTTTTGATTATTTTTTCAAATATATATTCTTATTTATTCTTATTTAATTTTCTTTATCCTCTGTGCGTGTGTGTGCGAATAATTTAATTGCTATTATATATACACTCACACTCGTTCACTCACACACACAAACACATAGATTTTGTATTTAATTCCCCCCCCCCCCCCCGCCACACACACACACACTTTTTTTTCGTTCCCTTCCCTTCCCTCTGAGAAGAGGAGAAGTATTGGAAGCGACTTAATTCTCATCAATTCTTTCTCTCTCCCCCCCCACCCCCCCCCCCACACACACACTCCCCCAAACCACCCTCTCTCCTCTCTCCCTTCTCTCCCCCCCCCCCCTCTCCCCCCCCCCCCCCCCCCACTCCCCGTCTCTCCCATCCAAAGTATTTATTTCGAATATTTTAAATATATTTTTTTCTGCTTTTTTTTCGCTCTGGCGATTATTTGGGAGAGAGGGAGGGGGGGGAGAGAGAGAGAGAGGGGGGGGGGAGGGGGTGGAGGGAAGTGGAGGCTAAACAAAAAGAGGTCAGTGTTTTTTTGAGGTATTAAATATATATTTTTTCAATTTATTTTTTCTCTCCCTCTTTTAAGAGTTTGCTCCCAGTTTTCTCTCCCCCCCCCCCCCCCTTCCCTCTCACATCTTCGTTGTGTTTGTAAGCGTGTTTTTTTATATAGAAGAAGAAAATTGTTTCTGATTTCTCTCTCTCTCTCCCCCCCCCCCCCCCCCCATCCCCACAAACACACACAAGTATTGTTGGGAGGGAGAGAGAGAGAGAGAGGGGGGGTGGGGGTGGAGAGAGATAGTGACTGTTTTTTTGGGGGACGATCACGAGGGATTGGGATAAAAATCGACAGAAACCACACTTTCTGGTGTCGTGTGTTAATGTTTTGCGAATGTTCGGGGTTTGCGCCGTGGATCCGAATGTTTTCACTTGAGAAAGTTTTGGGGAGAGAGGTGGGGGGGTGGGGGGGGGGGGGAGAGAGGGAGGGGGA
>CM068759.1:11128424-11264062 GCA_035084275.1 Hydrolagus colliei
TTGTAAAAGTTGATGGAAGTTATGTTGATGCTAATGTTGTGTGTGTGTGTGTGTGAGAGAGAGAGAGGTGGGGGAGATGGGAGGGTGGGATATGGTGGGTGGGGGGGGGGGAAGTGGGTTGAATAAATTCATCAAAAATGTTCCATCTTTTTCTATCTTAAAACAACCCCGAATAGCTGTGGGTGAAACTTTCACATGGCTTGTGGAGGTGATGGTTTGTGGCAGTGACAGAGAGAGAGACAGACACAGAGAGAGAGAGAGAGACACAGATTCCACAGGATTTGTGTTTGGTTGTGAAACTGTTTCTCTTTGTTGTTGCCATGTTGACAAGGAATAAGTGTCCACATTGTAGATTCCATGTGCTACTAACTGCACCCCCCCCACCCACTCTCCTGCATCGGTTTCAATCTGTGTTATGTTGTCCTTTGCGAATGTGCTCATCTGATTTTCCTAAAGAGTTCTGCTTTGTTTAGTCGATGACTCGAATGCATCAGGTTCCCAGCTCAGGAAAAGCCTGACCCACATTGTAAATAGCATTCTGTTTCGATGGCTCACAGGAAGAGAGACAGTGGTGTGTGTGTGTGTTTTGTGTGTGTGTTGTTGATTTGCAGTTGTTTGGCTCAATTCATTGCTTGACAAACGTGTCCGAGCAGTTCATATCTTTGTGAAGAACGGTTGTGTGTAATCAAAACTATTTGTACACTTATTTCTTTCTGTGATCACCTCACATATTGGTGGGTACGCTCACTGGTTTTGAAAGCGATAGTGGAATGTAACTACTATCAGAAAATTATACAAAACATGTTAGATTGCAACCTATCGAGGTTACACTGAAGATTACATAACATGCAAACTACTTCTTAGAGTCTTTTAAGAGTGTCACAATGAGCCATAATAATTTTCAATTTGAAATGTACTATCGATTTATTTTTATGCAAACTCGAGAGTTATTCACAAGTGTTTCGAATATGTGGCTGAAGTATCATTGTTGTCTGTGGGAAAATAACTTGATTGCAATTGTCAAATGTTTGTAAATTTGAAGTGAGAAGTCAGATGACGTGACTGTAACTGAGATCTTTGGGGTTTAAATGAAACAATCGTTTGTCGGTCGATCGAAGGTTGTCATTTCTGAAATGTTTAAAAACTATTACCTAAATGTTTGAGCAAAGGTTGGGACAATTTGTTTGTGTGCCCACTGAAACAATAAAGTAGTAGATTGATGCTTGTTTTAAAAGAATAAAAATTGATTAAATTTTTCTTGCCATATATTAGCTAATCTTCTGTGCGTTAATATTAAAATTCTCAGGCTTCCAGAAAATTACAATTATTGTTTGGTGTCTGAGAGATAATTTTTGTTATTTTTATGACATTTTTCCAACTTCTGTAAACTTTGATTATAGTTTAAAGCCTTTTTAAATTGTTGAGGGTTGATCTGTGCCTTGTTTTCGTAAAGAAAGATTGCAAAATCGAGCAATTAATTCGTAACTTTTTTTGAGTTTTAAAAAGAGCTGTTTTGGTTCACTATTTACCACTTAACTTGCTTAGGTTGATCGGTTGAAAATAACACAAAATGTCCAGTTTACGTTAACACAAATTGTTCAAATAATATCTACAAAATATAATGCAGCAAAAATAATCCCTGTAAAATACAGAGAAATTATTTGCTAGGTGTACCTCAAGGATTTTGCAAAATTGGTTCCTGGTTTCACAGTTCAATAAGCAATTGGTTCATTTGCATGATACTTTGCAGATTCCCCAAATTGATTATCGTCAAAATGAGAAATGATTCGGTGCAGATTGCATCCCGAAAGCAGGTCTGGGACGATGTTAGCGCAGGCGAGAAGATGATGCTTTCACTTGGAAATAACTTCCCATTTTGTCGATATGTTTCCCTTGCCGTGGCAAGTTGGAGTTTTCTAAAGGGTCAAAAATCACTTTTGTTGATATTAAGAAGATCATTTGTTTCAAATTAGTTAAAATGCCCAAATAGGTTGAAAGCCAATGCAAAATATGGGAAGAAATTCGTTAAATGAAAACTTAGAAATCGAGAGAAAACACACCAGTCCTGTTAAGTGATCCAACCTTTTTAGTTTTCTATTATTTACATCAAAGTAACTAAATTGTAACTCTTCGAATGATTAATGTTTGTAACTCTGTTTTGTCCAGATGTCTTGGTACTTCTGAGTCATTAAGCTACGGGTAAAATAATAATCATCAACGGAATATTCATATATTCCTATTTTTTGCGCAAAGATATATTTACAGAAATAATCGTTCGAAGGGCTGAACATAAATATCAGTTTACAATTTTGTGATAGAAAATTCGGCGCTTTGAAATGAAGAAAGAGTCTAGTATTTCAAATGAAATCAGTATTTTGTTAGCAGACCAGAATCATTAGTAGAAATTGCTTCCCTGTTGTGTAATTTCCAGTCAATGTTTGGTATGACAGCATGCATTACATTTGCAAAGTACCACATAGGTTTTTACAAAGAGACTCCACACTCTGCGATTTCTTTTTCAAGTTTGAATTTGTAGTCCCTCGCAAAGCTAAAGCTGTCTCGTATGAAAGGAACTTCGCTCTCTATTTTTTTTGGGTGGTGGGGTTGGGGTTGCTACAAGTCCAGTTTTTCTATGCGTTCAGCAATTCATTTTGATGTTTGTCACAAAGGTTGCAAACATTTACAAACATACAAAAAGTTAGTAACTTTTCTAGAGAAATCTGAACAAAAACACAGCAGAGTACTTTTTTTAGTTTTCTATCATTTACAATAATAATTTTACAATAATGTAAACATGTAAACTTGGGCAAAGGTGTTTGTAAAATGATCGAAAATAAACGACCCATCAGTTTATTGACTGTGAGTGGATCAGTTAGGTGCTGGGGTTTGGATAATATTTTTGACGAATTTATAAAAAAGTTAAATTCTTCTTCAATTTGTTTTTACTGTCTTCTCCATTACAACATGGAGAAGATATATGTTGCCTCATGCACCACCAGATCAGTACATTAAAGTAGAAAGTGAAAGGGGAATCATCCCAAATATATACCTTCCACTACATTTGAGTTTTCGTTTTAAATTTGCTTCAGAAAACACATAAAAGTCAACTTTAAGCAAGTTGTTCTTGTGCGAGTTTTGATGCTGTCGTTCTCTCAAAGTTTGAGAAACGTAGATCTTGCCTTTTATTCTCCCCCTCTGTTATCTTAATTCTCAACAGTCATTCTCCATTTCCATCTTATTAACCCAAATCTCTTCACACAAGTCCCTTGATTTTTCTGTGTACGTGTTCAAATATGTATTAATTTACTGTCTGAAGACTAACAGCAGCAAGTTTTGTTCTACAGTGTTTAGTTGTCTAATTTTGGAAAGTAACATTTTTACTTTGAAATTGATTGGGAAACTGCGAATTGTATTTATTTCCCCATGAATAGTGTATCTGATCAGCTGCCACTGAAACGTGTTTTGTCTGAAGCCATTGCTGAAACGATTCGGTTCACATTTCTTTTCTGTCTTGAATTATTTCATGTGTTTATTTGGATTCTGGTTGTTACTGATGCTACGATTGGCCCCGTTTCTCTGAATCAATTCATTCTTTTTTGGTGTAGCGTTTTTCTGGAAAAATTGATTTGCAGAATGAAAGAAATCATAGCCTCTTCTGCAGTCCGTGCTTGAAATAATTTGAGTAAAAGAATCACTGGGGTATTGTAAGTCAAGTTGACTTAATGCAGCATTCAATGCTG
The DNA here is from genome assembly GCA_035084275.1 of Hydrolagus colliei. Taxonomy (NCBI): domain Eukaryota; kingdom Metazoa; phylum Chordata; class Chondrichthyes; order Chimaeriformes; family Chimaeridae; genus Hydrolagus; species Hydrolagus colliei. The sequence goes on from CM068759.1 coordinate 11,132,165, forward strand.
TTTTAATAGATCCATGGATAAAGTCAATGTCAATTTCTCTTTCACTCTCAGTCTCGCTTACAGATACCGCTGTCATTATGACAGTCTAGACAAAGTAAGAGGAGATGATCTATAAATTTGATTGCTGATAATCCAAGCTGTCAAGGAGGTGGATGAACAATGCTGCATCTTTTGCAAGATACTGCTAATCATTTCTGAATTGTCCAAAGATTAGTAAATCTTTGTCCCACGTGTTATCTGGAAGATTTGTGTCTCAGATCTGTAGAGACACGTGCGTTCGTGGGTGAGCTTCTTGTGTCTTCGGAAGTGTGTGTGGATCCTTATTGACTGGGAGTATTCCATGCAAAGCTGGAAGTTTTGACCGTTTTGGGTATCAGTTGGTTCAAAGCATCAAAGGGGGAGATATGTACCACCAGAAAGCACATGGGTGCATCTGAAATAAGTTGTCTCTGGAGCTCATAATTTACATTGCTCAGTGTTATGTCAATTGGGTGGTCGCTTGAAATATTTCAGCCAGTTCATGAACCGGCTGCTTTTGAAGTTAACTAACGTTTATTCTGATGTTGATCCGCCAGTGGTTAGAGCTGTCAGTGTGGACGTGTGCCTCTCAACCCTAATCTTTGAAATATACAGTAATAAGATTTTGATAATAGAGGAAAGAAAGCCGAGTCTTGAGCTGTCTCGTGTAGCTTCTGTTTTTGTCCGCGCGCGCGCGTGTGTGTGTGTGTGTGTGTGCGGTGTTTGTTGTTGTGTGGTGTATGTTGTTGTGTGTGTGCATGTGTGTTGTGTTGTTTGTGGATGTGTGTGAGATGTCCTCCTGATAAGACAGGTGAGGATAATTCTAATCAGTGTTATTATGGGCGAGGCGTTTGCCTTTTCACCAGCCTGTGTGCTTCAGGAGTCTGTCTCCTCGACCTCTCGAGCTTCCGATCTATGGTGAGGCTGAGACTGTTCTAACAGAGGTGCCTACGGTTGTTTCGCCATCTATCACACAGATATTCAATGGTTACAAATGATTTGCCAGCCATGTACTGTATGTAGTTCAAAAAAGGCAGACAAAATCTCAAGCAAATGTGTCAGTACAACAATAACAGGAAGAGCAATTTTGAGTTTCTCATGTAGAGATTAAACCAAGCACTCGCCCACTAAACAATCACTCCACTTTACAGTATATCCCGTCCTCGCTCCTGATCTCAAAGGCGCTATACCGAAGATAAGGATTATCATTAAAATCCCAAAGAATTCCTGGTTTGTGAGTTTGAGGCATTTGTAGAAAAACTACCCAAAGATTTTGCATTGGAAGAAGCCAGAAGATCAAAGGTGTATTAACCTACGTAGGTTGTATTGCTCTTGAGGACTGATGTTTAGGATGTGAAGTTGGCTCGTCCCGCTCTTAGTCAAAAGAAAGACCGGTTGAACGAACCAAGCAAGTCTTTGTAAACGCAGTAAGAAAAGGCACTGCTGGCAAAAAAATATTTTCACCAGTCTGAATGCCTTCTTAAAGCCCATGAAAAATCTTGCAGGTTTTTAAATCGGATTTGAACAACTCCAGGTATCAGTCATTCAAAAAGTCAACAGTCAGAAACGGGAGTGCTTGCTTTGAGATTGTTACTGAAAGGAGAGTGGGGGGGGTCATGTAGAAGGAAGGATATGGTGGGGGCAGAATGTACCTCGTTCTGCGGGAAGATTACCCATGTTCATTAGCTCGTAATAGTAATGCTTGCATTGGATAAAGCGCCTTCTACGTCATCTAGACATCTCAAAGTGCTTCATAGAATATACTGTTAATGACTGTATATTTGTGGGCAAAATGCAGCCATAAATTGCGCACGGCAGCGTCCCATAAAACAGTTGTGGATTGAACCGACCAATTAATTTTGTTTTCGAGGGAGAAAAAGTTTTTGGTTTCACCGAGCGATGTTTCGCAAAGTTTTCTTGGGTTGCAAATCATTTATGTTTGGTTCTCTTTTTCCTGCACTCACCCATGCAATTTTGCGAAAAGCTGTTGAAAACTGGAAACTTGAGTGTGAAACGCAACTTGGTATTTTTGTTTAGCAACTACGGAGGAATGTGCAACCTGATCTCTATCATATATATATATATATATATATCTATGGATGGAAGGAGGTGATAAGATTCGCTGGTCTGCGATTCCAAATGATAAGTTATACTGCAATACTCCTTTCCCATTTGAGTAGACGTCTTTGGTACCTGATTTTGTGTCATTTTTTAAACTTTGAACATCGATGCAATTTCGATAGAGCAACTTGCTTTTAGAAGAAAAAAAGCACAATAGTAAAATTGGTCATTTCAATCCACAACAATTTGTGGGTCACTGCTGTGTGCAATTGGCTGCTGCGTTTCGTCCACAAATATACAGTCAATTCACTTTACAGTACATTCTGTGAAGCGCTGTGAGACGTCTAGAAGATATGAAAAGCGCTATATCAAAATGCAAGGATTATTATTGTTTATCGTGAAACATGTAGATGTAAAGTTCTTGAATAATTAAACTGCCCTCATCTGTTCTTGAGAAGGAATACAATATCTAATCATTTAAAAAAAAAGTTGCAAGCAATCTACCAGCAGTCTGCAAATGCAATACATTGGGCTGTGTTTATCGCCTAAGGGGGAACGCAATCTAGTAACGAGCAGAATCTTGCTTATCGTAACAACAATAATCTTTGCATTCGATATAGTGGCTTATCATGTCTACGTGAGACATCTCTACGTGTTTCACAGAAAATACTGTAATTCGCAGGTCAATATTCTAAACAAGATCAGTTTGTGTGGTGCAACATTTTCTGGCTGCAAATTGAGGCATTTAGGGCACTGCGTACTTAACAGTAATAACAATAAATAATAAATATCTTTGTATCTCATCAAGATGTCTCAAAAGTGCTTCACAGGCTGCAGTGTAAAGTGTTGCGATTATGTATTTTGTAGGTGAAATATTTACTGTGTGAGTGTCAGTTTACCAAAAACCCCAACGATCAGTGCAAAACGCCCGTCTCTCTGTTGTGTTTTTGATATTTCATCCTGCCTTCCACAGTCACCTTTAATTTTTACCTTCCCCTAGCGCAGAACACCGTATACAGTCACCGTGTGTTAAACCTCTTTTCTTCTCTCTCTGTCCCTAACTCTGCCATTTGCATTGTTTTATTTCAAAGGGTCAGCCACCCAGCAGTAGCCCAGTCATACCATTTTGTGCTGAAATGTAAGGGCGCGCAGGATTGAGGAAAACCCTTCAGTTCCATCTGAATTAGGAATTTGGATTCTTGTTTAAAAACTGCAGAAAATTGGCTTCCAAATTGACTCAATTTCAAGAATTTCCCACACTGCGTCAATGCTAAGACCGAAAGATATGACAGGCTGAGTGCAGCTAGGTGGAATTTCAAATGTGAACCTTTCCTCTACTTAAAAATAATAATTATGAAAATAGTATTAACAATCCTTACATTAATATTGTGCCTTATCATATTGTTGACTCGTCTCCAAGTGCTCCTCAGAATATACTGCAAAGTGAATTGTCTAGTTTGTGGGTGAAATTTCACACGCAAAAATAACTTGTTCGTGTGTGAAATTTAACTTTCTTGAGTATTTTCAAAAGATTAAGAGCGCAGCTTTGACCAATCATAGCTGATGGATCACTGAGTAGGAAGGAGTGATTATTTTGTAGGCGATACACGGCAGCCAATTGCGCACAGCATTGTCCCCACAAACAGCTGAGTGACCAAATAATTTTTAAAATCTATTTGGAAGGAATTATTTCCTCCAAAATGTGATCCACCAATCGACTAACAACTGACTCAGTAAACAGAGGTGTGTGGAGTAAGGAAACTTGCCCAACGTTTCACCTTGCCCGGGAATTGAACCCAGGTCCTCTGGCTTGCGAGTTGACTGCTCTAACCACTAAGCTACAGGGGTCCAAATTGTCACGAGTTTCCCTAGTTACTTTAGTTAAAGCACATCAGAAAGGTGAGGCAACTAAGTTTGGAAATGAATTGATTAGAGCAACTGCAGATCTATTTCCCCCCCCCCCTCTCTCTCTCTCTATCTCAGTTCCACTACTTCACTGTGCAAGAATTTGCATTGACACTGATTATAAACCGTACCCAGTAAGCTTTCCTGTGGGTTATTACTGCAAAACGACCCCTCCTAGAAGTGTGGGACATTGCCCATCAGAAACCTTGCCCTTTTACAGCTGAATAAAACCAGCAACAAGCCCCGAACCAAGCAAAAGAGCTCTGTTCCCATGGTTACAATGTTAATAGCTCCGCAGAGTAACTTACACACCGAGTGTTTTAAGTTACAGAATCCGTTTTGCTTTGCCTCGGATTTCTTTGAGAATAAAAGGGAGTATACCACTGAAAGTGACCGGCCTGGGGGCTGCTCTCCGAGGCGACAGGTCAGCAGGGCTAACCAGGGAGTGGCAAAGTTCTCGTTCAGCCTTGCTATCGTTATCGTCATTAATAATAGCAATAATAGTAATGATTGCACTTCGAATTCAGAGTTCTAGATAATTCATATCACCTCCGTTGCAGAGTAAGATTAGCAAAACCTTGTGTGTGCGTTTGTGTGGAGTCCTGTAGCTCAGTGGTGAGAGCACTCACTCACCTTCCAAGTGAGAGACTAGGGTTCAATTCCCGGCAAGGCGAACCTTGGGTAAATTTCCTTACTCCACATGTTTGATAATCTGTCCCCCCAAAAAACTATAATAAATTGGTCATTTCAATCCATGACTGTTTGTGGGACACAACTACGCAATTGCCTGCCACGTTTTGCCCACAAATATACAGTCAATTAACTTTACAGTATATGGTGTGAAGCACTTTGAGACATCTGGAAGACGTGAAAAGCACTGTATCAAATGCAAGGATTATTATTATTAAAATCTCATTCCATTTCCGATGCTTTCTTTTTGATCCAAGCATTAAAACAGAGTTCCAATGGAACTGCAACGGAATGAATTGCAATGAACATCTCCCGTTAGTGTGGCAGTTACCAGGGTGGTAGAAGGCAAAGTAGATGGACCTTGGATCTTATTTCGCCTGCAGTTCCCATCTTCCTAACAGAGCTGACGGCCTCATTGCCTACAAATACAGTCACTCCACTACTTAGCCAAAACCCTGTGAAGCGCTTTGTTACGTATAACAAGGTGCTGCATCAAATGTGAAGAGTATTGTTTAGTATTAGAATTATTTTGACCCAAAAGATGAAAGAAATGTTAGTCTTTTTATTTCTGTGCTCACTGCTGTAAATTGAGAACCCTCACAGAGATGCATATAGTTGAGACACATGGAATGAACACGCTTTTTGGGCTGATTTTTCATTAGCATAAGTGTGAAGGTTTTCCTTCTATAAAGTAATATATAATAATTATCTATGCAGAGAACTAACAAGATTAAAACCTTGTAATCCTAGGAAGTATTTAAGCAAAATGCTGATGACTTTCTGTGTCCAGTAGTATGAGAGGTTAAAACACAGGGATAATAGATATTGATCCAATTTCCAGATACTAAATAGCAACCTGGCCACAGAGTAATCGTTCAATTAATAGGAAGGGTTTTGTGATGTTCTTCAGTGCAAATGAAGCCTTTAAACAATCCATGATGTTTGTGGGGAATTGGCTGTTGCGTTTCACCCACAAAGTATAATGAGTTCACTTGACAGTACAGTATATTCTGTGAAATGCTTTGAGATGTCTTAATGATGAGATGAGGCGCTATATCAAATGCAAGGATAATTATTTCATCATGGTCCATATATTATGGTGTTCACAGCCACAGTAAGTCTCATTTGATTGGTGATATTGTGCACAAATCTGCAAGCAAATTTGGGAGCAGGTTTGTGCCCCCAACAGTGACTGGGAGAAAGATCTTTGTTTGCAGAGATTGCTGTCTAGAATTCCTGTTGACTCTCCAGGCACCTCACAGTCTCTCGAGTTCCAATTAATAGTAATGCCGTTGACCAGAGTGCAGCCCCATTCATTTTCCTGGGAAATCTCGCACTCTCGCAACATTGCAAAAGTATCCAGTTGTGTTGGTACAATGACAAAAGAAATATAAAATTAATGCCAGCTCGGCATCTCAAAGCGCTTCACAGGATTAAAAACTAAAGTGTAGCACCTGTACATTTTTGCAGGCGAATGCCGCAGGTTTGCACACTAACATTGTACCACAACTAGCTATGAAGCGAAGGGCCAATTTTACTCTGGCGGGTGGAACTTGGTAGCTAGGATAAGGGAGGAACTTTTCTCTATTTGGATCTTTTAACGCCTACCAGAGAAGACAGACCGTAGCTCACTGTCATGTCTCACCTGAAGTTAGGCACCTCACGCAACAAAGTCCCTCTCAATACTGCACCAGAGCATTAGCCTAGGCTGTGTTCAAAGATCTCAATGGTTGATGTTGCCGCAGTTACTTGATATGCAGTTATTTGGCTCAGATTCCCCCCATCATTTCTTTCAATTTTTTCTCATGCTTTCCAATATGTGGAGTCCTGTAGCTCAATGGTTAGAGCAATCACCTTGCAAGCGAGAGACCTGGGTTTGATTCCAAGCAGGGCGAAACCTTGGGCAAGTTTTCTTACTCCACTCGTCTGTTAATAATACCTCGAAGAAAACAATCCTAAATTGGTTATTTCACTCCACGACTGTTTGTGGGACGCTGCTGTGCGCAATTAGCTACCGTGTTTCACCCACTAATATACGGTTAATTTACTTTACAGTCTATTCTGTGAAGCGCTTTGAGATGTCTAGAAGATGTGAAAAGCACTATATCAAATGCAATGATTATTATTCTTCAAAAATAACAATAATAATTCGGTCACTCAATCCAAGATTGTTTTGTGGGACATTGCTGTGCACAATTGACTGTTCCATTTCGCCCACAAAACACAGTCGATTCACTTTACAGTATATTCTGTGAAGTGCTTTGAGACTCTCAACAACGTGATATGGTGATTCATTAAATGCAAGGATTGTTGTTAATATCATTATTAATGTCAGTGTTACCAGCATGACAATCAGCTTGTTTATGGAGGTACCTGGCTATCTCAGCACTTTTGCGCCCCCAAAGGCATGGTTCATTTCTTGTGTTTCTTGGCATACTAGTGACCTCTAACAAAAGGAAGCCAACCTTACAACTACACAGAAATTCACATCTTCCCCAGAACATGAATGCAATCTCTCCCTCTCTCTCTATCTCACAGAACGCTTGTCTTTGCAAACCAAAACAAAGTATTTGTATTTGTCCCCTCCACCCCAAGAGGAAGTTTTACACAGTTTCTCAATAACTTGCGAGAATAGGGAAGAGAGAAGTCATATGAAATGCCAGGGTACTCTATGTTCATGAGGAACCAGTGTTCCCTGGCTGATATTTGTCATGCGCTATTCGATTATTTAAAATGAAGGTTTTAACCTGCCTTCCAAACAGAATTCATAGTGTAGTTTTCATTCCTTTTTAATTAGAAATCAGTAACGCATTGGGGCTAAGACTCCATTCCTGGCTCCACTGTACGTTTAGGACTTGGTAATAATAATAATAATGATCCTTGCATTTGATATAGTCTGTTTTCACGTCGTTGAGATGTCTCAAAGAGCTTCACAGGATATATTGTAAAGAGGATTGACTGTATTTTGTGGGGGAAACGAGACAGCCATTTGCGCACAACATTGTCCCACAAACAGTTGTGGATTCATTGACCAATTTAATTTATTTTTTGGAGGGATTATTACCCCTGGAAAGTGATCCACCGATCGACTAATTATCGGGTTCTTATTCACACTGCTAGGTAAACAGATGCTTGTGGAGCAAGGAAATTTACCTAAGGTTTAAGACTTCACTGATTCAACTGTGTAATACACGCCTTATTATAATCCTGTTTAAAAGGATTAAAGGCATACTCTCTCTTAATTTTGCTTAACTTTTTAAACCCTGATTAACTTGTGTGTCTTGACAGTAATTCCCGGTAGGCGATCGACGTACTTACTTTAAAACAATGACTCCTATAATATGGGGTTTGGTAGCAAGACTGAGACTGAAGGATTGGCAAAATTCAGCTTGTATCCTTCCGACTGTGTGCAGGATACGCTTAAGTCCTGAATACTTGATAAGCTCTTTGGCTCGCTGCTCATGTGTATCGCATTGTAACCTGGTTACATTACTCACACTTCACTTGAATAGATGGCACATTGCGCTGAATCCGCTTCCATTCCAATGACAGATAACGTTGACGTCAATTCATGGATCATCTACAACTCGCAAAAAACCTAGGGTTGATACAAATGCTTGTTGAATTGGTATGGATGTGTGAAAATTGATAGTAACAGTCTTTGCAATTGGCACTGCACCATGTCGAGACATCCCAAAGTGCATCCCGGGATTTTCCTGTGAAGTGTAGTGCATGTGTACTCATTGGTGAATAAAATGTAATAATCTGCTGTGGTCAAAGTTGTTCTCAGTGAGGTCCCCATCATGACAAAAGCCATGGAAGGAGTGGGAAGTCTAAAATAGAATATACCACAACCACTAGTAGTAGTAATAAAAATAATAATCCTTGCATTTTATACAGTGCCTTTCAATTTTGAAGCGCTTCACAAGAGTTTACTGCATAGTGTAGTGACTGTAAATTTTGTCGGCAAACATGGCAGCCAAATGGTGCTCATTGATGTCCTGTAAAGAGCCATGAAGTGAGTGATCGAATTGTATCTGGAAGGGGATTATTGGCCAGAACACCGAGCAGAATCTTGCGCTCAGGAAAAGGATTGTGTGAGATTCACGCTTACTGAGGATATCAGCTGTTAAGTTTGACATGGCTGTTGTGTAAATGAGACAATGACCCAAGCAGAGAAGTAATACTCTTCGTGCAAGCTCTGGTAACTTTTGCAATATTAGCCAATTTCGAAACGACAAGTCGAAGTTTTAACTTGCCCGTAAACGTCGAGTTAAACGCTGCAAGGAGCATTGCATTTGCTGTTCCGTAGCCGGAGTTATAAATTCACACATTGCTAATGTTTGGGGAAGTTGGTTGCTGAGTTGACACGCACAGTCACAAAACTTTACAGTGTATCCTTTCAGTACTTTTGATGTGAAAGGCGCTAATAATGTGAAAGGTGCTAATACCAAATACTGTATAAGGATCATTATTATGTTATTAAGTTTAAAACGCACTTCAGAAGGTTTACAGTGATGGGTCGGGCAGACTTAAAATACTGCCACTTTACATACAAATGCATTATTATTTTATTATTTTGTTATTATTATCATTTTCTTATTAGTATCTTGCCATTTCAATTCTGCTGATGAATTTGGACTCAGTCACTCCTCCCATAACAGTAACATTGGCACTGGTGGCTTATTATTATTGCAATAATAATTAATCATAATTAATAATGATTGCATTGGACATGGCTCAAAGCGCTTCACAGGATTTACTGCATAGTTCCTGTATGTTTATGTGGGCATACGCACCAGCCAATTTGCACACAGTAATGTCCTAGAATCAGCTCCAAAATGAATGGCCCACATTGTTTTGGGGGATTTTGGGCTTCACCTTGTTGCGAAGTGCTTTGGGACTTTTGGTCTTTTGAGGCATTGCGGTGACCAGAATTATTATTATTAATAATAGTAATAGTAATAATAATAAGGAATTCTCATTATTATCCTACCCGTTTTCGATACTGTATGTGTCAGTCTCCTGTATGCATTTGAAAGCGTTGCTGGTTTATACTTTATATATTTATATACAATGAGCCAAAAAAGCAACCAAGAGGCCAGAGCTAAGTGAGTCACCATGAATAATAATAATAATCCTTGTATTTGATATCACTCCTTATCACATCGTTGAGACGCCTCAAAGCGCTTCACAGACCATACTGCAAATAGACTGACTGTATATCTTGTGGGCGAAGAAAACTCAAAACTTTAAAGCAAGCAACGGGCAAACCACTCCTGTATCTCTCACTCTCTGTCTATGCTCTTCCCTCTCTTGAAGAGCAAAAACAGCGGCCAATCATTTGCAAACAGTGGTCTTTTTTTTTGCTGGAAGACAAAGCAGGAGTGACAACTATGAACCGCGTTTGAGGTTGAATGTTGGTGAAGTTTGCTGTCTGATTGAAGGCTCCTTTCTGCTGCGCTTGGTGTGAACACAGACTTAATTGAATGATAAATGCACTGAGAGAGAAGATGAAGAATAGCGAACAATGCTGACCCTGTGTGTGGTGGTGGCATCTTGGTCTGTGTCCAATGCTTTGCTGCACTTCCCCAAGAGATGCCTATTATTTCCCCCCCCCCCTCAGCCCTGCCCCCCCCCCCCCCCCCCTATTCTCTGCCAGACTGTCATCTGACCCGAATATACCAATCCCGGCCAGATCCGAGTTAACATCCCATCTGTTTGAATGGCATCCGTTTTGTCAATCTCATTCCGTCTGTCCCCGCGCTGCTCTTGCAAATAACTCTAAGTAGCACCGTGATGTTCTGCTTTGAGTGGCTTTATGTCATTTTATTGCTAGCTTATGCTCTTGCCTGAAGAAGGCTTCATTACCCACTATTGATATGGAGCCGACTGACTCTGTGCTGGAAGCCTGCCTGCTGGCACCCTGCCCAAAACTCCTGCAGAGCATCTGTCCTTGTGTCTCCCTCCGGAGGAGGGTTCCCCAGTTTACTTAATACTTAATACTGCTGCAGATTAGTGAATCGGTTTGTTGCGTCCTGTTTAGAGAAGGAAGTGAATCTGCGGGGGGGGGGGGGGGGGAGTGAGGGGAGGGGAGTGGGCGAGGGAGGAGAGTGGAGGATGAACCGAGTGCTTTCAGTTTACCCTGTTTAAAGAACTCCCTGTCTGAATTCCCAGTCAAGGAGAGACGTTACACGTTACACGTCTCAAACGTCTGTAAACAAATCCCTCCATTTCCGAGTCCCAAGATTGTTCCGCATTCGCAACATTCCATTCCCTCCCCGCAGCACCCCCTCCCCACCCTCCCCGTTGTCCCCCCACCCCTCCCCCTCCCACCCCCCCCCCTCCCTCCCCGCTGTCCCCCCACCCCTCCCCCTCCCCCTCCGACCCCCCCCCTCCCCACCCTCCCCGCTGTCCCCCCACCCCCTCCCCCTCCGCCCCCCCCCCCCACCCTCCCCGCTGTCCCCCCACCCCCCCTCCCCCTCCGCCCCCCCCCCCCCTCCCCCCCACCCTCCCCGCTGTCCCCCCACACCCACCCCTCCCCCGCCGCCCTCCACCCACTCCATTGACGAGCGTATTCCTTGCGATCTCCGCCGATTTTCTTTCCAGGGGCCAATTCGGGATGTTTCTTCCCGGGGATTCCTCCGTGGGGGAATTCCAAGAATTCCTGCTCAAGCCGCTGGAAGTCGGCTCTGGAAGGGGAACGCCGGGAAGTGCAGCAGATCCTGGTGACGGGAAGAAATTCCCGTTTGTTAAACAATCAGATCCTGATTAAGGAATCCCATTAGGAAATAGTGCAAAATTCAAAGCCCGATTAAAAACACTGTTTTAAGCATGAAGCAGAGAAAATCCTGGGGCTTTTTCTAGATGTGCATAAATTTAATCATGACATCTCTTTAACCTGTGCAGTTTAACGTAAAAGGTGCCGTACAAATGTAATATTTTTTTTACTGTATACTTGATTAATTCTTATTACTCATCCTCTGTACCTTGTTTTGAGAGATCCCCTGACAGTTCCTATCTTATCTCCCTTGTTTCGTTTTGCACCGCCTCTCTAAGTTTCTATTGTTACTTGATTTTAGTCCGCTCCAGTGCTGCGTTACCCACTAACTGGGGTGTAAATTCAGTACACAATAATGCTGATCATAATCCTTGCATTCGAAACAGTGTCACGTCGTTGAGACTTCTCAAAGCACTGCACAGGATTTTGCCTTGAGGTGTAGTGACTGTATTTGTAGGTGAATGCGGTAGCCAATCATGCAACGCCCCCCCCAAATTTTATCTAGAGTGATGGATGGCCAGATCGTCGGGGGCAACTTCCTCTCTTTTTTGTTAGTGTCACAGGTTCTTTAATATCAAACTAAACAGACACTCACTGTGTCCTCGGTTCTTAGATCTCGTCTAAAGGTTGGCACTTCCAACAATGCAAGAACAGTGACAACTTCACATGGGCATTTCCACAGTAATGGGGTACATCGTGCAAGGCAAAATATTCATGCCATTTTCTGAGGAAGGGTGGATTATTTTTTTCCAAGCATGAAAATCAGATATAATACCCTCTCAAGAGATAGCCCAGATAATTTTGCCTTAAAATGAGACATGTTTTTTAAATGACAATAAATTAAAGATCATGTCCATCCTATCTAGAGACCTCTAAAATGTGATACGGCAAAGAAGGTTGCTTTTGAAACCTATTTCAGATCATATTTTTAATTCTCACTTGATCATTATCATTAAATATAATGAGATCCATAAATCAAGTGTTAAGACAGAAAGCTGATTTCTATTTCATTCAAGAGCCTGATCATATTTGTTTTGTCCCTTTAAAAAAAAATGCGACCCCATCCGTAACCCCGTCCATCCAAAGAATTACGAACAAGGAAAACAGGATTTCAGGATAATTTTTAAAAAAAATCCTATTTTGCTCTCAATTCATAAAGTTATGTAGTAATTACTTTGTAGTTTGATTTATTTTGGTAAGCTTGATGATTGCTTACTTCTCTGACATTTTGAAAATTCACTCATGACGTTCCGACCTCTAATGTCCACGTTCGTAATGTCTGTCCCCACTCAAAGCGTTAAGTGCATGAGGTGTGAACTTTCAGAGTTGGTAAAAATAATTCTGTTAAAAAAGTTATGTATTTCTTACAAGATACATACTGTATGGTCTCTAGTGCACTTATGTACAAAAAATGAGTGTTCAGCAATCAATTTGATTTTCTGACCTCTTTGTCACACACATATACCCCTTTATCATGGAAATGCCCATATATGTAGCGCCCCTCACGCAGGGTAGCATTCAATAGCTCAACACTGGTTAACGCTGATTTCTGCTATGCCTGAAAGCTTCAAAGTTATAATAAAATAATACTTTCATTTGATAAAGCGCTTTTCACATCTTCTAGATGTCCCAAAGTGCTTCACAGAATATACTGTAAAGTGAATTGACTGGAAATATTTGTGGGCGAAAATTCTGGAGAGAAAAGGAGTGCGTGGGCACTTGACTCGATGTGTGGGTGGTGGGTGTGTGGGTGGGATGATGAGTGGATGGGTGCTGTGTGTGTATCTTAGCAAGGGCTGAAACTTTCTCCAATGATATTCAACCCTTTAGCAAAAGCACAAATTTGTCGTTCCAGCTCCATGCAAATAAGTATCTCTTGTTACTGTAGCACTATGTCCCATGAAAATATGAATAATAATACTTGCATTTGATATAGCCCTTTAATATACCTTTGAGAGGTCTCAAAGCGTTTTGCAGAATACTGTATTGTAAACTGAATTGACTGCAACCAATTGTGCACAGCAATGTCCCACAAACAGTTGTGGATTCAGTGACTAAATTATATACAGTATATATACATTTTTTAAGTGATAAATCTCATAGGCACAAAAGCGATCTACCAATTCACCAGCAATCCGGTTCCTATTTGCTGCTAGGTAAACCGAGGTGTGTGGAGTAAAGAAACTTGCCGAATATTTGACCATGCCAGGGATGGGCAGAATAGCAGGAATAGGCATTAATAGGTTCAAGACCAGTGTTGAAATACAGTGTCCTGACACTTAGCACTTAATGATTAGCTCTGTTCCACTCTGTGCCAGATTTTGTCTCTCGATAACACGTGGTTCTTAGGCTCGTGACAGCTGAGGAGAATTGATTTGTGGACATTTAAAACAGGAGTAATGGGAACTGTGGGTTCAACAGTGACGGATAACAGGTGACAACATGGGATAGTGGTGGGTTGTGAGGGGCTGGTGGTGGGGGCGGGGGCGGTGAGGAACAGTCTGCAAAGCAGCAGACTACAGGTATGTTCTCCAGTTTGGCAGGCATTGTTGTGTGTGTATCTATGTTACAAAGCATCTTATTTAGAAAATGCCTCTTGGCTTATAGATAGTTTGCTCCTTACAGGAATTAAGGCACCATAAGCCTCTGTTGTACATAAGCTTTGAACGAAAAATGCCTCGAGGATAGCATTAGCCTAGATTTAAGCTTGCACCGAGGCAGTGTTGGTTTCCTTTTTTGGATAATTCCACCTGTGTGGGATTTCCGCAAATAGCGCATGAAAAGCGGATTCATTTGAAGCCCTTCCTCCCCCAGAAATACAATCCATTGTTGGAATAATAATGCCCTGACCAAACGCTGAACCCCAACGCAGTTTGTCATGAACGAAGAAATCTCATTCTCAATACAGAAAAACATTCGCAAGACTTATCTTTGTTAATTGTATAATCACCTAAGGTGTACATACATTCACCCATTTCCTATCAAAACCACTTAGACTTCTTTACACCAGTCATGTTAATCATCTCCTAAGATCGCTCCTCTATACTCCTGTACTTGCGCAGCTGCCTTCAATCATGGGAATTCACATCCTGACCCGTTGACACATGCGCAACGACAGCGAAGAGGTTACATCGAGTTCCAGGAAGTCTCACGGTCACCATTTAATGGAGGATAGCCCTGATTTACAGCTGCAAATCCCACTGATCACTGGAAGCTGGACTTCACTGTTTCCATGGCTGTTTGTGAGTTGCTGCTGGGCGCAATTGGCTGCCGCGTTTCGCCCACGAAATAAATCCACTTCCTCGTATATTCTGTGAAGATCTTTGAGATGTCTGGAAGACGTGGGGTAAACCCCTATATCACATGCAAAAATTAATATCATTATTATAATTATTCACTTTGGAGATAAGCAACAGAAACAAAATCGACAGAATGACATCCGTACAGTGCCTTTCACGTCAGAAGGACATCCCAGGGTGCTGGAGAGAGAGATCTGACACTCCGGCATCGAGGGTGGGTAAAGAGTCTGCCTGGGGAGCACTCGCTCCTCACAGCCTCTTCCTTTGTTCAGAGTAAGAACGACATTGACACAAAGTATTTTACAAGGCACTTGGCAGATTTTAAAGGGTGTTTAACTGGTCTTGCTTTGTTTTAACAATAGGAAACAATCCAATCCCATCGCAAAATAGATATAAAACCAACTCGCGCTCACTTTCCGTATTCATTGGTTCCTCGTATTTAAAAAAAAATCCTTTTCAATCTTTTTTTTCGCGGTCTTTATTCACTCTCCCCTCTCAGTCTCTCTCTCTCTCTCTTCTTTTCTCCCCCCCCACCCCCCCACCCCACCCCACCCCCTTCCTTGTCTCAGCTCTGTACCAAGCTACTGCTCCGTCACCTGCTTCCCCCCTGAGAAGGAAACAAAGGGATGTGTTGCTCTGGGAGCAGATTGCTGGCCAGCCTTGTGAATAATTTCACGCGCGGAACGAACCACAAAGGCACTGGAATATTGAGCGTGCAGTTCAATGTCGTAACCCAACAACAGCGGGTGACAAAACGCACTGCTAGACATTTCTCTGTAGCCTGAACTCCAGAGAAGCGTGGGGGGAGGGGAAAGAAGAAAGGGGGGTGGGGGGGGGGGGGGGTGAGGGGGAAGAGGGGAGAGCAGCATAAGTTGATTCTGAATACGATTTGTTCCAAAGCTGTCCTTTTTAACGCCAGACTATTTACGCTTCTCAAGAAGAGAAGGGAGTTTCTTTTTCCCAATGTCCTGGCCAACGATCCCCGAAAATAAATGAGGTCACTCATTCTGCGGCCGTTTGTGGGACGTCGCTGGCTGCGCGTAATCAGCTGCCGTCTTTGTCCCCCCCAAAATACGCAATCAATTCACTTTACAAAAAAGATATCCTGTGAAACGTTTTCAGACAGCTCAATAGTGATAAAGCACTGTATTCTAATGAACTTATAATTATTATATCATCAACCTGGCATCCTAAGTAAAAAAGTACCTCTGATTTTAGTGTTATTTGAATAACTACTGATGTCTCTGTGAACTGTCTAGCTCTTATGTAATTTACTATTTGGAAAGAGAAGGGAGTTTCTCTTGGTATCCTAGCCAACGATCCTCCCAAACATAATAAATTTGTGGTCATTTGTTTCCAGATTGTTTGTGGGATGTTACTGTTTAAAGTCTCACCCGAAGGCTAGCACTTTGCTGACAATGGAACACCCCCCCCCCCCCCCCCCACACACACACACACACACTGGAGCGTCAGCTTAGACTATGTGATTCCAAATCCCGGCGTGGGGCTCGAACCCACAACCTTCATATCTCAATATACCGAGGCAAAGTCAATGAAAGCCCCAGAAGATGAGATGCTGCACTTTGCAGTTCGGATGCTGTAGTGTTCCTTTAATTTAATCAGCCGTGGGTGGTTTACAGGTGACAAGCGATTTAATGCAAACCTTTGCGGTGGAAAGAAAAGGTTTGCAAACCAAAAAAGAATCTGCCAAGCAAGCAAAAGTGTATCCACGGCAGCTTATTGATTACGCTTGTTTTAAGCCCACAAAAAATATTCTTGCCCCAAGAGATGGGGATAAAGGGTAATCTCCGGCGCAATTAGCTTCAGAAATCTGGTGAAGATCCTGTGTCGTAAATAATTCAGTGAACCCTTAATTTTCGATGTAGCGTTCACCTGCTGTACTCAGTCACTAAAAGTATAATAATCCTTGCATTTGACATAGTTCCTTATCATGTCTTCAAGACGCCTGTGAATTGACGGTATATTTTAGGGGCAAAATTCGGCAGCCAACTGCACACAGCAGTGTCCCACAAACAGTCTTGGATTGAAATTATTATTATGTTTAGTTATTGCAAGGGATTATTGCCCGCAGAAAAGTAATCCATGAATCAACTAACAACCGGGTTCCTAATTACTGCCAGGTAAACGGAGGCATGTGTGTGGAGTAAGGAAACTTGCCCAACATTTCGCCCGGCCTGGGAATCAAACCCAGGTCATCTCACTTGTGAGGCTGATCTCTGCCACTGAGCTCCGTGACTCTAAAGCCGCTGTGAGATGCGAAAGTAGATCACAGCTGGTTGCAAGGCGCAGACTGTTTTCGTTTCTCTCTCTCTCTCTCTCTATTTAGTTATTTATTTAGTTATTTATTTTCACATTGAAGCTCGGGCACTAATGCCTGGCGATTATCTTGGGGGCACATCTCTCTGCTCTGCGAAGTTCGCATGAGCCACCGGGAGATGAAAAGGCAACTGATGAGAGAAGCGATTGGCGATGTTTGCCTTGGCTTTGTGTGCAAAGGAAGTTCGTAAGTGCTGCAATTAAGCCCTTTGTGCACCAGCAGTCGCTAAATTATTGTGAGATTTCCCACTTCATTTGTGATTTGCACTTCCAAAAGCCAATCATTTTTACGGATGGGGGCTGGGGAGTAGGGTGTGGGGGGCGGGGGATACATGAGAGGAGGAGGAGGAGGAGATCTGCCTGTTTAAGATTCGTCCGTGTCTGGGACTTACCTGACTTTTAGATCAGTTATAGCGAGCGAGAGACAAAGAAATTCCCTGCAGGTGAAACACAGTGTTATTTCCTTTGCTCCAGCGTTGCTGCTGTTTACAGCAGTGACTAATGCTGCGGGCTTGGCCCCAATCCAGGGAATGACGAGCATACCAGCGGCTGATAATGAATAAGAAACGGCTCGATGTATTTTATACAGTGTGCGTATTATATTTATAGAGAGAGAGAGAGAGCAGCCGTTCAGCAACCACCTAACTGCACGTACTGCGCTGATCACAGGTCTCTGGCCAGGTTTCCCAAGACGTCTCCTGTGATAATATCTCCCTAAATTCCATCCCCTTTCCCTCCCCGCCTGCACCCCCGCATCCCCCCCCCAAAAAAGTCTTGGCATTTTAGCAGCTGTGCAGTGTGTGGGGAGCTGCTGTATGTGTTTCATTCCTATTATTTCCCTCTTTAAAAATGGGGTAATATTTTGGTTGTTGGAATTCCATCCTCCTCTGCTCCATCCCCCCTTTTCACCCCTCCCCCCCGCTCTTCTCCATCTCTCCCAGTGAGTTACCATGTGATGAGCTGACAGAACAATAATACTTGTACAGTATTTGATATAGCACCTTATTGCGTCGTTGAGATGTCTCAAATTGCTTCACGGAATGGATTCTAAAGTGGATTGGATATGTATTTTGTGGGTGAAAGGCGGCAACAAATTGAGCACATACTGGCTATCACATTTCGCTCACAAAATACACAGTTACTGTACACTGCTTTACAGCTTAATCCACCTATGAGGTGGATTATCACCATGTGATAATATCAAATGCAAGGATTAATATTATACTATAATAATCCTTGGATTTGATATAGCAATATATTATAAAGTAAATTGGCTGCATATTTTTGGGTGAAACGTGGAATCCAATTGCCCACTGCAGCGTCCCACAAACAACAACAACAACTTTGATTTATATAGCGCCCTCCACGCCGGACGGCGTCTCAGAGCGCTTCACAGTAGCGGATCCCAGGACCGAGCCAGGGGCAGGGGCAGGAAGGTGACCAAAAGCTCGGTCAAAGAGAAAGGTCTTCAACTGTGACAATCATATATTGAAATGACAAATTAATGATTTTTTTTGAGAGGGAATATTATCAGGCGTGTGGAGTAAGGAAACTTGCTCAAGGTTTTGCCCTGGCTGGAATTGAACCCAGGTCTCTCACTTGCATAGCGAGTGCTCTAACCACTGAGCTACAGGACTCCACAATGCATCATGTAAGCGACTAAATAAACTATGTGGCATATTCATGCTGGAAAAAATAAGTTTGAGAGCCAACATGATTGCTATCTTTTGTAGATAAATGTCACAGTATAGTTGGTGTGTATATTTACTGTTACTTTAGGTTATTTCAATCCATGGCTGTTGTGGGACGCTGCTGTGCGCAATTGGCTGCCGCATTTTGCCCACATATATGCAGTCAATTCACTTTATAGTATATTCTGTGAAGCGCTTTGAGACGTCTAGAAGACGTGAAAAGCGCTATATCAAATGCATGGATTATTATTATTAAGATTCTAAAGCGGCTAGATCATGAAGACATTGAAAATACTGCAAACGCTGGAAATCTGAAAGAAAAACTGAAATGGCTGGGAACACTCAGCACGTCAGGCAGCATCTATGGAGAAAGGAAAATGAGTCAACATTTCGGGGCCATGACCCGAAATGTTCATCAGGGTCAGAACACCTGATGAAGGGTCATGGACCCGAAACGTTGACTCACTTTCCTTTCTCCATAGATGCTGCCTGACCAGCTGAGTGTTCCCAGAGATCATGACAGGCTGTTTCAACTTGTCCAGAATAGTAGAACCACAGGACCTGCAATTGAAGGGAGGTAGTTTCATTGAGTGAATAGTGAACCTATGAAAAGGAAGCTTTGATTATTTCACACACAGATTAGATAGTTTTCTTTTAGGAAATAACGTATTGGGATATAGTACATAGGTAGGTCGGGACATATGTGCAAACGATCGCCAGGAAGGTGAAAGAACATTTCTTAGGGTCTTTATGTTTTTGTATGTGAAGCGTTTCCTGATGTGAAAAGCGCTGTGGTAAAATGCAAAGATTATTATTATTATAAAATGCAAGGTTGTTGCACGCCCACAAATATACAGTCAATTCACTTTACAGTTTGCTAATGAAGAGGTGAAAAAACTGAATGGGAAAGTACATGTTCAAGACTTCTCAAGGAATGCCCCATCACATTGCCTGCTCACAAAGTCTGCTTGACTTAATAATAATGCCTGCATTTGATATAATGCCTCATCACATTGTTGAGGAGTCTCAAAGAAATGTAAAATGGATTGACTTGTGTATTTTATGGATTGACTGTGTAATTGGGGGCAGCCAATTGCTCACAGCAAGTGTCCCACGAATGGCCATGAAGTGAGTGACCGATTTTGTTTTTCGGGAGCAGAATTATTACTCTGCTGTAAACATCACTGCAGAGTAGACAAGCTCCACACCCTCTTGCTCTGGACAGCACCAGAGCAGAAGGAAATGTGATGAAAATCTGCAACACTAAGCCTGAAAAAAAAAGGGAGAACTAGCTATAAAAAAACATGAAAATGGTGAATCAGTTCCTTTCGAACTGTGCCGGTAATTTGTGGTTATCTTAGGAACATAGAAACAGGAGGACACCATTCTGTAGCTCAGCGATTAGAGCACTCACTTTACAATCGAGAAACGTGGATTCGATTCCAGACAGGGAAAAGCTTGGGCAAGTTTCCTTACTCCACACGCCTGATAATAACACCTAAAAAAAGAAACGCAATAAATTGGTCACTTCAACCTACGACTGTTTGTGGGACGCTGCGCGATTTTCTGACCCGTATCACCCACAAATAAGCAGTCAATTTACTTTGCAGTATATTCTGTGAAGTGCTTTGAGACGTCGATTAGATGTGAAAAGTGCTATATCAATGCAAGGATTATTTATTATTCTGCCACTGTTCCACCATTTTATTAGATCAGTTTGAGCTGAACTCCATTTACCCACCTTTGCTCTACATCACTTTATACCCAACTAACAAAAATCTGTCCACCTCTGCATTGAAAATTCTAAATTGATCCAGCTCCCACAACCTTTCAGGGGAGAGTTCCAGATTTTCGCTTACCTTTTGTGTGAAAATCCCGAGTGAGTGGCTCAGGAATAAAAAATAATAATGCTTTGATTTTTACGTAATGTTCCCCTACACTACACAGTCACTACACTTTAAAGTAACACCTCGCAAAGCAACACAAGAGACATCCCCCTGATGTGAAAGGGGCTGTGTCAAATGCTGTGGTTATCATTTTAAGTACCTGTAACGTTGACGAGTCTCAAAGAGCTTCACAAGTAATTGTTGAAAGTGTGTTTGTTGGCAAAACACAGGCGGTATTTTGTGTGCATGTGTTTGCTGTTTAATGTCTCAACCTAAGTACGACAGTGCCAGCAGCATTGAAGCACAACTTCCTTTCAGTACTTTTAGTCTGAACTGTACGGGGACAGTACAGCACAGTCCCATGTGGGGACTGAACCCACAAACCTCTGACCCAGAGCCGAGTACACCAGCGATCGAGCCAGGCTGGACTGCAACCCAGTTCCTACGTGATTCATCGCTCAGTGGTAAACATTTAACTAGCGGATGATGAATCACATCGGATCCCAGCAGCAAACTGGGTAGCGCTGATTCATAAAATAAACCAGTCAGTAAGTAAATACATCCGTGTCCTGGGACTGATTTGTGGCTTTTAAAGAAAAGAATGAAACAAAAAAAAGAGGATTGTGTGCGCGTGGGTGTTTACATGTGCATGTGGGGGGGGGTGCATGGTGGAGGGGGGGTGGGGTGGTGTTACGTGTGGGAGTGTGTGTGCGCATGTGTGTATAGATTTTTAAAATTGTTCCCTGTGGAGCTAATCTTTAGGAAAATCTCAGCTCCTCCTGATCTCGAGTTTTGTAACCTACTTAACATTCGCCCGGTTTACCTCTCAGTCACGTTGTGTGTTCTTGACAACTCGGGTTCCTGATTGTGATCAGGGCAGGAATGGCAAAGTGCATTTCCTTCTAAGTCAAGCAAAGTTAAGCGATGGATGAATCATCTTCATGCCTCCTACATGAAGCATCTTATTAACGTGCCTCCCAGTGTAAATAGCACGTCAGGAACTAAAGTGAGTTATGTTTAGGCTTCGTTCTTCCGTTTGGGACTGCGTTTCTTAACATGTCCATTCGATGTATATCGAGCAGCCCCCGCCACCCCCTCCCCCACCCCCCCTCCCATCCCCTTTTCTTTATCCTAGTAATGGCTCATATTTAATCCAGCTGTTCATTCCGTGCAAATGCTTTGCCCACAGTATAGTACAGTAATGTAATGTGAAACCAAAGTCAAAGGGTGATTCAGTCAGAGAATAAGCAGCGTGAGATAGCTCCATCCGAAATCATAAAAATGTAAAAAGAATTCAGTGGGAACATGCGGACATCTCGATGTTTGTAGGCACTGAATCGAATGTGAGAATTATTACAGTAAAAAGTCTCACCTTCGTAAATCGTACAATTGCCCAAGTCGTACATTTACACGAGTGCCGTTCTTCAGTTTCTCAGCAAAACCACTGACTTGGTGGCACTGGTCGTATCTAGAAATGTAATTTTGTGGTTGTGGTTGTTGTTATATCAATACCCTCCTATTGCGGAACACTGGTGAGAGCCAATAATAAATAATGCCAACCCTCCCATGCCTCTCTCACTGGCCGGCTGCATTGAATCGCGGTAAATGATGTCCTGACCCGTCACCATAAAACGTATCGTTTGCCGCCGTGAGATCAGATCTCAGTCTTGAGTTTGCTCTGTTCTGCCTGTTCAACACGATTTAAATTTGTGTGTGCGTGCATGTGGAACATACATTTCGCTGGTTATCTGCGAGGAGGGTACAGAGAACGCAATGTAGTGCAACCAACAGTGATCATTGGTCTAGTACGCTCCCTGTATGCTCCCCGCAGATAACCTGTTTAAAGTTTTTTTTCCGCATATGAAAGAATGCAAAAAAGACTAAATACCATAAAAAACCGCCTCTTGCAGCCTTCGCTGTTTTTATCGCTGTTACTATTATGATTTGATTTATTTTAGACATTTAACACAAATAAACACAGTTTACAAAATGCTTAATAGCTACATGAAGCATATCCACAGCAGACTGACAGCCATGGGCGACATGACTGAGATGGGCTTAAATAGGTTTAGCGCCAAGTTGTCTTGTAAATAAATAAGAGACACTTAAGAGCTGAAATGTAACCTTGTGGTTGAGTTAGCGTTCGGGAACTGCCAGAGGTATGCTCTTATGGTTTTTTGTATCATCTGATTAGATTATGACCTGCTTGCTCTATTTTCTTTCTTTCTCTCTTCTCTCTCTCTCTCTCTCTCTCTCATTATATGATAGAATGATAAGCAATAGAAACATCAAGCTTTTCAATGTATTTTACTTTGTAGGCAATCTTAGTCTGCACACAACAATATATTAATAATAATCCTTGCATTTGATATATGGCTTTTCACATCTTCTAGACATCTCAAAGCGCTTCACAGAATATACTGTAAAGTAAATTGATTGTATATTTGTGGGCTAAATGCAGCAGCCAAATGTGCACAGCAGTGTCCCATAAACAGTCGTGGATTGAAATGACCAATTTATTATAGTTTAATATCCCACAAAAGAGGCACAAAGTCAATGGCTGAATTTATTTGGGGTGGGTTGAGGGGCATTATCGGCCAGGAAACCGGTCTCTTCTCTTTTCAAACAAAACATCCTTGAGACAGAATACCTTACATAGTCACTACATTTGATGGTCATTTCTGGAAGAAGATTGAGATGTTTCGAACCCAGGGAGCTGTAACAAATGTAATTATTATTCTTATGATTTTCATTGTTGTTATATATTATTATTGGGAGCAAGTTTGAGTAAAGACTGCAAGTTATTACCAGTTACTTTATGCTGGAGTGTGCAGTGATTTGGGTCACATCATTTGGAAACTGAATGAAATTTGAGCCCTAAGGAGAGATTACACTTGGGTGTAGACTCACTGAGGGGAGAGCGAGAGCTTCACTGATGCTATCTCTGACAGAGATATGCAACACTGGGGGGTGATTGGGTAGAACGCCATTGGGTAACAGCGAGTGTTTGTGTGTGAAGATGATCAGTTGAAAGAAAATGACATTGCGGACACCCCTATACTGCTGTCTGTCCTTCCCCATTTGTGGCTTTTCTTTTCGCTCAATGTTCATTCATAGTTTTGGCAAGGCTGCGGCCAAAGGGTTGGAATTATTCACCGTTTGGAATGAGACATTAAACCAAGGTGCTATCTGCATGTTCAGGAGAATGATAAGGCACAAGAAAGGGAGTTTCTCCCGGTGTCGTGGCCGGCAATCCCCCCACCACTTTCCACCCAATCTATCACTGTCTGTGGGACACTGCTGTGCACAATTGGCTGTCGTGTTTCGCCCACAAATATGCAGTCAATTCACTTTACAGTAAATTCTGTGATGCGTTTTGAGACATCTTGATGACCTGATCAGGCGCTATATCAAATGCAACCATTATTATTATGATATTATTAGAAGTGTCAAAAGAGCCCCAGATGCAGATGGAGTTTTAAAGAGATGACTTTCTTCCTGAGATTGCAGCTGGTGTGTTATCCTGTAGG
Organism: Hydrolagus colliei; assembly: GCA_035084275.1. NCBI lineage: Eukaryota > Metazoa > Chordata > Chondrichthyes > Chimaeriformes > Chimaeridae > Hydrolagus > Hydrolagus colliei. The sequence continues at coordinate 11,156,363 of CM068759.1, forward strand.
AAGCTTTTGCTTCTCGTTTTATAGCCGATCCAAAATGCCTCCCGGAATTGAAACTGAATAAAAGCCACATCTATTTTTAATTTTTCCCAGTCAGCAGAGTCCATTGGGCACGCTTTCCTGAGTTATTTATGCTTAAAACTAAATAATTTGGGGTTTCGTCCACAAAATACAGTCGATCAATTTTGACAGTATATTCTACAAAGTGTTTTGAGACATCTCAATGACGTGATAAGGTGCTATATCAAATATAAAGATTATTATTATTACAGTAAAAGCCCGTTTATCCGGCACCCTCAGGACCTGGACAATGCTGGTTAAACCGTGTGCCGGATATTCGGCCAAAAACACACACAAAAAAAAATTACAAAAAAAACCATTGTGCCGGATAAATTCCGGTTAATTGAATGGGGATTTTTTTTTGCGGTGCCTGTTATATGGAAGTTACGGTTGATCGGGTCACGGATAAACGGGCTTTTACTGTATTAAAACAAGAGCGTTAATTCCACTTGATTTTGTTTGGCTTGATACATGAAATAAATCTCTAGCTCACTAAGTTTCGGGTGAGCTGGCCGGATAATGTTGCTTCTCAGATTATGTTCACCAAATGCCACGCCATTGGAGAGAAAGACTAGGTTGAATGTCGGAGGTGCCGTCTTTCTGAAGAGATGCTGATTAATGTCCCTTCTGTGCCTGTGTTCAGATGGACATTAAAGATCTCATAACGCTATAATCAAAAGAGAAGACAGTTTCTCGCAGTGTTGTAGCCAACAAATGTTCCAGTTTAAAGTATTGTTGACTTCACAACTTGCCATGTGCACAATGCCTGGCGTGTCACCTATGAAAACAGTCCCTGCACTTGACAGTAATTGCTGAGAAGCACTTTGAGATGTTTTGATGTGACCAAACTGCGAATGTTCTTTCCTGCAGCGCATTAGGTGGTTAAGAATACAAGTTTCATGTTGGGCTTTAGACATGTTGGGATTTAAGTTAACCTTCAGTGAGAGGTGTGAGCCGCAGGATTACAGGCTAATCATTCAAGGACTCCGATAAAATTATTGTGCTGAGAATAATTAGATACTTAATTTGGTCTTTCATTTGGGGCGATAAAAGCAATAATAAATTGGTCAATTCAATCCACGACTGTTTGTGGGGACACTGCTGTGTGCAATTGGCTGCCGCATTTCGCCCTCAAATATATAGTAAATTCACTTTACAATTCACTTTACAGTCAATTTGAGACGTCTAGAAAACGTGAAAAGGACTATATCAAATGCAAGGATTATTATTATTATTAATACATTGTGCAGCACACATGGGTTGCTATAGTTTCTATAATTTTGCTCCTATCCCCTCCTCCCCCCACAAAATATAATTACTCGGGAATATTGAGACCAAATACACAGGAAACCGAGGCATCCTCGCAACCTAGGCTCCTCAGGCGGTAATTGGAATTAATGACACCACGTCCTGTCAGCAGACAGAACATTAAGGAACTGGCTTCAAACAGGAAGATCAATGAGGAACAAAGTAGCAGCAAGAAATTACTATCACTCCAAGTTTCCGAAGCAGAGCAGGGATCGTCCAGCTCGGCACAGTATCATCACCCAATAAATGACACACATTCATTCCCTCCTTTAACATTCACTTCACGTACACACACACACTTAGCCATTTCACCCTCACAAAGTCAACGTTTAATAACAATGACAACAACACCAACTTGCATTGTAGAATAATGTCTGAGTGCGCGACACGGAGAGGGATGGGTGGGTGGGGTGGGGGGGGGTGGAGCGTTGGGGGTTAGACATCAATCACAGCTCGTTATGTTGTTGAGACGCCTCAAAGCGGTTCACAGGATAAAACATAAAATGATGTGTCTGTGTGTATTTTGTGGGCAAATACAGCAGCCAACTTGCGCAGAACAAACAGCCGTGGAGTGAGTGACCAATTTTATCCAGAGGTATTGTTGGCGCAGGTCATTGGGATTTGATGAGAGGAGACAGTGAATTGAACCAGAAAACAGGCTCTTGCGATCATCACTCGCACTTCTCTCCGTGTCGTGATGTTGTGGAGAGGGCAGACAGTCTGGCCACACTCCTGCGATGGCCCGAGGATCCAGCCTGGACCTCAGCCAACCTCCCAGTCAGTGAGCAGTCTAACAGCTTCCTATTGTACCACGTCCAGAGCAAGAGATTAGATGTTTCCCATCCAGTCACTCAATTAATTGATGAATTAATGCCATCCTCTTTATCTCATCAGTTTTGACTTCATCCACGAGTCCCTTGTGATGACTATTAAGGAAATAGGTTTGACACTCAATAACAACAACAATAAAATGACATTTGTGTAGCGCCTTTCTCAAGATGCATTGTCCACAAAACACGCAGTCACACCACGTTACAGTACTAGTTACGATGTTGTTTTCAGATGTTTATTGTTTTTATGTTTTATAAAATCAAAAAATTATTTTACTGTATTTCAGCAAAGCTAATAACATTATCGTGTGATAGTTGTATTAAAAGTTAAACCAGCATTATTTATTGCAAATACTGTATATCCTGTGATGCATTTTGAGACCAACTATGTGATAAGGCGCTGTATCAAATGCAAGGATTATGATACAGTAAAGACAATATTATTGCCAATCCCTGAACTCACCAATTCCGCTATACCCTCAATATATGGATACATATTTTATAAGTTTGAACATGTTCGATTCTATGATATTTGAGCTTTTTATTTTGTGCACATTAATATTTGAAGAGCACAAAGCGTTGTCAGTGCTCAGGCATTGAGAGTCTTGTACTGTTGTAATAGTAAATAAAATAATAATCCTTGCATTTGATACAGCGCCTTAGCACGTCTTTGAGACGTCTCAAAGCGTTTCACAGAATATACCAAAGGGGGGAATTGACTGTATATATTTTGTGGGCGAAACCCAGCAGCCGATCGTGCACAGCGGTGTCCCACAAACGGTCGTGGATTGAGTCACCGAATGATTATATTTGAAGGGGTTATTACCCCACCGGGAAAAACAAAACGCCAATACCCCCAGGATTGCATTCTAATCACACCTTTCTGTCGCCGCTCGGCACACTGGCCAAACCGGGGGCTGCTCACTGAGGTGCTTCAGAATGGAAACGCTATTGTTTGATTCACTTTCTCTGGTGCGCTAGTGTTGCTGGGGCTATTTTGAGAGTTGCAGTTCCTCTTGCAGTGTGAGTGGCGGCGGATCCATCTACAGAAGTAAATACGGACGGAGCAGTGTAGAGTGAGGTGTGCTGAGTCTCCAGGTCAACTATTACACGGTGGGTGAACAGTGCTTGTGTCTGCAGGGAAGGCCAGAGCCCATTTTATATATATATATATATATATATATACATTTACATCTATATAGATATAAATATAGACTTGGCATGGCTGCTTAGGTTATCCTCGCTTGTTCAAGCGTGCATTTGGAGCAATATAGCAAAGCTAAAAGCAGAAATGTTATGCGTGAAATGCCACGATCTAATTGAATGTTTGAATGGGCTTCAGGTTCAATGGCTGGCTGCTGTTTCTATGGGATGTTTACGAGGGAGATAGGTGTGTTTACGAGGGAGATAAGTGTAGAAAGGGATATGGAATTTAAAGTTCTGCTGAAATCAATGGGTTGGGTGACCTATTTTTATTCTGTGTAATATATCAATCACATGATGGGGCTCTGTATCAAATGCCAGGATTATTCTTACTACGTATGTCCTCACGAGGTTGGGATTCTTGTGTAACAATATACTGTAAATAATCCTTACATTTGATATAGCACCTTATCATATCTTCAAGGCATCTCAAAGCTCTTCGCACAGTATAATGTGAACTGAATTGATTGTAATTTTTTGTGGGTGAAACGTGGCAGCAGTATCCCACAAATACTCATGGATTGATTAACAAAATTATGATTATTTTTTGCTGGGATTATTACCCTTGGAAAAGTGTTCCTCAAAGTGACTAACAAACAGGTTCCTGCTTAGTGCTAGGTAAACAGAGGCGTGTGGAGTAAGGAAACTTGCCCAATGTTGCTCCCTGCCTGGGAATCGAACCCAGGTCCTCTCGCTTGCGAGGCGAGTGCTTTAACTACTGACGTTGGCAGAGTCAGAGTGTTTTCAATACATTGTCTTTGCAAATCAGGTGGTCCTGATCAATGAGGCGCACTGTGTGGTGACATCAAAACATTTCTTGAAGAGCACTGTATAATGCTATTTACAGGGTCAGTAGCGCACCATATAGCAAGTTATCACATTGAAACTTATTAAAACACTGCACAATAATTACTGTGAAATGGATTTACTTTTTTTTAATTCTCTGTCAAAGTTTCACAGTTGCAATTCACTAACTGGTGATTTTTTAAATTCTGTATAAGGAATACATCTAGCAGTGGCTTTGACAAAACAGTGCACCAATTATTTGGAAAAGATATTATTTAGAAACGTGGAACTCAAAATCATCAGCTAATATATCCTGAGGCATTTGCTGCAAATGAAAATTAGTGTTGAAGGATGTTTGCGGGACATTGCTGTGCATAAATTTGCAGCCATGTTCACCCACAAAACACACACTCGCTTTGCTTTATAGGGTATCCTGTAAAGTTCTTTGGGATGTTCTCCCAAAGTGAAAGCACAAATAATAATAATTCCTGCATTCGATATGGCTCCTTATCACCTTATTAAGATATCTCAAAGCGCTTCACAATACATATTGTAATAATAATAATCCTTACATTTGATATAGCGCTTTTCACATCTTCTATACTTCTCAAAATGCTTCACAGAATATACTGTAAAACGATTTGTCTGTAAATTTGTGGATTGACTTATTTTTTGAATGGAGGACACAGAGTATGTAGCCAGTGGCGCACAGCAGTGTGTCACAAACAGCTATGGATTGAGTGACCAAATTTGAGGTGAAATGTCAAATACCAAATATGGAGATCAGTGTTATCATCAGGATGGACAAATACTTTGTAAGGTTTCAGTTTCTGCCGTTACTGATGTTACAAAGCACTAATGCTCCGTTGTAAGGTCAGTCTATCAGTTGCGGCCCTGCCAAGACAGATAGTGAATTTTTTTTTAATGTTGCTTATTTGGATTCAACAAGCAAAGCACGGACTTGACATCCTGCAATACTCTGGACTTACCAAAGTGTCGCTCAAGATGGGGTCATGTACATCGACTTGGCAGAGAGATTGCCCATTCACATGGCTCCCACTATTTCCTGTCCCGCTGTCCTCCTCCAACTATTTACAAGTGCGGTTTGTCCAAGGGTCGTTGAACTTGTTGTCAGCTTGATAGGCGGCTATAGGTTTTCTACAGAGTGAGGGAGAGAGACCAGCATTTATTATAATAATAATAATCTTCATCCCTGTATTTTATAGAGCAACTTTACTAGCTCGTTGAGACATCGCAAAGCGCTTCACTGAATCTACCGTAAAGTGTAGTGACCACTTAGTTTGGGGCAAATGTGGCAAGCACATCTCATAAAAACAATACAATGCAAAATGACTTTTATACAGTGTTGGGAGCCCCAAGGCTCTGGAACATCCAATTATACTTGAGGGAGCTTTGTGGCCAGGACACTGGGGGAAACACTCCCTTGCCTTTTCGAGTAGCGCCATGGGATCTTTAACCTGAACGGGCACAGATGGGACCTCCGTTTAACATCTCACCCACAGGACAGCACCTCCAGGCAATGTAGCGCTGCCACAACACAGCACTGTAGTGACAGCCTAAGATGTGAGCTCAAGCTGCTGACTGGGAGCTTCATCCTACAAGCTTTGGGGAGTCCTTTAGCTTAGTGGTTAGAGCACTCACCTTACAAGCAAAGAGACCTGGGTTCAATTCCAGGCAGAGTGAAACCTTGGGCAAATTTCTTACTCCACATGTCTGATAATATAATCCATAAAACAAACAATGATAAGTTGGTCATTTCAATTCATGACTGTTTGTGGGGACGCTGCTGTGTGCAATTGGCTGCCATGTTTCACCCACATATATACAGTGAATTCACTTCACAGTATGTTCTGTGAAGCGCTTTGAGATATCTAGAAGGTTATGAAAAGAGCTACATCAAAAAGCAAGGATTATTATTATTATTCCTGGGCAGGGAGAAATCTTAGGCAAGTTTCCTTACTCCACACACTTCTGTTTACCTAACAGTAAAATAGGAATCTGGGTTGTGACACAATTGACTGCTATGTTTTTCCCACAAAATACACAATCAATCACTTTATAGTATGTCCTGTAAAGCGCGTTGAGATATCCCAACGATGTGATAACGGTCACAGATGGCCTGGTGGGCAACATGGAGCAGGGCAGAGGCTGCTGAACGCAGGTGGCGGACAGGTTGATGGGGGGTTAGGAGGGGGAGAGGTAGGAGGGGGCAAGGATGGCTATTATTATTCTGCTCAGAGGCGACACAGTTACCGACTGAGCCAGGCTGACACCTATCCAAGTGTAGTGCCTTTGCTCCAGTGCAGACACAGATGTATCCAAACGCTCGGCAGCACAAGGAGCAAACCTGCTTCCGATTGTAAAATTTACTGTTCATTAGCTTAATAATTAAAGTTTCAAAGAGTATTGTGGTTAGGTAATTGTAGTTTACTGTAAAGACTCAATGTTATGCCTGGAGCCCAGTGGATGTTGGAATGCTATGGGCCGAGTGACTTCGCTTTCGGACGCAAAGGAAATGGAGCCGTTAGTTTTGCAAACTCAGCAATATGTAGCGTTTCCCTATGTATAGTGTGATTCAGTTACAAAATGAGATGTAGATATTAAAGTAATACGTCTGTGCCAGTTCACGTGGATTTTAATGCTCCTGTGGTGCTATTCAAAAAGAGAAGAGTTTCTCTATCCTGGTGTCCTGGTTAACATTCCATCTCCAATCCCCCCCCCCCACCCCCCAATTAAAAATTGGTCATTCATTTCATTGAATTGGCTGTTTGTGGGCCATTGCTGTGCGTAAATTGGCTGCCACATTTGCCTGCAAAGCACACAGTCGCTTCACAGTAAAAACACATGTAGCGCTTTAAGGCGTCCCAACGACGTGATAATGCACCGTATCAAGTGCTAGGGTTATTAATAATTGCAATAACAATCTCACATTTGATATCACGCCTTAGCACGTCTTTGAGGCGTCTAAAAGCGCTTGGCAGAAAGTAACATAAAGTAAAGCGACTGTATGTTTTGTGGGAGAAACTACAGTATATTATTGTTGTGTTCCCCTTGTGGAGTCCTGTAGCTCGGTGGTTAGAGCACTCGCCTTAAAAGCGAGATTCCTGGGTTCAATTCCAGGCAGGTGAGGGTGAAACCTTGGGCAAGTTTCCTTACTCCACATTCCTGATAATAATCCCTCCAAAAAACAATAATAAATTGATCATTTCAATCTGCGACTGTTTGTGGAACACTGCTGTGCGCAATTGGCTGCTATGTTTCACTCACATACACAGACAGTCGATTCACTTTACACTGTAGTCTGTCTGTAAAGTGCTTTTAGACGTCTAGAAGACGTGAAAACGCTATATCAAATGCAAGGATTTTTTATTTATTATCCCAGGTGAGCCCGTGCTGTGTCATCGCTATTTCCCATCCACTTCTAACCATTTAGACTTCCCGCTTCTACCACCTAGTGGAGGCAATGCGCTACTCATAGAAACAGGAAACCATCAGACAGCACTTGGCACAATTTTAGGAAATATCTTGTTAAGTTTTTTTTCCAAAAAAGCTTCACGCTTAAATGTGCCACCAAAATGCCGAGACAGTTCTTTTGAAATGCAGCGGAACAGCAGAAAGGTCTGTAGTTTGACTATGAAGCCATGAACAATGTGATATTTTAACAATTGCTGAAAATACCGTATCTGTTTTTTTATTAATAAAAAGCTCCCGTTTTTCTTCGAAAAATTCCCCCTTTGCACGGCAGAACCGTTTTAAACAGACGTTTTGAAATATGATGAATGATTATTTGCCTGCGCTTTGATTCTTTCCATTAGACCAGGGAGAATCTCCTGAGAGTGATAATTCATATAAGTCTAGTTCGAAAAGAAAGCTCGATACAGTGAAATCTTGTTATTACAAAAGCTCTCAACAGATGTCCCCCCTCCCCCGTCTTCTGTCTGAGTTCTGTTCCGTAGACGAGATCAAAGTCGCAAGTTAACAGCAACAAGTTATATTTATTCAGAGCCCTTCACGTAGGATAGCGCCTCAGAACGCTTCACAGTGCCAATGTCGGATATGGACACTGCTGTGCGCAATTGACTGCCACGTTTCACCCAAAATATACAGTCAATTGACTTTACGGTGTATCCTGTGAAGCGTTCTGAGACGTCTAGAAGACGTGCAAAGGTGCTATATTAAAATGTAAGGATTATTATTATTATAGGGAGCCAGAGGGAGGGGAGGTAAGGCAGGTGCATCAAAAATAAGTTTTATTTTAATTTAAGCGGAGTTCATATGCAGATTTGGGGCTTTGACATTAGATTGTCAGCTTCCTGCTAGTGTTACACAACACTTTCACAGGTTGTTCATGTGCTATGTTTAGATGCATTTCACAATGGCATCAGATGAAGAAAGTTAGCTCGAGTTCAGTCTGTTCCTCAAAAAGGTTAGTTTGAAGCAGCTGAACCTGAACCTGTGCCTCTCTTTACCCTTTACCCGTGCAGGTCAGTAAAGATGTGGAGCACTTCCTGGGCCCCTCCAACGAGAGTCGTTGGGACTGGCTGAGAAAGAAATTGGGTCCCGGCAATTTGACATCGTCCGAACTGGAGGAGGTTTGAACCGCACGCAAGAAAGTCATGCCGAAGGTAAATAGTGAGAGAATCCTAGAATCCTGCAGCACAGGAGGAGGCCATTCAGCCCATTAGAACTAACCAATTAGTCCCACTCTCCCTCTCTTGCCCCATCGCCTTGCAGATTTCTTTCTTTTACAAGTAAATATCCAATTCCGTTTTGAAAGTTGTCACAGAATAGTTTACCATCATCGTTGACTGATCTATCCCATGTTCCATTTCTCTCGCTGACTACCTGCATCTCTGTGGCCCCATGGAGGTTTTCAGGGGTGGAGAGGAGCTTAGGGGAGCATGTTAAACATGGAGAAGGGGTGTACGTAGCACACGTTCTTGGCCAACCCCAGGTGGGATTAGAACCTTTTACAGTAAAAGCCCATTTATCCAGCACGCTCCGGTGGGTGGGTTGCCTAATTGACTGTGCCGGATAATCGGACGGCAAGTTGCCGAAAATCCAACACAAAAAATTTACCGTACTTATTTAAAAAAAATTAAAACAAACCATATTAATGATACACTAAATGGTAACAGAATATTGTATGGCTGCTTACCTACTTACCAATAAAGATTCCAGCACACTCGGTAAAAACCTCCAAGTTCATAAGTTTAATAAGTGCGCATGCGCACTCATTGCGTGCATGCGCAAAGTGAGTAGACTCGCGATTGCTGGAATAGGGAATTGCCTCGGGAGGGGGTCGAGCAATCCGGTTGATCGGGTCACGGATAAACAGGCTTTTACTGTACTTTGTTGGATTGGGGCAGTGTTTCTAAGGGAAAGCTTCCGAACTGTAGTTGCCATCAAAATGCGTTTGTAACGCTGCTTAGTTCAGCTGTCTGTGTCTCGGAAGCAACAATGTGTAAATGTGTTTTATTACGAGTAATGCGAGGTGTCAGCAGTAGTTATATGGCTCTTTCCTCTTGAATGAGAAATTTCTGGGTTCAAGCTCCATATCGGGACTTTGAAATCATATAGTCTTAAATTGACACTTTTAATTGCAATGCTGGGTGTGTGCTGCATTGTCAGAGGACCCATCCTTTGGTTGAAAAGTTTAATCCAAGCCCTGTCTGCTTGTTCAAGATCCTGGTCCTCACATTTAAAGCCCTCCACAACCTCGCTCCACCCTACATCTGTGACCTTCTAACCCCTTAGCAACCTGCCCGCCCTCTCTGCTCAGCAGGCTCTGGCCTATCACCATCGGTGGGTGAGCCTTTAGCCACTTTGCCCCCAACCTCTGGAACTCCATCCCACAGTCCCTCTGCCTCGCCCCCTCCCTGGCCTCCTTCAACTTCCGTCTCAAGACTCTCCACTTCGATGGTCTCATTGGTAATTCCTACTCCCTTCTTCCCTCCCTCCTGTTCCACCCCCCACCACCACCCTCACTGTCCTCAGGTCTGAAGCAGTGACTGTCCAGCACCGTGGGATGTCCTCCTGACGTGAAAGGTGCTATACAAGTGTAATTTTGTTGTTGTTGTTCGGGGGGGCATTAAAGGTTTCAAGGTGCTATTCGAAAAGAGAAGCGAGTTTTTACCTGTTGTCGTGGTCAAAAAATTTGCCATTCACCTCATTGGCTGTTTGTGAGATATTACATTGTTTGTGTGCAATTTGGCTCCTGTGCTCAGCTACAAAACACAGTTTCTACACTTTGCTGCAAATCCTGTGAAGCACTTTGCGACTGATGTGCTGCCGTGAAAGGTGCTATATCAAACACAAGGGTTATTATTTATTTTTAATTTGGGATTGGCTGTGAAAAGAGCTGAGGTCCTGATGGAGGAACACTTTAGACCTGTTTGGGGAAGGTGAAATATATGTTGTGATTTCGAGGTTTAGTTGAAAGCGGGGGGAAAAAAAACACACCTTGTTTATCTTTCTAACCAAGGTCTCTGGTGCTTTGTACATAATATATTGGCTTTACCTCTACTGCACTCTTGAGCCGTGATTTCAACAATTTACAAAGCTTTACCTCACAAAGCTTGCCTCCTTCCATTCTCCGCAACTTAATGCCTGTGTTGTTTTGGTTCCGCCGATGCCTCACGCGTTTACCCATCCTGAAATGGCAGGCGGATACCATTGTTCACATCTCCCAGTACCCGTGTTTCCAACCCGATTGCTGGTTGTTGTAGGTGGACAAGAGAGCTGTGGGTTCGCTCTTCACCCAGCCCCTCATTCCCTCCTTGCAGTCATCCCCTTTATAATAATGTAATTAATAATCCTTGAATTTGATATAGCACCTTTTACATCGTCTAGATGTCTCAAAGCGCTTCACAGAATATACAGGTACCCTGCCCCGACCGCGGCCTTGTCAACCGCGAAAAGCACGCATCCGCGGTTTGCTAAATGCGACAACCCTTGCTAACCGTGGCTTATAACCATGCTTATCCACGGGTTTTAACACTAACACTAGCGTTTAGCGCTAGGACCCAGTTGCACCAACCAGCCTCGATGTCGCTTCGTGCTAGCGTTTAGCACTAGGACCCAGTTCCGATGTTGCAATCAACCAGCGACAACGCTCCTCTCTTAGGAGGAAAGGTAAATAACATGAATTTATTGTCGCTTCTCTGCATCCCCTCTCTGTGTGTTGGTGTATCTCTCTCTGACTCACCTTCTCTCTATTTCACCTCCTCTTCCCCGCACCCTCCCTCCCCCACCCCACTTCTCTCTCTCTCACCTTCTCTCTCTGACTCACCTTCTTCTCCCCGCACTGCCCCGCCCCCACCCCCCTTTCTCTCTCTCACCTTCTCTCTATTTCACTTCTCTTCCCACCACCCCCGCCTCCCCCTCTCTCTCTCTGTGTCTGTCTGCATCAGTCAGCCAGCCCCCTCCCAGCTCTCCATGTCACCCACCACACATTCTCCGTTGATTTCTCTCTCTCTGTAGATAAGTCAGATAGCCCACCACGTGCACACCCCCCCCACCTCCCCCTGACCCTACGTGTCTCTCTCTCTCTCTCTCTCTGTAGATTTGTCAGTCAGTCAGACAGTCTTGCAGATTCTGCAGATCCTGGCAGCCAATCTGCCCAAACTTACTCCCCCTATCCCCATGTATGTTATAACTGTATGTGTTTTTTTGTGTTTAGTTCTACGAAACGCGAACTTACTTCCCGTATCCCCATATTTCCCATAGAGCCCTGCATTTTCCAACCACAATTTTACCAACCGCGGAAGTTTAGAGGAACGTATACCCCGCGGTTGGGGGTACCTGTACTGTAAAGTGAATTAAATGTGGGTGAAACACAGCAGCCAATTGCGCACAACAGTGTCCAGCAAACAGTCATGGATTGAAGTGACAAAATTATTGTTGTTTTTTCTTGAGGATCATTATCTGACGTGTGGAGTAAATTTGCCCATGTTTGGCCTGCCAGGAATCAAACCTAGGTCTCTCGCTTGCGAGGCGAGTGCCCCAACCACTGAATTACAGGACTCCACAACTACAGGACTCCTATATTGTATGATAAGGCGTTATAAGAAATGCAAGGATCATTATTTTTATTGTATTAACATCGCGGCAGGCTTATTCCCAGTACCCAATATTTCACATTACTCTTGGGACAAAGGATCAGGCTGTGGAGAGCAGCTAATTAGAGGTGGAACCGCGAGGCTACAAGGTTGGTCTGTCTCCCAAAGTAGGTATGTCTGGGAAGGTCCATGTTAACGGTGGTTGACCAATCTGACTGGGTTCCTCACTGGGACATGAGAGGGTAGATATGTCCTCAGTTTTGTGGCTTAACAACGACAACCTGTATTTATATAGCACCCTTCGAAGACATAGGGAGCTATATATAGACAGAGAGAGAATGTGTCCGTAAGTACAGTTGAAGAGGAAGATCTTCTAAAAGAGGGAAAGGGTTTTGGCGAAGTAATTGGGGGAGAGAGATCCAATGTTTCAGGGCTTAGTGGCGGAAAGCTCAGATGCAGTGTGTTTATTTTTTCTTTCCCCCGATAATCCTTCAGAAATATTAATCTTTCTATTCAATTTGACTTTTAGGCCTAAAAAGTCTATACTCCTCCCATATTACTGAAGCTGCCTTATACTCTGGATGCAACAGGTATCTATCAACTGGAAGTGATCATAGTACACAGACTGAAAACACAGGAAATACACTTGCTAGAGAGAAGGTGGGTAAAACCCCATTTTTCTAGGGACTGGGCCTATAAGGCGGCAATGGCAGGTGTTGCCACTGATGACCTAAGTCAAATCACAATAACAAAACAGAAGGAAGATGCACAGAAGGTTTTAGAAGCCAAATGGAAAGGGAAGGAGTCAAAGCCAAGGAGAACCTTTGAGTGCCTCATCTGTGGAGCATTCTTCAGCAGTGTTGACAAACTTAAAGTCCATTCATACTCTCACACAGGAGAGAGACCCTACAGGTGCTCGCACCCGGAGTGCACTAAAGCCTTTGTGTCCAAGTATAAACTTCTCAGGTATGGGAAGCTGATTTGGGGAAACCTGTTTATCAAATGTTATTTAATCCTTTGAGGACTCGATTCCTTTGCTGATTTTGCTGAAATCTTTCTATTATAGACGCTTCTCCCCCCACCCAATGCCAACACCCCCCCCCCCGCAACCCCCAAAAAATAGTGTTCAGATGATATTCTGCAAACAAATTCAATTCTGTCGGATTCTGACTCAGAATTTGAATATTTGGAAAATGCAAATACACGTGCATTCCCCCACTCCCCATTCTGCTGAAATCTTTATACATATTAGAGATTTTTAAAATTGGTTTTCGGAAGATATTCTGCAAACCAAATTCTGTCCGATTCCGACACAGAATTGGAACATTTTAAAATCAAATACACGTTTGCTGTATTCTCTCACCTCCTAAACCCCACGTGAAAGATCTTTTTAGCCAGACGTTTTGCGGAAATGCGATTGCAGTCCTCAAAGGGTTAATTTAAGGTTAATCTACACGTCCTCTAGGCAGTAACAAGGTTTCTTACCAACTGTCTGCTTGAGACCACTCCACGTTGGACCAGTCACTAGTTCAATGACTTTGTCTGCAGGCAACAATGTCACATTGTACAGCAAGGGTATATTATGCTGTTTGGACCCACTTTACAAAGTAAAAAGGCTTCGAATCATTTCCCGCTGCCGTTTGTGTCAGCTTCTAAACCTTGCGCTTTTGAAATTCTGCATTGTAAATGCTGACTAGGTGTCTAATGGGACACCCACTGAGGATTTCTTCCTCAGTGGCTAGGAGTGTGTTACTTTGGATTGATATCCCGAGTTACCATTTCTCCTCTTTCACCCCTAAATCGCCCACAAAAACAACATTGTGTTTCCCTCGCAGAATATACAGTCAATTCACTTCCAAGTATATTCTGTGAAGTGTTTTGAGATGTCTCGATGACGTGCTAAGGCGCCATTACAAACGCAAAGCTGAATATTATTATTTTCTTATGAATCAAACATCACCCGTACACAAACTATTTCAAAGTGGAATAGGGACATTCAGTTCAACTGAATACAAAATTATTTCTTCCCTCTTTTCTCCCCCCCACACCCCACTCCCCCACCACTTTTCTAATGATGACTTACAGAATTTTCATTCTTTACACCACGTCCTCCCAATCCTTGCTGCTGAGGACTGCCCGCCCGCAGAGTTCGAAAAAAAGGGTTCAGAGTGTTACTGACCCATTGTTGAAACGCGTGTCAACTTTTTGAACACGCACCTTTGAAATTCTGCCTTGTGAATACTGCCTCAGCGCCCCGCAAGACATCCACTCAGAAAGGTTTTGTTGACACCACTTGGAATAGTCTATCTTGTTGCTGGCTACTGAGTTGTGTGGCATGTGTTTCACCCGGTAGTTTACTGTGAGTGGAACTATTTTGAAATGATGCCGTTCATTACCTTGGATTCCAGAGGTAGATTTTTCCCCATTACCCCCTTCAATCTCAGTTAACATCAAAACGTTTTGTCTAATTCCGGGTTTTCCTGCAACCTGATACAGCATTATATATTGTTTTTGCTTACAATAGGTGTGACATTTACAGTAACATTTGAACAGAACTTTGCAATACAGTAAACGTAATATAAAGCAAAGTGTGTATATATATAGTATATAATAAATAAAAGTTTAGTGTAAATAATTTCTTACAATCATAATCCAAAGAATCTCTATTGCCTTAATGGAGATGAAACTGATTGCTTAACAATAGTTGACACAATTGCAAAATGGCAGTTAAAAACTGTAAGATTTGTTGAGTTAACCAATATGCCGGCAACTTTAATCTGCAGACGTGTAACATGTTATTGTGCATACATTTTCATTGTCTCGTAATATGGACAGTGAGTTATATTTGTATATTATCCACAATTATATAAAGATATCCATTCCTGATTTTTGCCCCCCGCCCCCCCCCCCCCCTCCTTCCATCCCCACCCCCAACCCCCAACCCAACATCCCCACCTCCGCCCGTTAACTGTAGGCACATGGCCACCCATTCTCCACAGAAAACACACAAGTGCACCTACTGTGAAAAGATGTTCCACCGGAAAGATCATTTGAAGAACCACCTCCAGACGCACGACCCCAACAAAGAGGCCTTCAAGTGTGAGGAGTGCGGCAAGAACTACAACACCAAGCTGGGCTACAAGCGTCACTTGGCCCTGCACGCCGCCACCAGCGGCGACCTGACCTGCAAAGTGTGCCTTCAGACATTCGAGAGCACGGAGGTCTTGCTTGAGCACCTGAAGACTCACTCGGGCAAGTCGTCCAGCGGCGTCAAGGAGAAGAAGCACCAATGCGACCACTGCGACCGGAGGTTTTACACCCGCAAGGATGTCCGCAGACACATGGTGGTGCACACAGGCCGGAAGGACTTCCTGTGCCAGTACTGCGCCCAGAGGTTCGGGAGGAAGGACCACCTGACCAGACACATGAAGAAGAGTCACTCGCAGGAACTGTTGAAAATTAAGACTGAGCCGTCGGACATGATCGGTCTGGTGCACTCCAGCCCGCCGGTCACCGTGAAGGAGGAACTGAGTCCCATGATGTGCATGGCTTCCAAGGAGGCGTTAGGTAAGCCGTTTGCAAGTTTGCCAATGAGCATGTACAGCCCCCACATTCAAGCCATGACCAATTCAGGATCACCGCATAGCCTGGTCGCTAGTTCCCTAGCCATGGGAATGGGTTGCCAAATGGAATCTCCATCCCCTCTTCATTCGCCCCCTCCCCAACCCCCTTCTAAGTACCAGCTTGGATCTACCTCATATGCCACTGCTCTGCCTGACAAGCCAACAAAAATTGAGATGGAGAGTTACTTAATGGACTTAAACAGCGGTTTGCCTCTTTCATCTCACGACTCCCAGCGTTCGCCACCCAAAGTTGGTTTGGAATCGCAAAGCGGGCCCCTGGATGACATTTCCGGTGAGCATCTGCTCTCCAAAAGCCCGGCCATTATTGCCGAGTCCCTCTGTACGGCGAACATGGACTTCTCACACTTGCTGAGCTTCTTACCACTGAACCACCCGACGTACAATCCCCCCATTTCGTCAGGGGGTCTGATCATGGGCTATGCCCAAAGCGAGCCCCAGCCCTCGCTCACTTCCCTCCAGCCGCAGCTTCAGGACTCGCAAGGATCTGGCCTGAGCCTCGGCCCTCTCCATCCCCTCTCTCCCGTCTTTACCACCAGCCTTAACACCACACTGCCACGCTTTCACCAGGCCTTCCAATAGACTGCCTGCCATTTGGGCCCCCTTTTTTTCCTTTCCTCTCTTTATTTGGCAATCTGTAAAGCATGGAAATGTTACTGAAACGCACAAAATGATCTCAAATTCAAGGAAGGCTGAAAGCTTCCAGGATGCTTTGATATATATATTTACATATATATATATATATGTATAAGGCAACTTCCGTTATTCAAATCGAATCTGCGATAAGATGGAGTTCTTTAATAATCTATTGGCGACTGACGAGACACAGCAAAGTGACAAGACAGCTGCTTTCTACACTCTAATATGAATACAAATCCACACGAGGGCGGAACGTATCTGAACTATGTGAAAAGTGGATGAGTTTTAATGTGAAATTACACCCTGACAGCTAGCTAGCTAGCATCCATCCATCCATCCATCCATCCATCCATCCATCCATCCATCGAATATCGAATCCCATCGAATATCGAATCCCATCCATCCATCCATCTGCTCACTAATTCATTAATTGATGTTTCTAATGTATATGGAGGAGACCTGTTACAATATACGTTAGGTGGCAAGCTAAATTTTTTGTTTGTTTTTGAAGTAAAATTACAGGGAAATTAGTGACGGATGGGGAAAAAAATAATAAGCGTTAGGTATTATGGCATTATTGCAAACAATGTATTAATCTCGGCTTCGATGGCCATGCTTGGAAATTGCCTCCAAATTATTTTGTACAATACATCACACCGACAAGAAGTGTGTGGAGCAGAAGTTGCACAGTGAAAACAATTTTAAGGTTTAAGGTGTACAGCCCCCTTTCCCCCTTCCGCTCTCTCCCCCCCCCCCCCCTCCTGTTCCTGACAACTAGTGATTAAAACAATTCATATCTTTCATTGTTAAAAAATACCTTTAGTTTTATTTTACAAATTTAGGTATTCGGTGAAAAACATAAGTGAAAATCTTACAAAAAGGATTATTGACAGTGTTTTAATCAAAGAGCTGTGTACCTCCCAATACTGGTTGTATTTGCATACAACAGATTTTCTTGTCAAATGGATATCATACCCATCGCCACATTGTTTTTTTTCACAAACGGGTGTGGGGGGCGGAGGGGGGAGGAGTAAATGCTTTAGCTTCTTTGATTGACAAGCTTCACAATGTTTCTCAGAATGGGTAAATATCACATGTTGATGACCTGCTGCTTCAGCCTGTGGTTGACATCTCAAGTAAACCTATTATTTTTGCTGCATTTGTGCAGAGTTGGCACTTAGAAATCACAGAGCAATCTGGCTTACGCAAGGTTTTCAAAGCTAACAGTAAGTAGCGTACATTAGGCAAAGGCTTAAGTGTTTTTTTTATTATTGGAGGAAGAAAGAAAAAAGAATCTGCAGCGTTAATTTTTGCTGCTGAGTTACTTACGCAAGGGTACAGACAAAGCACCTAACACACCTTGGGTCCCAGGGCTCAGGAAAGCTTTCCATTTCTGAACTCCCCACAAGTACTGTAAACGTGTTGCTTGCGAAATAATTAGAAGAGTAGCAGACGGCGGCGTTGGAGGAGAAAATGGCGAGCAAGGCAAGGCAGACTTGAAATCATGTCCATTTGGAATGAAGGTACATACAGGCACACAAAAATAATCACTGCCATTTGATCAAAGTTAGCTTGATGCACATTTTGCTTTGTTTTTTTAAAGAAATGTGGCCGAACCATTTTATTAATCCGACAAGATTATTATCTGATACACCCAGAAGTGTGGAACAGTTAAATCCAGCATTTCGGAATAATAGCCAGTTGTGTTACGGTTACGGTTCTCCTTCCAACACTAATTATGTTCTGAAATATCGCAAGGAAACACTGACCATTCTCGAGTTCATAGTTTGATGGGGGAATATTGTGGATCATTATAAAGCAACTCGCTTATGATATTTTAATTATCTGCCTTTACGTTTGATTAATAATAATCCTAAAATTTTGCTTCTGCGTATTCATGTAGACCCCACTTATCTTCAAGAAGACATTATAATATTCCTCGGTGTATAAATACTATAATGCGTATTGTAGAGGAGATAGAGCGCCAAATTAAGTAGTGAAACACATCAAGCTAAATACATTTTTAATTATCATCCACAAGAAATGCATTTTTTTTGGCTTGTAGATGTAGTCTATTAAATAAAAAAAAGCATTGAATAGTTATATACTTTTTATTGTAGTGAACAATGTACTATGGTAATTTTGTACCTCCTTATATTTAGGAGCTGTGAGATTTAGAAAGGATACAGAACAGGGTGTTTGATTTAA
Organism: Hydrolagus colliei; assembly: GCA_035084275.1. NCBI lineage: Eukaryota > Metazoa > Chordata > Chondrichthyes > Chimaeriformes > Chimaeridae > Hydrolagus > Hydrolagus colliei. The sequence goes on from CM068759.1 coordinate 11,175,116, forward strand.
GAATTGCCTGATTATATTAAGTCAGTGTCTCTTAAAGAAAGATTATGTTTATGCTTGTGTTTTTAATAATGTAAAAAGATTGTTTTTTTAGTTCTGTAACTAGTTTTTGCCTCTGCTGACAGTGCCTTGGTCTGGCTCCAAAGAGGCTTTGAGCTATTTTGAATCTTTATTTCACAGTTCACTGAGCAGGACCTCACAAAGACACAACACATCACCTCATTGCATGTTTCTTGCTATAGGCCTAGGAGAAAACCAAACTGCCTTACAGTGAATACAGACGCAAAGTCGTTTCAGACTGACACAGACTCAACAGCAGCGAAAAACGTTAATCGCTGTTGGTTCACTCAATATAATGCTACACAATTCGATACGATTATGTGAATTGACTCACTCAATGTGTTTAGTTTGACTAGAAACTTACTTGCTAAATCTAGGGTTGGGAAACACGACTGCCAAATGACTATTTTGACAGTGATAACAAAAAGTATTTACTTTTGTGGCCAATAGTGGTTTATTTTTCAAACAATGTAACTGGTTATTGCAATAATACATCGTAGCATTACTCAAATCATGTGTGGTGGGAAAATATTTTAAGAGGATTTCCAGTTTTGGGGGAAATTTTATAATGTGAATCAATTTTGGTACCATTATATTTAATTGGAAAATTATACAAAACATATTTTCAAGTATTATGCTGCCTATCATAATGACTGTATATTGTTCTGAACAACAGATTAAAAATAAGACCAGTGACGCTGTGTATTACCTGTGGAGAGACATATTTTCTAGTTGATATTAAATACTTTTGAAACCACATTGGAAATTTTATTTGTATTGGTGAACAAAGAAGTTTAAGTAAAACTGTGAGTAAAATCCTTTGATTTATTCATTGCAAGGCTAAAAGTTCCTCTTATGGCTGGTAACTTGCTATCTTCTAGCACTTTCAGAAAACCTCATAGGAAATGTATTTCTTCTGCACAATTGGTAATGAGTCTATTATAAAATTAACTGCCATTAGAATTATTTTGTTAGATTTATTAGTGTTCTTTATGATAAAAAAAATAGAGCATTACAGTATTTTGTATTACTACCATTCAGCTGCTCTGTGTTGTATTTAATACCCCAAACATCTGATGTATAAATCACCATTGTGTATAAACTACAATTACTCTCAGAAATCCTCTCTCACAGACTCTTGAGTGCTGTAATCTCTTGACTTTATTTTAATTACAGTAGTACTAAAAGTCTACGTCAGCACTCAAAAGATTGAACAGCTGTATTTTGGAGATGGTCGAAGAGCATCTCATTCACTGTATATTGATAGATGTTTACCTGTGATTTATACATCAAATGCCCCAATAGTCAGTGTGCTTCCATAATTGCACAATTCCTCTATATTTTGTATAAAAAAAAACTTCTAACAGTTAAAAATGTCATGTTTTATATTTGTACTGATATTTTGGGACTGAACGAAAGCAGATCAACATATTGTACCTACCCGGTTGGAATTGTTTTAATTTGTGCTGATTCTTAAAAGATTATAGACTTTGGAGGTGGGGGGTGGTGAGATAAGGGGCAAAATAGAGGCACAGATACTTGTGTTTGCTGGATTGTATTTTGCAGTGGACAACTGAAGGCTTAAAAAAAAGTTTTGCTCGCTCACAAATCACTAGATACCGTACAAAATGATTTCTCGTTCAAATTCGTCCATGTGCCAACTCTCTCACTCACCCGGGACTAAAGTGAATGTGTTAAACACTTGCTGCATACAAGTCCATGTAGAAATGTCATTAGACCATTAGCAACAGTAAAAATAATAATTAAAAAAAAGGGCTGCTGTGGGGGGGAATAAAACAGTCCATTTTGTTCCTATTCTTTGTGTAGTAAATAGTAATTTCTCCCCTCCCCCGCATTTTGTTTTTACATTACTGCATTCTGTTATGACAGGGTGCTTGTTGCATATGGTAATCATTATTTTTATATAGCATTTTATTTACATACTACTGGTATTTGTACAAAATGTATTTCAGGTAAAGAGCAACATAATCACATATTTTTACACGAGTGTTTTATCAGGTTTCATTTGCAATCTGTTGCTGCAGTTGAATTTTGTTGGGACATTTGTATTGGTAGATCCAAAGAAAAGTATTTCAGCAAATGTATTTACTTATTGTACATTATACTTTTTTGACTGCTACCATGTTATTTTGAACAATTAAACTATGGAGCTTCAACTGCTAAATATTCATCATTTCCATTATCTTTCACTCCCCAACACTTTGTCTAAACTGAACATTTTTCACAGCGCCTATATTGAGATTCAGAGCTTTATGTCGATGTTTAACCGTCGCTGTGCTTCTCGCTGGTAATGTGCGCGTATGGTTCGAAGAATTTCTGAAAGGTTTTCCCGTCCAAATCATTCACCATCTTTCTGCATCTTCACCCGCCTGGGATAACCAGCTTCACAAGCTTCTTTACTAATCAGTTGTGACTAGTCCTTCTAAGAGGGAACCAATAACTAAGGCTTTTCTTCTACCTCACACCCTTCTCCCACCCCCCCATTTTGGTACTAAAACATAAAATGTAGACTATTATAAGCCGTTTTATCTTCTACTGAACAGTAGAACCATAGGACGGCCTGCGATGAAGGGGGGTAATAACTCCAGAACAAATCTGTGGAAACTTGATTAGGTGAACAGTAACAGGCTCCAGCGTAGGGAGACGGTGTAAGCAGAAAGTGTTGATTCTGTTAACAAATTAAGAGCTTTCTGTCAGCAAACAGTATATAGCTTGGGGCATGACATGTGTCTTGCCCGAGGATGGTAGAAGGTGAACTAGATGGACCTTGGATTCGTTTTGCCAAGTAAACGCTTATGTTCTTAGAGAAAAAATATTAGGAATAAACACAAACACACAAAATGGCACCTTTAGGGATACCAGTATTGCTCAGAGAATGGCAAATCAATTCACTTTCTGCAGCTTTGGAACATTTTGCGTTGGATTGAAAGACAGAACTACAAAAGCATAGCACCTTAAAGGAAAGTTGACACTTTTATTTTATACTGTACTGGACATTCTTATATAAAGAGCAACATGCCATCTGAAACAATTTCATAATCAGGTACGTACAGTGCCTATGACCGAAAGCAACAGTACAAAATCGCATTTATTTACACCATTACATGAAAGACATACATAAAAATTATATGGGTCCCCATGAAACTGCTCTGCAGGAAAACAAAAATCACAGATTTTGAAAACCAGAGAAGCCTTCAAATATTTTGAGATGTGTATAACTTAAAAACGTAATCACAGTAAACTTTATACCACCCCCTTTTTTTTCGCCCCTTGCGAGGGCCGTTTGACCACTTAATAAACAGAAAAGATAAGTTCTGAACAGGAACAGTAAAAGAAAAATTGATCGATGATACGCTAAACAGCTAAAGACACAGAGGCTGAAGTCAGTGCAGTATTTTATAACACCTGAACAATAGATAGAAAATGCAGGTTGGGCTATCCACCGTCCAACAACTGCCCTTGTTCTTACCAATTTTGTCTCTTTCCCTCCCCGCAACCCGTCCAATTTTGACCGCAGGTTCACTTCCAAATCACATTAGAATTTTCCAAACCCTGCTACTCATATTTTCAAATTGTGGGCCAGTAAAAATAGATTTCTGTTTCAAAAAGAATACACTCACTTTTCCCCCAAACAACGAGGAACGAACAGAACACAAGAAGTGCCAATCGTTGAAGTAATAGAGCTACAGGTTGTCTTTATAATGAAAAGAAACCTTCCCTGCTATATCTATACTATTTCACATGCACTGCCTACAGACAGAAAAGTGCAAGACTGTCCACAACTCCTCTCAGTGCTTTGTTTCATTGCATGCCATTAAAAAGAGCAAGGAGGGTCGGGATGGGAAACACATCAAATGTAGTCTGGCCTTAGTAAGTTCATGTTTCCACCAAATCTTTTTATTTCTGTTATGCAGATAATATCTACAAATACACAACAGCCTCAGTAAATTAAAGCCCAGTACTAAATTGCTAACTACTCGGATACCACACCAGCTGATTCCCAAACTCAAAACCACATCTTTGCAATTTAGCACAAATCCATTTCAGTTTCAATGTACATAGGGAGGGGCATACAACAATTTAAACACTTCAGTTATAATGATTTTACTGTTTACAGTTTTTTTTACATTCGTTATTTTAAAAATTAAAATAAATTGGTTTTACAAGTGTACAGGCAAATTTAAACTTTTTGGTGTACAGTCTAGATCAGTCGTTTGGCTCAGTCGTAAACCTATTCACAAATGCATTTAAGATCAGGTTCCACCTCGTGATGTGAAAATGCTAGAGCGGGAATTGTTGCCACTATCGCGTTCCAGGCTTTATATCCAAGTGATATTCCATGCTTTAAACATTTCAGCCACTCTTACAAAACCATTCAAGCAAAATATACTGTATATTCATGAATACGGTGTGCCAAAGTTAACCAACGTTCATTTACCAATACTTCCAAGCAATATCTGGGTTGAAAATACATTTGTGTAAGGTAAGCAGCCTCGAGTTACACAGGCTTTGTTCCCATAAGACCCGGCAACTCTTCTACTTGTTAAAAAGGTTAATTAACTCTTATTTCTCCCCCCACACCCCCCAAACCCGCCCCACCCACCCACCTCTCCATCCTCCCCCCACCCATCCCTCACCCCCATCAGTTAGTTAGTTTCTGTACAAAATATAAAGAATGAACTGCTCTGCGCAAACTCAAAATGGCACACGATACGACGCTCCAATATTCCGTCTTTGCAAAATGCCTGTGGCCTCAAACCTGTTAAATTGCATTTGCACAAAAAAATCTAATGGCCCCATTTAACTGCAAAAACTCATGAACATCTAAGATACAACTGCCTCAGAGGCAAGACATTTCCAGTACTAAGATCTCTATTCCACCCCCGTAAAAAAAAGTGTGCAGAACCACCACAAATGTGACAAAATAGGGTAAAAGCTCATTTAATTAATGTACAGTGTTCACAATGGTACATGGTGGGTGGGGGAGGGGGGGGGGGGGGAGAGGGCATGGGTGGGGGAGAAAAACAAAGCCGAAATGCGATACTGATGCTTTGTACAATGAATCCTATGCAGGAATCATAAGTTAATTTTTCCTCAAAAGAAATGGGGAATTTATTTCCGTTTCAAGACCCCTCCCAAAAAAGTACTGATGTCAATATATAGTATATAAAATAACTGCCTCTGAAAGCAAATGGCAAGATTATCGCTGATGTATTTTTCCTCCCATATGTGAATGCTGCGATTACCCAAATTGAAGGAGTTTGGTTTTTCTCCAGAAATTATAATCTTCAGAATCAAGAGGTGCCCGGCGCCAATATGTTCATCATTGTTTAACAGTTAGAAGGCCCTTTATAGATACAAACTGCTTAGTTACGAGGCTGGGCTTTTCGCTTTCAGTCTATTTTCACAGCTGCGTAGATTTTGCGTATAAACATGTAGGCAGCGTAGAATCCGATCGTTCCAGTTAGCAACCAGAAGGAGAGAACCATGAGGGTTGTGTACCCAAAGTACAACAACGAAGGGATGAACTCCACAATATCCAACTGCCGAGAGAAGAAAATAAACTATTAGGCAATTCCACATCATTATTAATAATAATGTGAGAAAAACATTATTATTATTAACAATTATCCTGGCTGAGCTCATCCCATTGTTGAGACGTCTCAAAGCGCATCACAGAATATACTGTAAAGTGAATTGCCTGCATATTTTCAGGTTGAAATTCGGCAGCCAATTACTCATAGAAGTGTCCTGTGGATTGAGTGAACACATTTTTTTTAAAAAGCGTTATAAGGTTAAAGCATCTCCCCCCAAATACGTATGCACTCACATAGCCTGGAACATTAACAGTTAAAGGAAAACTATAAACTATAAAGGAAGACTGGACAATATTTGATCCATGGTTTCCCCCACCTCCAACAATTCATACCTTATTAACAAAGTAAAATATGGCATAAACCAGGACATAAAAGGCTGATCCCCCAGATACCAAGAATGTTCTCCACCACCATCGATAGTCCTGAAACACCAACGGAAATAACAGGTTAAGTTTGGGTTTGCATTTGAACTCTTAACTTCAAACAGAACACTTCAAGTTTAATCTCCACCCCAGCAGGCAGCACTAAACTCTGAAGGCATTCCATATCCACGTTCGGGAACAAGATAATAATCCTACATTTTGGACTTCTACAAGTGTCAGAACAACAGCAACAAGTTGCATTTATAACGGCACCCATCATGCAAGGCAGCATCTTGAATACTTAAGAATAATAAGCCTTGCATTTGATAGTAGACCTCATCATGTCATTGAGACATCTCACAGCGTTGCACAGAATATATTGTGAAGTGATTGACTGTATTTTGTCGAGGAAAGCAGCCAATTGCGCACAGCAGGGTCCTGCCAACAGTCATGGATAGAGCAGGGAAGTACACACACACTATTTTGATACCAGTTTTACACCAGCGCTGACATAAGTAGCTTGTGTTAGCCAAAGAGAGTTCCTTCTTCCTTGCTGAGTGAGAATTGTCGTTTTACAGATGATAAAAACAATGTGGTATTGGATTCCATATTTTCAATTGGTTTCTAAATGTCGCACCCTCTCCTGTCTCTGTGTAGCATCGTAGCTCAGGGATAAGCTGACGTATAGCAACTCGGATTAACAAGGTAGCAGCAACAGCTTGATAAGTGTAATGGTGCACACACCGAGCAGGGAGATGAGAGATTTACGAGTGTTGAACAAAGGCAGGGTTGATGTTTTTAGGAGTCTTTTAAAGGGTAGGGAGTGCAAGGGTGGGAGGAAATGACAGTCATGATCTGGGAGTGCGTCCAACGGGGCTGTTTAGCAACCAGGTCCTGAACTCATTCCAGTCTTAATCCCAAAGTCTGACCTGGCCACACAGATTTTGGCTGCTGGCGGCGTTGGGAAAATTTAGTATCGTAAACAAACAATCTGATTCAGCAGAATTGGCTCACAAGCCAGGGGGAATGTTTGAACACACTTGAGGGGAGGAAAGGGGCAATTGAGGACACCAGATCCTAATCCTGAATTGTGATTAAAAGAATGAATCTTCTCTCCCTCACCCTCATGGATCGGGTTTTATGATGAGAATACAGAGTTTTTAAAACAGCAAAAGGCAAAATTAAACTCAAGGCACTCACAAGTTGACTTAATTTATGATACAGCAAACAACTTGCATTTATGTAGTGCCCCTCACACAGGGGAATGTCTCAGAGCGCTTGACGGTGGTGGAGCACGACAACAACAACAACATTACACTTCTATAGCGCCTTTCACGTCAGGAAGGGAGGGAGGGGAGGAACTGTAGACAAGGTCAAGGAGGAAGGTCTTCAGGCTCAACCTGAAGCTGACAACAACTAAATTACATTTACATACATCGGGAGGACGTCCCAAAACGCTCGTTTCTAAATGAGGAAGGAAGGAAGGGGCAAGGTGGACAGATAGAGGAAGGGTTTCCCAGAGTTTTGGGTGTGTAGTGGCTGAAAGCACGGCCACTGATGGCAGAACGGAGGGCATGAGTGGAGACAGTGAGTACCGGGTTGGGAAGTAAGTAGGTCAGAGAGGTAGGGAGGTGCCAAGGCTTGAAGGGATTAGAAAACCAGTGTGAGGAACTTGAAATCTGCTAAGAGGCAGAAGGAAATGTTCAATCTTACCTCTGCACACAGCTGGAAGTAAACCATGACGATGCTTATTTGGGAGCACGATACAACCAGGATAATAAATACCAAAAATAAGAATCCAAAGAGGTAATAGAACTGGTTCTCCCAAATAGCCTGGAAAACAAACAAAAAACGGCCTTCAAATAATCCTTATTTAACAGGTAACATGCCTTCGAAGCACCTAATCGTTTTAGCTAACAGCTAATTCCAATTCCATCTATTTGGGAAAGTTAAACACAAGAAAATATTTGTAACTTTTGTCACGATTTGGGGAATGGGAAGGTGGAGGGGAGGGGAAGAAGTTACGGTGGACTTTAAAAATAAAAAATAAAAAATAAAGGACTGATTCATGAATAATTGGGGAGAATTGCTTATAGTAATTCTCATTTCTAGGCTGTTATGATCAGAGCTTGTGCTGCGATGCTGTTACATAGAAGCGTGTTTGATGTAAACGTACTTACACTGAAAATAAAGAAGAGCTCAATAAACATGGCGCCAAATGGTAGGATACCAGCCATTAGAATTCTGTGGAAATAGAACACAAAATGAACCTGTTGATATCAAGTCATACAAACTTGCCTCCTTTAGTAACAGAAATATTTACCCCCAAATCTCTGTGCGCTGGCTGGAAAATACTTTACCATTCCAGCCTTCGTCAAACAATTACAACCCACTGAGCAATTGCGCCCGGTTGGCAAGCCAGGGAGAGGGAGAAGCTGACCATAGGCACAGTCAAAGAGGCAAGTCTTTAGGTGCAACCTGAGGCAACGGGTACTGCTGTGAGGAGAGTGGTTGCAGATTAGGGAATGCCAATGATTGGAGGGCTTTTAAACCCTTGAGTGAGGATCTCAAAGTCGATCCGCTCTATGACAGGATGCCAATGGAGTTTGGCAAAGACTGGGGTAATCGAGGTACGAAGTTTAGGGTGGGTGAGAATGCAGGAGGTGGAGTTTTGGATGAGCTGAATTTCGTGAGGAGGGGAGACCGTCAAGGAGGGCGTTTGAGAAGTCCAGCCGATTTGACAAAGGCAAGGGTTTCAACAGCTTGTGCAGTGAGGTATTGTTGGGAGAAGGGTAATGTGGCAGAGTTGGAGGAAAGTGGCACTGCTCAGGGACCGATTGTGGGGAAGGAAAGATAGCTGCGGATCGAACCTGAAGCCTAAATTGCACACCGGTTCAGAGAGTTTTAAGTAGAGATCGAGTAGGTTGAGGAGATCTGATCTGTAGGATAGAAGATGTCGACACAAGCCAAAGAGCATGGCTTTCGTCGTGTCGATGTTTAACTGCAAGTGCTTACAGTTTAAGGGTGTCTTATAAGAGTGCCGGATTTTTTGCAATAGCATTATAGAAATTTTTAGAAAAAACAGACTATTTTAATAACCCAAAGTACTGCATATTTCTAGATTTTATAGGTAGAATTCAACGCTGCCTTTGAACGTTTATTTTGTTTACCAAAAACTTTTAAAAGTTGTATTGAATGAACTTATAAATAAAGATTCAAATATACAGTAGTAGCCTGTTTATCCCTGACTCGATGAACCGGCACTTCCATATAACCAGCACGCCCCCAAAAAAAGTTCCCATTTGATAAACTGGAACTTATCTGGAACAATAGCGGTGGACCATTTGTAAATGCATAAATAATAACATAATAACAGAATATTGTATTAGTACTTATTGTTAAAACTACTCTCTTGCGCTTCTCACCTTTACGGTTTAGGTTTATAGTCCAGCGATTATTTTTAAAATGGAGCACGCCAAGTAGGTGAGAAAAATGGAGTGCAACTTTAAAGCCATACTAGTGGCAAGCCGATAACACTAGCCAATAACCAACATTGTCGCGCAGGTGCAGTATATCGATTTGCCGCTAATAGAGTCTAGGGCTATCGGCTTACCGCTAGTAAAGTCGTGAGATTTTAAAATCACGCTGCCGTTTTTTCTCACCTGCTTGGCTTTCCTCCATTTAAAAAAATCTCTGGACTGTAAACCTCAATCAGTAAAGGTGAGAAGCGCAAGAGAGTAGTTTTAACAATAAGTATCAATACAATATTCTGTTATTATCTGTTATTATTTAGTCTGGTGTGTGTTAAAAGAACTTTAATTTTTTTGTGGTGGGTTTTCGGCTGCGGGCCGCCTGAATATCCGGCAGGCACTTTAACCGGCATTGGCCAGGTCCCGCGGGTGCTGGATAAACAGGCTTTTACTGTACCTAAAACATGTTTAAGAAAGTCAGTTGTAAGTAACAATGATATGCTGTATTGGAATGTTTAAATACAACAACAAAATTACATTTGCATCGCGCCTTTCAGTTCAAACTTACCCAACAAATCTGTTCATATACCATCTCTGTTCAGGAACTTGCCGAGGTATTTGATTGGTTCGCACAGGGTTATCATACGGTTGCTTTCGGAATCCAAAGTAATAGCCCAGGTATACTAATGGGAGGGAGATACCAAACCACATGCAGAGAAGGGCCAGCATAGTAGGGAATGGAACCTTAAACACAGGAACAATACTAGTCATTAAGAGAAGTGAGGGAGGGAGGCTTGCTTCACACATGAGCCTGTGCAACTATAATCGGGAGCAATGACAAAATACCGAAGCACATTTTCAATCAATCAAATCTTTTATACATTTATATAGCGCCTTTATGGTCGAGAGGATGTCCCAAGCCGCTGATTTTATTTTGTTAGGGGAAATGTTTTTGTGAAATGTCATTGGCAAAGTCATTTAAATTTAACTGGATGAAACTCCACTTTTAGATCAAAGAGACCAGCTCGGCACCGTTATGTTCTGCTGCTAACAAAGAAGCCAAAAGCTGAATGAATGAATGCCTGCAACCAGCCTCTACTGGAGGCACATGCAAACACTGTGCTTTTGAGTTGCTTTTCACCATCCATTTGCTTTCTCACAGACATAGCAAAGCGAATAGATGGTGTGTGGGAGGAGGCTCAAGAGACAGCGCTAGGCAGGAGTATGGACAGGCAAAGTAAGACTTTTTATGGTGATATGACATTTTGCACAACATTAACTGAGGAATTTCTTGAACTGGGAAACACCAGTTTCTAATACTTACAGCTCCTGATGAATGTTCTCCCCAGATGAAACAATTCAGTATGAAACATAAGCCAAATACAATGCTAGGATAGAGGGTGGCAGTCTGCAAATAAAGGGAGAGTAATTATTGATGAGTAAGAAGCAAAGACTTACCAGAGCTTTGAGACTGAAATTTAAGATTCTTAAATGTATTACAGCTTTATTATAATAAACTCTATTTATTTATGAATAAGGGAACATCTCAAAGTATTTGACCAAATGCAGTGGGGAAGACTGAGCAGATAAAAGAAAAAGTAAATTGAAGGCATGGTTTGAAGAGACAGGTTTTAACAGGATTTGCAAGACAGTTAGTTAGAAAGCAACTTCCTTTTGGAAGGATATTTCAAAGGAAAGAATAATAACACTAAATAACAATAATCCTTTCATTTAATATACTGCCGTATCATGTTGTTGAGGCGTCTCAAAGCACTTCACAGGATATACTGTAAAGTGAACTGAATACTTGTACATAGTAGGGAACGGCGATATGGGATTTTTCCGGATATGGATATATCGGTTTGCTCATACCTGCTTAAACCGATCTATCGAGTTTTTATACTGCGCATGCGCGTGCATTCGAAGTGCGCGTGCATTGATGGCGCGCGCTCAGTCGCGGTGCGCGCGCATTGACGGTGCGTCCGCACTGACGATGTGCGCGCAGTCGCGGTGCACGCACATTTCGAAATGCGTGCTCTAGGTCCAGAAAGTTTGTAATGTTGGTGTCAAGGTCTGTTGAATTATACAATGTTGTTTGCTCTCTACCTCCCCCTCTCCTTCTCTCCCTCCTCTCCTCTCTCCTTCTCTCCCTCCTTTCCCCTCTCCTTCTCTCCCTCCCCCTCCACTCTCCCTCTCTCCTCTCCCTCCTCCCTGTCTCCTCTCCCTCCCTCCCCCCCCCTCCCCTCTCTCCTTCTCTCCCTCCCTCCCCTCTCTCCTTCTCTCCCTCCTTTCCCTTCGCTCCTTCTCTCCCTCCTTTCCCCCTCTCCTTCTCTCCCTCCCTCTCCTCTCTCCCAACTTTCCCCCTCTCCCTCCCTCCCTCCTTTCCCCTCTCTCCTTCTCTCCCTCCTTTCACCCTCTCCTTCTCTCCCTCCCTCCCTCTCCTCTCTTCCTCTCTCCTTCTCTCCCTCCTTTCCCCTCCCTCCTTTCCCCCTCTCCTTCTCTCCCTCCCTCCCTCTCCTCTCTTCCTCTCTCCTTCTCTCCCTCCTTTCACCCTCTCCTTCTCTCCCTCCTTTCACCCTCTCCTTCTCTCCCTCCCTCTTCTCTCTTCCTCTCTCCTTCTCTCCCAACTTTCCCCCTCTCCTTCTCTCCCTCCCCTTGCTCCTTCTCTCCCTCCTTTCCCCCTCTCATTCTCTCCCTCCCTCTCCTCTCTTCCTCTCTCCTCTCCCAACTTTCCCCCCTTCCTTCTCTCCCTCCATCTCTAAACACAAAATAGAACACACACACACCAAAAACAAAATCTAGAGATTTATTCTCCTCCATTTCTTGCTTGAAACTAGCATGTAATGTCCACGTGTAAATGAGATCTATTACAATAGAAAAGAGAGAGACAGACACTCTGACTGTTAAGAGTTAGAAGCCAGATTATCACTGCTGTGATAATCTGGCTTCTAACTCTCTCACACACAAAAATAACACTTACAGCCACAAAATGCCACTTATTTTTATGTAGTCTGAAGTCTGAATTAATGTCCTTCGCCATTGGCAAGCTCTCCTTTGCTATGCAAAAAGTGACAGCGTTCGTGATACTTTGCCACTTTTTGTCCCCTCTCTGGTACAATGTTCTCCTCTTAAATAAAGCAGGAATTGTTTGAGCTGCACTGGCCCCACTACCTGTCGCTTTCTCCGAAGCGCTGGTTCGACTTCGTTCTGTTGTCGACAATGATTTCGCTCTGAGGGCAGCGTGCTGGGCGGGGTGGTGCTGCTTAATGTGTTGTCGCAGGTTGCTCGTGCTCGAATCAGATGTCTTAACCAAGACCTTGCAAACTGTACATCTATACACACCATTACTGACTGCATTGTTTACAAAGTAGTCCCATACGGGGCTTCTTTTCCCCATGATGAGAAAGGTAAATTTTCAAACTACAATTTTCAGCGATGCGACTTTGTTAAGACGCCACGACTCACGTCGAGTATACACAGTAAAGTGTGCGCGCGCATCGGATGTGCGTGCCCGTTAATTGTGCGCGCGCACAGAATGTACGCGCATTCCATGCTCTAGGTCTAGGAGGTTGCAATGCCGGCGACAAGGTAAGCTGGAAAAGATCGCATTACACTGATAATACCAACAATATTGATATATTGCCAGGAACGATATTAAAAATATAACGATGTATATTTTTTAAATCGAATCTCTCGATATAACGGTTTTTTTAGAATCACCATATCGGCATACCGATCTGAAAATCATATCGGGTTTAATCGAAAAACCGATACATCGCCGTTCCCTAGTACATAGTGTAATACTATAATACTTATATTCAATATAGCCCTTTCATGTTTGGAGAATGTCTCAAAGTTCCTCACATGATTTAGAGTACAGTGAGGAACTGTAGCAGTGAATATTTCATTATAGATAGTAAAATGGAATTAGGGAATGAACATTCGGGTAAACTGTACCGGATGTTACAGATTGTGGAGGTTGGTGTGAAAGGCAGTGGTGTGAGATCACGAATAAGTTGTTGGTGATTTAAATTTTTTACAATTTAGAGAATGATCAGGACTAAAAAGCAGACTAGAGTGGGCATTAGATACAGGAGCAACAAGTTACGCAAATGCTGATCAAGCTAACGTGAAATGGTTGAAAATTATAATAATAATGATCCAGAATAAAGCTACGAGTCAGACATACTTACGCAAAAGGCACCTTTCCTCCACCGGTGACCTTTTAGAGTACGGTAGAGACGGCCAGCAAAATAACCACCAAACAACCTAAAAATTAACACAACAAACTGCTAATTGTGGGATTTCATGTCCCTCCTTGAAGCATATGTGCAATGTATTAATTGGAAGCTTTTTATTAATAATAAGATCTTGCATGTGATTTAGCATCTGATCATATAATTTTCAACGGCGTAATCACAAGAATAGCTCAGGATAAAGTGCAACTGTGCCCTTAACCATGAAAGTTTTTTTTTTCAAAATCCGTCTCTTCCCTGTATTTTTGTTCAGAGGATTAGCTCATTATGTAGCCTTAATCCAGGCTCTCCCCCACCCCACCCCTCCCAAGTATCCTGACATGGCAACTGCTGCTGAGAAATGGCAGAAAAGAGAAAGGGGATACACTTCCCTCATCAGTGCACAATAACCAAGGTGAACAGCAAGTTGAAAGGTTGAGACAAGAGTGGAGTGAAAAGGACAGGGTGGCAATAAAGTGGCGAAGCAACACAAAGTTTGGGCTTTAAAAAGTGTCAAGTAAGAAAGATTGAAGATAGAATAAGGAGACTCACAGTCTTGAGAACATCAGGAAACAATGAGCTAAGTAAGAGTAGAGAATAGTACGAGGGGGTAGTGCAGGTAGAAGATAAAGTGGGATCATGTCTTTGGAGCTTGAGGATGGAACAAGAATAAAACAGAATGAAAGAGACTAAAGATTGGCGAAAGCAAGACTAAATGTTGAGCAGAGGTGAAGGACCACCTATCACATGAATCTGCCCACGGAATTAATGTTGCACAAATGTACATCCTCCACCCATACAGAAAAGAACACTATCCTTGTCAAGAACTAAGCTCTCTAAAAAAGACATCTCACATGCATTAGTTTCCAATTGGTATTCGTAAGCCGAATGAGCAAGAATCTAAGCACCTCAGCACTTGCCAAACTAGGAAAGGAGTCCACATACCCCATGAACATGAAGAGGAAGCAAGCGGTTGTCATCAGTGCTCCTCGGCTGGATGGCGACAGCATTCCCAACATGGCAACAACTGAAAACGGAACACATTGGCCACTATTATCTACACCTCGGTCAATTACAGTAGAAGGCCATTTATCTGTGACTCGATGAACCGGCCCTTCCGTACAACCACGGGCCGCCCAAATATCAGGCAGGCGCTTTAACCGGCATTGGCCAGGTCCCGCAGGTGCCGGATAAACGGGCTTTTACTGTATTATTATAATAATCTTTGACAAAGTACCTTATCACATCTCCGAGATGTCTCAAAATGTTTCACAAGAGTATATTGTAAAGTGAATTGGTTGTATATTTTTTGGACGAAACGCAGTAGCCAATTTTGTAGCTTGAGTGACCAATTTTTCTTGCTTTTTTTTCGGATGTATTACCTCTAAAAAGCGATCCGCCAACCGATTAACAACCAGGTTCCTACTGATTGCTAAGTCAACTGAGGCGTGTGGAGTAAGGAAACTCGCCTAAGGTTTTGCCCTGTCCGGGAATCAAACCCGGGTCCACCCGCTTGAACACTAACCACTACATTGCGGGACTTCAAATGAAACACATCTGCCACATTTACCCATGCCTCAGTCAATTGTACCATATCATTGTTCTGAAGAAAACGTGACCAGTTGAAAGATACTCACTGATGACAATCAGGACCATACAGAACAGCTGGATACCAGATCCTAACAGAGAGCTGAGGATCATTGGATACTGAGGTGGCCTGAACACATCACCATGGACCAATTTCCAGCCAGACTCTTCCATTGTGTCCTCCTGCAAAGATATTTGTAACAAGGATAGTTTAGTTGAATCTATAGCAATCCTATCTATTCTGATTTATCGCTTAGCTCAAGACACCATCTTCTGTGGCACAAGTCTCTCTCACCAAACCCCACCCTATACTTCTTTCCTAATTCCACAAAAATAATTATTTGCAAGCTAGTTTATGACAAGTTCCAGGCAAACAGGATGATTCTGATACAACTATATTTCCTTTAAGGGCCCTCACATTCTCAATTAAGAATCCATTTGAAATACATTTTCAAAATACAGTACATACAATGTCATCCTCTCTGTTGTAGTTAGCAATGTCCTTCCTTAGAGTCCGGATGATGATCATACTCAGAATTCCTGTGGGAGGAAAAGGTAAATTAGAATTCATGATACAAAACAAATACAGTAAATCCCTGATAAGTCAACCCTGGTTTAACTTGACACAGCCATTTAAATCACCCTGCTGTCAACATCCTAGCCGCATTTGTTTATGTATTTACATACACGCCACTCCTGATAACTCGTCACTGAATCCTTTTCAATTGGAACGACGAGTTATCAGCAGTTTAATTCTCAACTATGCAAAATGGGGCTATATCAAATGTAATGATTATTATTATTAATAATGTTCTGCACAACTCTTCTGAGTGGAAGATGAGCTGTCCACTGATTCCATAGAAACTCAATTTCTAGTCTTGTCAGAACCGTTGGAGAAATACTTAGGTTTTCCTATAGCATAGTGTGAAAGAACTTTATTTAAAAGAAACTATACCAGATTTCTCGATAAATGGGTATAATGTGCAGCATCTGACAAAGGATTCAGTTAACAGACTGTGCGCAAACCAGCAATATTCACCCTTACCTGAAAGGAAGAAAACCACAACTACTGAGTTCACAATGGAGAACCAGTGAATCTGCACATCACTCATGGTTAAGTACGTATCCCAGCGAGATGCCCATTTAACAACACTGGCCTGAAAATACAAATTAAGACAAATATTACTACAGTTCTCAAATTGAACTGCCTCTCACGTGGTGCTACACGCTATATACTTCTGGCAAAATCCTTCCTTTTCTCCTCTCCTAAAAATATCATTACTTGCTGAGATGCCAGACACCGCCAGTACCTCTTCCAAATAGTAAATTCTTGACCATGATGAACATCATAGTAAAGTGGTTCTCGCCAGACGTACTCCCCGGATGGTGATCAGTGAATTGTTATGTTACGTGCTATGAATTTGGAGTATATGAATGCTCTGCTAGTCACAGTAATGTCAAATGTACGCTACACGACAACACAGTTGATTCATGAAACAGTACATCAATTTAGTGCGTAGAGCACTGTTCTTCCAAAACTGGTGATGCCGGGAAATGCATTCTGTCATATCACCATCATTCAAACCCTCCAGTTGCCACAATTAAACTGAGAGCGCAGAAAAGGGTCACAGATATGGGGTAAAGGCAGGTAATTGGGAGTTGAAGTACAGATCAGCCATAATCTAATAGAACGGCGGAACAGGTTTGAGGGGCTGAATGGCCTACTCCTCCTGTTCCTATGTTTGCTACATCACATCAACAATCTTTGACACTGTGCTTACCTCCCAACGCACAGAATAACTAAAAAGAACTTCATTCTCTTTCTTGGGGTCAATCTCCTGGGGAGTAGAGCCTGCAGCCTCAGGCAGGATGCAGTTTTTCTTCTCATCTGCTTTCAGGTCTTCAATAAACAAAAATATAATTCAATAAAACCCAGATAGAAAAAAACACAGAGCCCACCTACAAAGAGTTGGAAACTAACTCAACAAGCAAGTCAAATATTGATTGAATGCAAAAGATTCTTTCAGAACTGAAAGATTGTAGAGGAGACGCCTCCCAACCCCAGCTACATAAAGTTCATCATCCGAATTTACTTCATCATCTTTTCCCATGTGGCGACATGCACATTGCTGAATACTAAGAGGAGTTGGGCAGTGGAAGGTGGCGGGGGAAGCGGTATAATGCAAGCCCAATAGTATTACTGTTGACTGATTCACAGCCCAATGTTTTTCAGTATCCTGTGAAAACACACTTTATTCAACACTTTACATAGTACAGTAAAAGCCCATTTATCCGTGACCCGATCAACCGTAATTTCCGTATAATCTGTACCTCAAAAAAAAGGTCCGCATTCGATTAACCAGAATTTATCCAGCACAATGCATTTTTTTTGTGTGTGTGTGTGTGTTTTCGGCCGAAGATCCGGCACGTGCTTTAATCGGCATTGGCCAGGACTCAAGGGAGCCGGATAAGCGGGCTTTTACTGTATAATGAATAACTACAATAATAATAATGTGATTACCTTCGTATTTAAAACTTTGCGGTATAACTTCAAAACGCACCACTCTGTACGTAGGCTCCTGATCTTTCTCGATCTCTTCTTTATGGTAATAGACAATGAAGGAGAGATGGTTGTGGAGGTAGAACTGGAAGATAAGGAAGGGCAATTGCTTTCACAATGTTCACAGTAGAAAAGGCAAAGAGTTTCTAACTAAAATAAAGTGTTGGGTAAAGTTGTTGCTGTAACTTCTCCCGAGTACCTACCTGACCTCCAGAGTTCAATCCCTCCCAACAGTAAGTCAGAGAAAATTGTTATCTATTGACATTTCTGTAGACATTTTAGTTTCATTTAACCCGTGGTTTGTTTGAGGGTCAGAACGTTCACCCCACGGCAATGTGTCCACTTATAATTCTCATTGTTTAAGTCTACCGTTTCAGGTCTCTGCACATAGCAGACAGCAGCTAGTCAATGCTGTCAGCAATAGGAGTAACTGGCAAGCAGTTACAAAGGATATCCCACTGATCAGCATCATTACTCATCCCTGATGCTGACTAGCAGAATACAAGCTGGGAGCTCCAAAACCAACCGATGGAGCTGGGCTCTAATATTTGCTCACGTATTGAGCTAACTAAATGCCCACACTGAATTTCCCGCAGTGTTCAAACTACACAACTCTAGAAACCTGCGCATGACCTTACCCTGTTGTTGTCGACAAATCCCAGTCTGTAGCCGTGTTCGAACTGAACCTCCTTTCCTTTCTTCTTGTCTTCATCCTCTCGATTGGGATAAAATTCTAAACGTGTTGCAACCGGTAGGTTATCTGCAATTCTGTAACCAGTCACCAACAATAGAGACAGAGAGAAATATTTTCAAACTGTTTTTTCCACCAAGAGAGAAGCATCTGTCACACCAGTCCAGATAAAACTGTTTCAAATGTTGAAATTGCAACGAAAAACTCTTTTGTGACATGCATAAAAATGCTACTTTTTGGATGAGATTTGACACTGAAGAGAAGGGAAAATTTGGAGGGAGTACTTCTGGTTTGTAATAATAATAATCCTTGCATTTGTTATAGTGCCTTATCGCAACGAGATGTCTCAAAGCATTTATCGTTACAATATTTCCTACTTGTTTAGAAATGCATAATATATTCAGAGAGAGGGATAATGGCGAATACTTCTCCCTTCAAATAATTGCATTTTAGGCAAAAAAAAGTGTCAGCTTTGAGTATTCCTTGAATCAGGTCTGGGGCAGCCAGTGTGCAGCCCACTCTTATTGTGTCATTAACATAACCCCAGGTGAATACCTTTATATCACCAGTTAGAATTTTTTTTTCTCTCACAAGCCATTCTGCAGTGTGGACATCAAAAACAAAATACTCTTCCTGGATCCTTTGCTTAATGGGATATTTCAAATGGAAACCTCAGAACCGGCGTAGAAGAGATTTACAGTGAGAGCTGCACTGAATGCCGCCCACCCACTCTTGGTATTTAACTCGTGGCATTACAACAATTTGAACTGAAGGTGTTTGAAAGGTAAAGTATTTTTTTCAAATCCACAGTAAGTAAGTACACATACAAATGAACGTAATATTCCTCCTGGATCCTTTCCACGACCAGTTTGCTCTCCGTTACTGAAAACTTCAAAGGCTTGGTCGGTGTGTTGCAGAGCACTTCACATTTCTTTTCAATGTTCATGTGTATTTCATACGGGGTGCTGACTATGCGATCCCCTCGTAACACCTCTCCTGTACAGTAAAAAATTAAATTTTTACTTAAAACGAAAAAAAAACATATTTGAGAGCGAGAACAATCCTTGTGTGTTTCGTGCCACGACACCTCATTAGGCATTGTGTGTGATGACAGTAATTAAGGCCTTCCAACTTCCCTACGATCACACCCTCAATTGTAACTTCAAGATGTATGAGGTATTATGTGCCAATCATGTATTAAAATAGTTTAATGCAAAATGTAAATCTAGCAGATTGACGCTGTATCCACAGCCTCTTTTAGAAACATGGATTTCCAGCTACTGGCCCATCTCCAACCTCTCTTTTCTTTCTAAGGTCCTTGAAAGAGTTGCTTCCCAGCTTTGCTCTTTCCTCTCCTCCCACTCCCTTCAAGAGCTCCTCCAATTATGTTTCCACGTTGCTCAAAGTTCATCCAAAACTTTGCAGCTCATGTCCTGTCCCGCACTAGGCTCCATGACCCCATCATTCCCACTCTCGCCGGCTCCGCTGGCTCCCAATCCCCCAGAGGATAGAATTCAAGACCATACCCTCACTTTCAGGGTCCTCCAAGACCTTGTCCCTCCTACTTCTCTGACCTGCTGACCCCCTATCAACTGTCCGCTCCTTCCATGTAGCAGGCCTGTTCCATGTCTCCCACCCAACCCACCAGTGGCCAGGCTTTCAACTTCTCTGCCCTCACTCTTTGGGACTCCATCCACAACACTTCATCTTGCTCCCTCCCCTGCCTCCTTCAAGGGCTGACTCAAGACCCTCCTTTTCGACCGCGCCTTCAGCTGCCCTCCTACATCTCTGCGCTCCCTCATCCAACCCTGCCCCACCACCTCCCCTATGCTTGGGTTCTGAACCCTGACCGTCCAACGCCTTTAGTTGGGACGGCGTCCCAAAATGAAAGGCACATTACAAATGTAAATGTTGTCGCTGTTGTTTCCAAATTTGGTTTCAAGAGTCTACTCATAGCACAAACCCATCCATATGTCAGCACTGTGCAACAGCGGTACATGCTTCTTTGCATAGCAGTGAGAGTAATAATTCTGTCCTTCCCTAACCCACCCCCACATACCAAGATTAATTGCAGCATCTCCACACCCCCCTCCTCCTGAGATTAATTAAAGGAGCACAGACCAGAATTCAACCTAAGACGTTTATTGTCTGTGTAACCAGCCCTCATCAGGTGCCTTTATCCACTATAAGACACACTTGCTGTTTCTCCAGTCTATGAACTGGCAGAGCATCAATGAAAGATGCCAGACGAACAACATGCAGAAATAGTCCCCCCGTTTGCTTTAATTCACAGGTGCTTTGTAGGTTACAATGAACTTACCAAGATTTTCTGCCTTATATTCAATTTTTTCTGGCCGACAAAAAGGAAGGGAATAATATTCATAGGGGAGCTGTGTCCGTGAACTGGTTAATTTCACAGCCTGAAACAAAGATTTCAGGTAAATGCTGGGCACGACATTGAGTTTGACATTTTGTGTAAATTTATCTTGAGAGAGGCAACCAAGCAAATTAATCTGGATCTATATTTACTTACAAATAAAACAGCGGACCAATTCCATTTAAAAAGAGTAATTTATACAATACATTTTCGCTGAGCTAATAATAATTTTTGATTATATAATAAACTTATAACTAGTAATAACAGATAGCACAAACATCACTGCAGTTTGCAACATTGTCAATGTGGCAAAAGTATATTCTATATCAATGCCCAGATCTAACACAATCCTACTATCAAATCCTAAATATGATTGCGAGGTCAGAATTGCTCTCAGTTTAAATTTTCAGAGTTGCAGAAAAAAACTATGTAAGTACTAGGGTCCGGCGATATAATTTTCATATCAATATAATTTTCATATCGATACGCCGATATAGACATTTTAAAAATATTGATATATCAAAAAACAATATATTGAGGTAAAAAATCAGGATGCGAGCACACTGAACTACAAGACCCAGAATGCTCATCTCTATACACAATGCACAGACCGAGGTGCAAAGCCGCCATATTGTATTCACAGTCCTCGAATACAATATACAGGTATGCAAGGGCTGGGGGGGTGAGAGACAGCTGGGGGGGGGGGGGGGGGGAGGGGGAGAGAGACGGCTGGGGGGAGGGGGAGAGAGACGGCTGGGGGGAGGAGGAGAGAAGGCTGGGGGGAGAGGGGGAGAGAGACGGCTGGGGGGAGGGGGAGAGATACGGCTGGGGGGGGAGGGGGGGAGAGATACGGCTGGGGGGGGAGGGGGGGAGAAAGACGGCTGGGTGGGGGGAGAGGGGGAGAGAGACGGCTGGATGGAGGGGGAGAGAGACAGCTGGGGGGAGAAAGATGGCTGGGGGGATGAGAGAGACGGCTGGGGGTGGAGGGAGAGAGACGGCTCGGGGGGTGGTGGGGGAGAGAGACGATGGGGGTGGGTGGTGCGAGAGAGGGACGGCGGGGGGAGAGACGGGGTGGATGTGATAATATACAGATAGATAGAGATGGGGGGGATGTGAGAGAGGAGAGAGACACAGAGACACACAGACAGAAAAACACAGAGATGGAGGGTGAGAGACGCAGAGAAAGATATTTACCTCCTGAGAAGATAGGCCCCGAATGCGCGCGCCCCCAGATGCGCGCGCACCCCGAATGCGCGCGTGCATGTGCAGTACGAAAAACCTGAAAATATCGATATTTCGGTATATCTCGATATGAGCCCATTGATATATTTAATCGGAAAATTTTCCATATCGACGGACCCTAGTAAGTACTAAATAGCATCTTTGCGAGGAAATACTGTGAGAATCATTTTCAAACAAAAGGCACAATGTCACCAGACAATGTCAAAATGTAGCTTTCTCTTTGGAAAGGGAAAAAAAATGATTTGTCTAAACCATTTGTTATTTATTTTGGTCTGGCACTGACACTGTATAAGAACAATATAGAGTAAAAACCCATTTATCCGTGACCTGATCAACGTAACTTCCGTATAACCAGTACCGCAAAAAAAAAGTCAGCATTTGATTAACCGGAAATTATCCAGAAAAATGCTATTTTTTTTTAGTGTTTTCAGCCGAATATCTGGCACGCGCTTTAACCGGCATTGGCCAGATCCCGAGGGTGCCGGATAAACAAGCTTTTACTTTATGCTGAATACTGTATATTCATGTTTTGAATATAAAGGATCAAAGAACACCTGAAACAATTCAAATCATATTTTTTAAAATCAATATGTAACTTTCTATTTGTTTTTGTTGCTGTGTAAATCGCCCGATAATATGCACATTGTGTAGTGGAGTATTAAATATATCCCTTCTTCTTGTCAACAAACCTTCTGCTACCACTAAATAATAATCCTTTCATTTAATGTAGCACCTTATCACGTCACCTTATCACATCCTTTCATTTATTATAACGCATTATCACATCTTCATGTTGTCTCAAAGCGCTTCATAACGTGAATTGAATTTTGTACAAATTACAATATTCACACAGCAATTGTGGATCGAGGGGTGACCAACTTTTATTATCTATTACTACTTATTATTGCTAACTATTTTTATTACTGTCTTTTACTACTAACTAATAAAAAAAAAAATTTATAATAATTTCCACAGCCGTGTGTGGGACATAGCTGTGCGTAATCATCTGCTGCTTTTTGCCACAAAATACAATCCAAATCACATTTGTATAGTGCCTTTCACGTCGAGAGGTCATCCCAAGGTGCAGGAATATACAAACAATTCACTTTACAATATATTCTGTGAACATAAAAATTTGCTAGATGAAAGCATAGCAAATTTCACCTAGTTCCCCTTCCACCATCCTGGCAGTTGCTTGACATGTCGTGTCCCAAACTATACACTGAGATATTCTTTTCTCGCAGAAGTCTATCTAATTCATTCTTGAAACAAATGACTTTGACATTTTCTGCTTCCACTCTCTCCCTAGGGAGCATGTTCCATAAGTTTACTACCTGTGAAATGCTTTCAGACGTCTCAAAGATGTGATATGACACTATATCAAAATACAGTATTATTATTATAAAGAAAACATTAAAAACTCTCGTACCTTAATTTCCACTGGACGATTGTGATGGAAGTCAATTGGCGCCACACCTGGTACATAAAAACAATAGGATGCATGCAGGACTAAGAGCAGTACCGATGGCCAGATTAGTATAGCCTGAAAAATAAAGGGATTAAAACTGGTTAACATGAGACCGAACAATACCATTAACACTAATAGTGGTAACACTTCTAAAAAAAACATTTGTTCAAGATTTGCTAGAAATTTGCAAGATTACTAATTGCTTGAAGCAAATATTAGGAGGAAAACAAACCAATAAGACCACCATTGCACTTAAAATGTTAATTATAATTTAAAGACATAAGCACACAGTGAACAGTAAGTCAAGCATCCGATGGCTCAGTTGGTTAATGCACCTTGTGGCTTGCTGAGTTAAGGGGTATTAGAATCTGCTGTGTCACACTGAGGGTCGAGGGAAACAGGGCATATTCCCTGCTCCTGATCTCTTTCCAGAAAACTTCTGCTGAAAGTGCATGACTGGCCAATGGGTTTAGACAGGATTAGGTTTGGAGGAGGTGGCCCACAATCAAATAACCTGCTATCACTCACTGTCCATGCCAACACATGATGAATGATCACTTGAGTGAGGTACCAGAGGCTGCCTTTGCCCATGGGATTGTGCCCCTGCAATTGTTGCCACCTTGAGAAGAGAAGGGGTAACGGGAGAAAAAAAAATCAGAGGGTAAATTAGAGAAAGAGTACGGGGGAGAAACATTGGGAAATCATGTAGGTATCGATAAAATATCGACCCAATCAAAATATTTTGTCTGCAGTACAACGTGCAAAACCATCTCTGTACAATCTTGCATGGGTAACTGGGTTAATTTCAAGGAAAGCGAGTTTTCTGGGGTAAACTACAAAACAACATTTAAAAATGTATGCACGCATTCCTCAATTATTCACATTTTGTAGGAGGCAAATTATCATATTTGCATTTGATTACAGTGCTTTGTCATGTCACTGAAACATCTCAACTCACTTCATAAGATATACTGTAAAGATATACAGTACTGCAAAGTGCAATGATATTTTGTTTAATTTTATAAGTGAACAAGCCAATTTGCCGACAGCAACGTCCCACAAACAGCCATGAGATAAATGACTAATTTGATTCAAAGGGGGAAATACAGGGTTTATTTTCGAATAGTGCTACGGCATTGTTAAAAGTCACCTGGATCTGCATACACCAATGTCACAAAAACAAGCACAAACACAACACTAAAAGATAAAAATTAAGACATGCCCAAACCAAATTGCTGCAATACCAGTTTCAGATTACTAGAGGGAGCGCTAATCTGACAATTTACTCAGGAATTCTAATGGTAAACACAAGTATTGACTGACACAATGTTCATTCAGCTAACTACAATGTTTATTTGACAAGATGCCCCATAGATACATTTCCAAATCTAAACGCAGTCTTCTGTATTTCACTCTAATTTTACTACTTCAACTGAAGATATACTTTTGGTTATATAGAGGAATTTATCTAATTCACAGTGTTTCTTGAACACAAGGTAAAATAACTCATTCAGAGAAAATGCCACAAAATGCTTTATTAAAAAGAATACTAACTAGGTGATTTGTGAATAATACAAATACACAGCATGAAATCGTAGCTACGCATAAATATTCAAATTTGCAGGCTAAGTATAACCATTCACTGATCAAAACTCAAGAACTCATGACCGATCCCCCGAGCTAAGTGAAATCTATCATATCTCAACCATTAAAGTGCCTATACAATTAAAAACAAATACAAACTGCTGACATCTGAGTAAGTAGTAAGTTTAATTTACTCAAGGGGGTTCAGATAATATCACAAACATTGAAACAACAAAAGATATGGATATTACACAATCTGAGATTATATTATGACTTTTCTACATCTTAACTACTGTATTAACTATAGTTTCAATAAAATATATGTTGGGTTTAAAGTTTTAAAGTTACGCTAAAGTCCCACCAATTTAAGATTATAGAGTTCACCACACGTTTTAGCAAAACCCTTTGCTCTTTTCCATTGTAACACTGAAAACTCTTATCATGTCAATTGCAATCAATCTAGATTTTCTCCCTCCACCAAAACACTGAGAATGCAGCAAGGTAGAATAACCCAACTAGAATCAATCTTGACAAATAAAATGTAATCTTTATCTCAGTTTATACATGAAACCACACTTGAATCAATACTTGATTGTGTAATATTTTAAGAACACCAGGTTAGGTGCTAGTTTCCTTTCAACAGAAAAGTCAGAACTCTTTCAGTTTTAGTTTGAATTGAATTCTTTGCAACAGAGTTTATTTTGGAGGTGGAACACTCAAGAATGAGCTCCCATCTGAACTTCCTTGTACAATGTTTAGGTACTGAATCACTTACATCTATCTCTTATAAAGCTGTATCATTCCTATCCAGCATTATGGCAGTGTATTAGTGATGTAAGCAACTCCAGCAAAAAGCAATGCCTACAAAATAATCACTCGCATGAAAAAGGTACAATTGCTTAAATGTGGACCCAGTTTGTAGAAATGGCCTTGCAACATAACAAGGGATTGCTTCAAAAGCATTCATAACAGTAACCAGCAACGCAGTACTGCTCTACAATTTACATCAATCTGAAGTTTCTTTAAGGCTCATAAGCACCAGTCAAATTGTTAATTAACCTCGATCACCAAACAACATGAAGGTAAAGAGAAATATTGTGAACCAAATTGGACACAGTGACAATTTATGAGATCAGTACCAATCTTTAAAAATGCTGATGAACCAGTCCGAAAACTGTAAAGCAGTTAGTTTGACAGCTGCTGCGGGAAAAATACAGGGATAACACAAATCTAGATCTAGCAAAACTCAATAAATCGAATCCAGTATGTTTATTGATACATAACAGTTCTGAAAAAAAGAGATCAAAATGATGCTTTTGGGGGTATGCACAGAGAAATCTATTTGGTTCACAGCACATGGCCAAGTGAAGCTGATAAGAGTTGAAGATACAATTGCAAATCGATTTAAGCAGAAAACAGAAGGGTTTTAATCCACTGAACTCAAATTAGGTGTTATCTGTAATGAAGATCAACCAGTTCAGTAGCAAGTCATGTAGGAAAGGATACTTTAACAAGACTGTATTCAAAGAGACCTGCACTCACTAATGAAGGATACTTTTAGGTCATATACTGTACTAGGAAGTATTTTTTGACCCAAAGGGTTTTCAGTAGTTGGAATGTGTTACCAGAAATGATGGTAGAAGCTGTGCCAATGAACTATTTAAGAAATGACTTGATGCTGGTATGGGTAGACAGGAGAATATGCTGCAAGGCTGAAAACAAATGGAACAAAAAGCCTCCTTCATTGGAACATTTTCGTAATCAGAGTAAATCAATTCATGGTGAGAAATGTAAAGTTCAAATAGTAGCATGACTCTGCGACTCAATCATTTAGGTACCAGGGAAATCTGTATATTCAATCATCAGTGAGATAGAGCAACACATAAGTGACTTAAATCACATTAATAATTGATATTGGCATTAAGCGAACAAAACATACATCAAAACATACATCAAAACAGCACAGGGCAATGATTTTCAAGCTGTAATTTATCCACAGCTTTCAGATTTTGTTTTTAAATGATTCAACCCTTGACCATCACGGTTTAATGACATTGAAATCTCTACTTACTGCCTCGTAGTTCCAAGTATCCATTATACTTTAACTTTACATTTAAACTTTGGACGAGCACCAAAAAACTCAAACCGATTTTAATGCTAATTATAATCTTAAACAGTAGATTTTCAGCCAAGGAGTACTAAACAGAAACTGACAAATTAAACAGTGCAAATTCAGTCATCAGCACTGTTAAGGAAAGGACCTCTTCATCGAATATCCAGTAAAGTTAAGAATATCAGTTAATAATTCCTTGAATTTTTTTAAAAATAATATGCTCACTCAATTCATCACTGTTTATGGGACACTGCTGCGCAAAATTGGCTGCGAGTTTCACACATAAAATAGTCAATTCACATTACGGTATATTCTGTGAAGCGCTTTGAGACGTCTTGAAGACATGATAAGGCGTTGCACCAAATGCAATAATTATTATTATAATTCCATTAAATATAAATTGAAGGGTTTCCCTGTTACTAAACTACTATGTATTTGAACCGTATAACATGATACTTTATAACAGTAAAGCTCGAAGGTTTGATTCACAGGTGGAGCGAAACAGTAGGCAAATTTCGCTACTCCACACGCCTGTTTACCCAGCAGTAAATAGGAACCAGATGTTGAAGAGGCAGATTACTTTCTGGAGGTAATAATCACAGCAAAATAAATTTAAAAACTTTTTGTCTCAGAGATGAAACTTCTCATAACTGAGCCAGGTGCTGACACTGGTAGTACAACAAACTTGTATAGTACAAAGCAGTTTTTGCATAACACTGATGATACAAGATGAACAGTACAAATAGTCACAATTGCCAAAGTTTATTCCATTCGCCATCTTCCAGAAACTGTCAGGAGGTAACATCACCACCCCCCAAAACGTATGTTAAACATTTCTGTGCAGACCAACACAAGATATTCTTAACTTTTAAAAGGATTAGAAAGATCTGATGGATCCTTCAGCTCTTCGAAACTTTAAAAACGACATCACTGCACTGCCAACATTGGTCAGTGAGTGGAACAATTCATGGACATGTACCTAACCTTGTAACATTAACATTAAGCATCCGGAATTATTGTCCAGACACTTACATCGTCCAAAAAATTGCAGTCGTGTCGAAACCAATACTGGATCAATCCTTATATTTGACATAGCTCCTTGTGATGTCATGGAGACGTCTCAAAGTGCTTCACAAGATATACTGTTTAATGGATTGACTCTACATGTTGCATATATCACGTTGTACACTATATATCTATAGCATACATCCAGAACCTACACACATGGGAGTCGGTTACAAAACAAAGCCTTTAACCTTTAAGCAGAATTGCAGACCTCTGGCACTGAAACGAAATGACTAAAATGTCTATACAGTAGGTATTTGCTCGACAAGAAATAAAAGACAAGACAATCTGTGAGATCCCTCTCTACCCCAGCCATTCCCCTCCCTGACATAGGCTGAACCTGAAGTGAGTTCAAGTGCACTCACTATACGAGTCAAAAAGTCTGTGCACCGACTTGTTACGGTCACTGGGGGGGGGAGGGTCACTGGGGTAACGGGTTCGATTGCCTCTCGGTGGCTTCCATTATGGGCATTTCATTGAAGGTCCCAGGTGAGGGAGGTGGGGGAAGGGGCAGTAGTGACCTTAACGGAGGGTTTGAACGCTGGCCCCAAAACAACACAACAACACAGCGCTTGATCACGAGGAGAGGAGGGGGAGTGGGGGGGAGAGACGCTGTCAGGTGTAGCGACTGTCATGTTTGTGCCAGTCCAGCAAACCCTGCCGCCGTGGCTGACGAGGAAGCGGAAGCGCTTTCGGAGTGAACCCCACGGGAGTAGTGAGCGGGAGGGGAGGAGCAAGGCTCGGGGGGCGCTTTCCCCCTCACCCAGACTAGGGGGGGGGGGGGGGGGGGGGGAAGGACAAGTGGCGCCCGCTGGTCAGTGTGTTAGGGCCGCCGCCGGAGGAGGGAGGCTGACAGTAACCTGGCCTTGGAGAGTGGAGGGATGATCGGGGGGTTTGTTTGGACACGGGCGGTCAAGGCCGCCACTGACTAGACTAGGCCGCGGGCCGTCTCCGCGCCTCCTGACCCTCGTGTCATTTCTCTCCCCGTCTCTCTCTCTCTGATCGCGGGCCCGATTGTCTGTAGCTTACCCGCCTGGCCGCCATCTTGGAATCCACGTGTCATCAGTGACGTCGGCGACGGACGTGACGTCAGCGAGGGACACACCCGCCTACCGACTGGCCGCGCCCAGGCTCCAGGAGTGCAACCCTGATCACGTGACACACACAAACACACACACACACACACAGTACAGGTATCTGTCAATCACCAGCCACCTCATCACACAACTTCATATCTGCACAGCCATACATCATAATCATCCTTGCATTTCATAGTTAAATACAACAACAACAACAGTACAGTTGTATCGCGCCTTTCACGTCAGGAGGATGTCCCAAGAGAGTCAGACGCGAGTTGGGGTTGGGCACGGGGAGGATGGAGGGGTGACCGATAGGACCGCCGAAGAGGAGGGTCTTGAGGCGGGACTTGGAGGAGGCCAGGGAGGGAGGGAGGGAGGGGGCGAGGCGGAGGGACTGCGGGATGGAGTTCCAGAGGTTGGGGGCAGGGTGGCTCAAGGCTCGCCCGCCGATGGTGGGGCGGGTGGGTCGGGGGATGTGGAGCAGGGTGGAGCCTCATCAACCCAATGATCATCAACCCAAACCCAATGTTGTATTCCCAAGCGCAGCCTCCCCTCATCACGTTGCCAAGAAACTGCAATTCTGTGAATACTCTGCAGGCTGCGTCGTTGAACAATTGGTTTTGTTGTTGTTGTCAACACTGTGAGAATTTACTTGATATTTTTCCTCCTCAGTCCACGGTACTGAGGCCATTTATTAGATCCGCATGATATCAGCTAACTCACCACAGACTGGTATCAACTTTTACTGTGCAACTTTGAGGGCTCAAAGGGTTCTGTGCAGTGGAAAGCTAAAGAAAGTTTTAGCTTCGGAATTTGAATTTCTCTTATCACTATTGAAGATTCTTTGGGAAAAAAGCGCTAGAGGTGAGGAGGTTCTATCACATTTTGGAGTCCTGCAGCTCAGTGTTTAGAGCACTCGTCTTGCAAGCAAAAGACCTGGGTTCGATAACTGGTGGAGCAAAATGTTGGGCAAGTTTCTTTACCCCACATGCCTCTGTCTAACCTAGCAATTAGTAGGAATCTGTTTATTAGTCGGTTGGCGGATTGCTATTCAGAGAATAATAAATCCTTAATAAAATCAATAATAAATTGGTCACTTCAATCCACGACTGTTTGTCAGACACCGATGTGTGCAATTGGCTGCCGCATTTCACCCACAAAATATACAATTCACTTTACAATATATTCTGTGAAGCGCTTTGAGACATCAAGAAGATGTGATAAGGCACATATAATACAGTAATATATTATTATATATCAAATGCAAGGATTATTATTATCAACCATGCCCATTCTCCAGAGGATCCTCGTCCTCACCTTCAAGGCCTTACACGGCCTTGCCCCGCCCTATTTAACCAATCTACTTTCCCCCTACAAGCCCACCCGGACCCTCCATTCAACAGGACTTGGCCTGCTCCAAGCCCCCCGCCCGAACCGCCCCACCATCGGAGGCCGGGCCTTCAGTTTCTCCGCTCCCACCCTATGGAATACCATCCCCCAATCCCTCCGTCTCGTTTCTTCCCTTTCCTCTTTCAAGGCCGGTTTGAAGACTTTTCTCTTCGACCATGCCTTTTGTTCCACCCCAAAGTTTTCGACCTCCCCTTCGTGTTTCACTCCTTCCCAAACACTCCCCTCCCAGCTCGGGTCACACGCCTCCTGTGCAGCGCCTTGGGACGTCCTCCCAAAGTGAAAGGCACTCTATAAATGTAATTTGTTGTTGTTGTTGTTGCCTACAGGCTCAAGAACAGGTTCATCCTGTTCCTATGTTCCGATGAATATCAAAAGTG
The DNA here is from genome assembly GCA_035084275.1 of Hydrolagus colliei. Classification (NCBI taxonomy): domain Eukaryota; kingdom Metazoa; phylum Chordata; class Chondrichthyes; order Chimaeriformes; family Chimaeridae; genus Hydrolagus; species Hydrolagus colliei. Next base: position 11,206,411 of record CM068759.1, read on the forward strand.
AGAGCAAGCAAGTAGAACAATATTTGGGAGTGTGCCTCATGTAGAGAAAAACACAAAGCTGATTTGAAGGGCCAAATGGACTAGTTTTGTGCTGTAGTATTTTATGATCTGCATTTGGGAGGATTCCAATGTGGAGTAACAGTTCTTGTGTGGCTGTGCTTGGGATACTGCACAAAACATATTGCTTATTTGACCTCATCTACTCAATGCCTTTTTCAGTTGTTAGGCAGCTCTGTTAGGCAGTTCACTGTTCACTTCGAGCCAGAATTTATGGAATAGATGAATTGATATGCAATAATTAATGTAGTGTTTTCAATGGTCTAAGTATAATTTGGTTCTAAGTGCCATTAAATGTCAATGAACAAATGTTATTGCCTTAATATTCGATGCATTTCATATTATTATAAGATTTGCCAGTTTTAACTAAACGTATAGAGATGTGTATATGTGCACACTGAACTATATATGTATATGTCGATACTAATAAAGACAATATGTCTGCGTATCTGTGCGTCCGTCTGTGTGTCAGTGTATCTGTTAATCATGCAATAAGCAGTAGATGTAGAGGTGTGATTTCTACCTCACAGAAAGGTTTTGCAACTGGTAGTGTCATGGGCATATTGTTTGTCATTGATGAGCTATGTTAAAAAATATTTAATTAAGCCCTTCCCAAGTATGAGGTACGCAATGCACAGGATTGTGCAACTATGTAGCAACAGAGGAAAGCTCACACAGTTTCCATATTCTGCAACAAATGTAAGGCACATTTTTGGATGTCATAGGAGATAAGAGTTCTCCCATCTGGGCCAGACAGAGAGAGCCTGAGATAGTAAGAAAAACAGACAGAGAGACAAGAGAGTGAGAGCGCAACTGTGAAAGAATATATTGTAAAGTGTAGTGACTATGTGTTTTGTGGGAGAGACTGAGAAAGAGACAGACTGAGAGAGACAGAGAGTGTAAGAGAAAATAGATTAAAGGAATCCTTCTACTGAGTCCTCTCAACTGACCATAGATAAAGATGAAATGTTCATATCTATAGTATAGTCCAAAAACACGTGTAGGGTAACAATCCCTCCAAAGTATATTCTTAATAAGAACAATTTGGTCATTCAATCCACAACTGTTTGCGGAATTGGCTGCTTGCAATTGGCTGCTGCCACTTCACCCACAATCCACTACGGTATATTGTGTGAAACACTTTGAGACGTTTCGAACATATAAGATGTTTTATCCAATGCAAGAATTATCAATACTGTATTATATTGTATTATAACACTCCCCTCCCAGCTCGGGTCACACGCCTTTTGTTTAGCGCCTTGGGACGTCCTCCCGACGTGAAAGGCGCTATATAAATGTAAATTGTTGTTGTTATATTATCTGCAAATTTCTCTCCCAAGGGTGTCTGATTGCTTGTTCTGGTGATGTTGGAGATGTGCCTAACTCTGTCCTCACCTGATATTGATAAACACGAGCAGGAGTCTTTGCAGTTCATGAGAAAGGTTTCACATGAAACACAGAAACAGGAGTAGGCCATTCAGCCCCTCGAGCCTGTTCTACCATTTCTCTCTGGGGAAAGGAATATACCATAATAAAAACCTGTTATTGTCTCCTTGTTGTACTCTTTCAGTGTGCTGGGAATATTGCTCTCGGCTCAATTTTTTAATCCCATTAAAATACCGTTCGAGTGTGCGGCTCACAACAAGAGTTAACCAGAAAACAGTACAAGTGCAAAAAATAGTGGTTAAGGCACTTTATTTCACATCTCAAAGCATCAGGAAATGGAATGTTTACTGTGAATCGCTGCGTTCTGGAATTCTAAATCTCTTTCAAGCTATTTAAAAAAACAAGCTGTACAACCATCCTCTTAACATGATATCTTCCATTGAAATGACCCGATTGTATTTAGCTGTTAAACAAGTAAAATTCAATGCAACCAACAAAATGTGTTATAAATTATTTCCGACAAAGATTTTAAAAAATAACAAAACAAAGAACGCTGTCTGCCTTAAAAGTCATTTTTAAAAGATAAAGGAGATCAATTGAAGGATGGGTTTAGTTTGGATTGAGTAGGCGAGAATTAGTTTAAGAGGATTCTTACATCTTTATCCCTCTTTGCTTAATTTCATCCTGCTTTCTTCACCTCCACTCAATGACTCCTTCACCAATGTTTACGGCAAGTCAATGTGAAATGCATTGTCAACCCTGCCCTATTGATCTGGTTAAAAAGAGTTGATTTTCACAGGTTTGTATTTGGGCATTCTGCATTTTCTAACTTCCAGGAGAAGTTGCTGCGTAGGCCACTAGGATCCCTTGCTTAATTCCCTCTCCCTCAGCGCCCACCGTCGGGGCGAGACAATCAGTCATTCATTACTAAATTTAGGTTGGGCAAGGATCAGCTGGTTCCATTATAAAAGAGCCATCCTTATCAACAGGATTTTCCACTTTGCTGAGGTATGTGTGGAATTTTGGCATGGGGAAGTGATGAGAAGAAGGTGTGGGGTGGGGGTTAATGAATTAGGCTCTGAAATCCTGTATTATTGCAGTTACTTGGGGTACTTTGAGCTACTGGGTGCTATTGTAGGAGCTGATGAGGTCAAACGGGATCATGGCTCACCTCCAGTAACCCTCAAAAACTCAGTGTGCGAAGCCACCATCAACAGATAATCTTGTAACACTTGGGTGGGAGACGACGTCAAGGCATTTGCCTGACGGAGCCTGAGTTTTATTTGCAAAAGTTTCGTTTTAAAAGACAAAGCTCTTGTCAACGTTACGGATCTGTATTTACAGCGGCACAAAGTGACCAGGCGATTGGCGAAAGCTGCGAGCTATTGATTGGTACAAAAGGGAAAAGATTTACACTATTGGGGAGGTTTACTGTGCACCAAGCAATCTGGAAATTACTGTTTAGTCATCCAAATTATTGGAAAAAATAAACGTCTCCTAGACTAAATGCAGAATCCCGTAATGCATTTGTCGATTGAAAAAAAACTAACACCCAAACTATTGGTGCGAGAAGGAGGACGGACCTGGATTCTTCTGCACTGGCCTCCCTCCTTACCCCCTCACCACCACCCACCCATCCCCCCGAACATTCACCCCACTGTTGGCTTCAGCCTCTCTGTCCCCCTCTGGAACTCCATCCCACAGTCCCTCCACCTCGCCTCCTCCCTTGCCTCTTCCAAGATCCTCCCCTTCGACCATTCCTACTACCCCACCTCCCCCCACAATCTTCCTGATCCCAACCCACTGCACCTGAGTGCTTTGGGACGTCGTCCTGACGTGAAAGGCGCTATACAAATGTAATGTTGTTTGTTGTTGTTCCTGTTTGTCCTCCAATTTCCGTCGATGCGGAGACCAGGTTTCCAAAATTCCTACTTTGGACTTTCAGGGGGCACGATGAGAGTTAATCACTAATGAAATTGATGTTCCATCAACAGCAACTAAAAGCACAATGAATGATCTGTCCACCTCTCTCCTTGTACAGCTAAGTTTGTTTTTTGCTCAAGATCATTACCGGCCACAGATTTTCACAAACTTTTCAAAGTGACGTAAAGACGGGTAATAAAAAATAAAGGTTTATCTTCGACACTGTACAAATAGATTAAATTCTTAAACTCTACCGCAGGGTTTGGGGGCTTTTGTGGGTGGGGGAGGTGGGGGGGTGGGGAGAGAACTGTGTGCTAAACCTTGTGGAAGGAGTTCTCAAATGGGTTGACCAGTTTTTTCTTGAAAGAAGCTGATTCCCTCTCTTTGAACTTTGTAGAACGTCTAAAATGGAGGATGAAGGCTGAAGAGTTGCTATGTTCTGCTACAGAACACCCAGGGAATTTAACATATTAACTCAGTACTGTTTATAAAAAAAATTGGACATTAAAACTAACAAAATACAATGAAAACAGTCAGATGAAGATTTTTTTTCACTTTTCTCCTTTCATCTTCCTGACAACCAGTGAAAACACTGAAACTTTCTTCCCGTTAAGAGAGAAAAAAAATTATAGCGAGCGTTTTTCCCACTTAAAATCACATTGAGGGAGGTACGTGTTTGTGTATGGGTATCTATTTGTGGATGTCTAAGTGGAAACTAACATCATATTCTTAAATTTCTCTGAAACCTCCTTTCGTCCAACACACACTGTTTCTCACACACACACACACACCACACACACACACATGGTCAGAATACACAGGTGCACTACTCAAGGAGTAATGTGTACAAACAGTGATTTGAGTTATTTCCTCTCCCCCACCACCCAACCCCCTCCACGGCTTGTTTCCCTACAGGATTGGCTTAGGGCTGCTGTTGATACTGGCTCTCTGTGGCTGTGTAGAAATCCTCCAACACACTCTGCAGGTATTCGAACGTGGGACGGTCCTCGGGCTTGTTCTTCCAGCACTTTGTCATGATGTCGTACAGCTCGGTGGGACACACCTCGGGACGCGGCATGCGGTAGCCGTGCTCCAGGGAGCGGATGACATCCGGGTTGGACATTCCTTCGAAGGAAAGCAGACAATACAACGTCTCATTTCGTTTCGTTCCAATCCCTTCAAGAGATCCCTTCGACGTCTGCCACAACAACCACCCGTGTTCGGCGAGCAATTGGCTGACGCGTTTCACCCACGAAATACACAGTCACTACAATTCACAGTGTGTCCCGTGAAGTGCTTTGAGACATCTCAGGGACGCGATAAGGCACTGTATCAAACGCGAGGATTATTATTATTATACAGTGTTTCACATGGGGCAGCATCTGGGAGTGCTTAAGATTGCCGGAGCTTGAAGCCGAGCAGCAGCAACAACTTGGATTTACCTAGCGCCCTCTACATCGTACGGCATCTCAGAGCGCCTTCACAACAATGGATCTCAGGGGCGAGCCAGGGGCAGGGGGAGAAAGGTGACCGAAGGCACCGGCGAAGAGAAAGGTCTTTAGCTGAGACCTGAAACTGGGAAGAGAGGGGGAGAGGCGAAAGGAGGAGCAAAGGTGAAAGGCAAGGTGACTGTAGTTAACAGAGGGTGGGGGAAAGAGGAAGGTGCTCAGGTATGACCTGAAGGTGGGCAAGGAGGCAGCAGCGATTGAAGTACAGAGTTCCAGAGATTTGGGGCGTCGGGCCTGAAAGCACGGCAGCTGATAATGGAGCGGAGGGGACGAGCAAGATGTGGGAGACAGAAGGATGGCAGCACTGCTCGATGCGTTGCGGGCAGCACTACACTCACCTGGGTAGGGAGTTCGACCGTAAGTGATGGTTTCCATGAGCAGGATGCCAAAGGACCAGACATCGGATTTGATTGTGAAAGACCCGAAGTTGATGGCTTCTGGAGCCGTCCATTTAATGGGGAATTTGGCTCCTGGAGGCAAAACACATCCAACGTTTGCGCACATTCACATTGGAAGAAAGAACGTTTCATTCTTACAGCCCCTTTCCAGGGTGGAAACGTTGCAAAGCTCTTCACAAGCAGCAACAACAACAAATTACATTGATATAGTGCCTTTCACTATGTAAGAAGAATATCCAAGGCGCTGGAATAGTTAAGGGTTTGCACCTGAGCTCGGGAGTTGCAATCAAAGGGGGTTAACACATACACAAACACACCATATACACACACACACAAAAGCGCCATACACACACCACACACACAAGTGCCATACACACACACACACGTGCGCCATACACACACACACCACATACACACACACACACTGCTTAGAAAGCCAAGGCAGTAATCAGTTCTGGCAATTGACAATTCTGGCAATGGGTTGTTGGGCTCTATCCAGGAACAGTTGCAATGGTTAGTTCTGATACATAATTATACAAATTTACAGGTCCTGAACAAACTAACAATTACCACTGGATATCGGAGAGAGATATTTTGCTCTTTCAGGACTGGTAGCACATTTGAGGGCTTTTTTTCAAATATAAAAAAAAGACATTTACAAACTGATCATCAGGATTTGAGCACTGTCTCAAGTGTCTTGAAGACACGTTTCAAACCTCCTGTAGAAGTTTTCACGCTAGGAATTTAACGGTCTACAATTGGTATTACTTTACAGGGATCTCGCCAACTTTCTGCATAATCTCTGTGGGCTGGTGAAAGGGTTAGAATATGATTGATAACCGTGGAGCAAAATCAGCTGTCCCAGGAGTACAGACTCCCCACTGGCCATATCCTTTAGTAACTGAGGCTATTTGTCAGAGTCAAACTACACAACAAGGCTGGGATCGCTCCTGTGGAATGAAAGTCCCCAGTGAAAAGCGCCTGGGCTTCTTTTATTGAATGAAACTCAAGCTAACGCACGTCCGTCCATAGGAACGGAAACTGTACAAAACGGGAATTTCTACAAACCGCTTTGAGTTTTAATTTCTGTTTTTATTTTTTTGCTGTAGGGTTGGGATTAAAAAGATTTTGTGATGGTGATGGTGGGTGGTGGGGGGGGGGGGGGGGGGGTCATGGGGTCATGGGGGTGGGGGTCATGGGGTCATGGGGGTGGGGGGTGAGAGACATAACACAATGGCATTCTCCCAGGCACAGAATGTACAGTCCATTCCCTTCTATTCCAGACCATATGGAAATTTCCATTAAAGGTGTCTGGTTTGGGTATTCTCAAGCATGGCGATGGGTTTCTGTGTGCCTCCCCCACACACACATACCCCCACATACAACACACACACACACACACACACACACACACACACACACAACAGGCACAACACACATACAGTGGCATGAATCCAGGTTGAAGCCGATTCACAGAAAACCAGTCAGATTCAGGCACTGTTTTCCTGATTAAAAACAAATGAAAAAGACAAATTCGTTTTACACCTGAATCGTTGTGTTGGGACACTTAGCACCCCCCCACCCCCACCACTTTGGATTGACTCAGTCTCACATACCTTCCCTGGCTGTGTATTCATTGTCTTCAATTATTCTCGCTAAACCAAAATCGGCAATCTTGCACACCAAGGACTGAGACACCAAAATGTTGGCAGCTCTCAAGTCTCTGTGTATATAATTCCGCGATTCAATGAAAGCCATTCCTTCTGCAATCTGAATAAGAACAAAGGAAATTTAAAAAAATGTAGCCACACAATCGCGTCACAGAAACGTTATAATAAATAATGATAATAATCCTTGCGTTCGATAAAGAGTTGCTTATCACGTCTTCTAAATGTCTCAAAGCGCTACACAATATCCTGTAAAGGGCAGTGACTGTATATTCGTGGGTTGTTAAACTGAGCTCCCATCTACCCATATGCAAACCAATTGATTGTCGCATTTGCTGGCTAAATACAGTCACTAAACTAAACAGTGAAAGAGCTTCACAATGTTGGCTACTCCCTGGTTGATCAGGAGAGTCAGTTCAACAAATGTACAGCAGATGGCGCTGTTACCTCAGTCTCACCCAAGCCAAATGGTCCCTGTTCTATCAAATGTTATCATTCATGGCTGTTTCCACAATTTAATAATAATCCTTCCATTTGATACAGCTCCTACAATGCTGACATCAGTAAAAAAAAAAGGGGGTAAAAAATATGGTCACTCAATCTACGATTGTTTATGGGGACATTGCTGTGTGCAATTGGCTGCCACATCTTGCTTACAAAATACACAGTCACTCCACTTTACAGTACATTCTGTAAAGTGCTTTGAGATGTCTGGATCATGTGATAAGACGTTATATCAAATGTAAGGATGATTATTATTATTGTCTCAAGTGGGGAAGTGTGCAATGGTGTCCCCCCAGGGGTTGGCATTGGGGCCACTGCTGCTTTTGGTTTATATAAATGACCTGGACTTGGGTATAGGGAGTACAATTTCCAAGTTTGCAGATGATACAAAGCTGAGAAAAGTAGTAAATAGTGAGGAGGATAGCAGAGGACATAGACAAACTGGTAAAATGGGCAGACACTTGGCCGATGAAGATTGATATAGATGAATGCAAACATTTGATGATGTATGCATCTGATGCAATGATGCATTTTGGAAGGAAGAATGAGGAGAGGCCATATAAGCTAGACGGTAGAATCCTAAAGAAGGTAAAGGAACAGAGAGACCCAGGGGTTCATATACATAAATCTTTGAAGGTGGCAGCACAGGTAGATAAAGCTGTTTAAAAAAAGCATACGGGATACTAGGCTTTACAAAAGTTAGGAAGCTAGGATGAACCTTTATAAAACACTGATTAGGCTTCAGCCAGTACACTGTTCAGTTCTGGGCACCACACTTTAGGAAGGATGTCAAGGCATTGGAGAAAGTGTAATGGAAATTTATCAGGGCTGGTACCAAGAATGAGGGACTTCAGTTATCAGCAGGGGCTAGAAAGCTAGGATTATTCTCTCCGGATCAGAGAAGCTTAAGAGGAGACTTAATAGAAGTTTTCAAAATTATCAGGGGAGTCAATAGGGTGAACAAGGAGAAATTATTTCCACCGGAGAGGTGGTCGGTAACCCGAAGACACCGATTTAAAATAGTTAGTAAATAGTTACTAAAATAGTTACTAAAAGAAACCGAGAGGAGGTGAGTAGAAATGTTTTCGCTCAGTGTGTTGTTCGATCTGGAATGCATGGCTTGAAAGAGTGGAAGTCGATTCGATATCAACGTTTAAGAGACAATTAGATAAGTTACTTGGGGAGGATGGGTTTGCAGGGCTATCAGGGGAGTGGGATTGATTTGGACAGCTCTTTTCAAAGAGCCGGCACAAACTTGATGGGTCGAATGGCTTCCTTCTGTGCTGTATTATTCTATGATTCTATGAATTGTTGTGTATAGAATAGGTTGCCACTTCAATATAAGCGCTCTGAGACACCGTCTCAGAGACGCTGGAGGGAGCTATATAAATCAAAGTTGTTGTTGTTATAGCGCTGGGTAGAGTGCTAGGTTCATGGAGCTGGGTGCCATCCTTTAGATGAGCTATTAAAGAGCTAAACCTTTAACATCCATCTGCATAGGCAAATGGGACCTCAGATTAATACCTCATCCAACAGGCGCCTCTGACAAGGTAATGCTCCCCCCAGCACTGCACTACACTGCAGACTCAGCCTAGACTGTGAGGTCAATGTCTTGATGCGGGGCTTGAACCCACATGTTTCTATCTCAGAGGTGAGACGCTGAACATAATGTTAGGAGTGTTGGGCGCTGGGATGAGCAGGGGGAGGGGGAAGGGAGGGGAGGGGGAGACAAGAAAATATTTGGGCAGGAGGGAATTTGAGAGGGGAAGAGAGGTGGAGGGTAGGCAGTAAAGAGGAGAATCTTTCTGTTCAGAGGGAAGAAGGGAGGATAGATAAGATTAACTTTTATTGGCTATCAGAATATATTAGAAAAATTAGACATTGGCTGATTCCCAACATCACTGGGTAACTGGAAAGGAAAAAATATCAGCCATCAGTCAGTCAACATTGGCAGCTTCCACTGCAAATAAATCCACTTAGTTTGCAGCACGCTAATGTTGTCTATTTCAGCAATTCAACAAGATATAAATAATCAGATTATACCTTCTTCTTTTTTTGTATAGTTTCTGTTTAAAAATAGCACGTGTTCGAACAGCAATAAGGACTTTGCAACCGACACTCATAAATTAGGGAACTGACTTCAGTGAAATGAGTGGAAGACACCAACATTGGCCTCAGGAACAGACCTGCAACTGACCTGCAACAGAATGTTGCCGTTAAGTCCTGTAACTCAGCGGTTAGAGCACTTGTCTTCCCAGCGTAAGGCCTGAGTTCGATTCCAGGCAGGGTGAAACCTTGGGCAAGTTTCCTTACTGGATTGAAATGACCACAAATTATGTGCGCAATTGGCTTCCATGTTTCGCCCACAAATATACAGTCAATTCACTTTGCAGTATATTCTGTGAAGCGCTTTGAGACGTCCAGAAGATGTGAAAAGCGCTATGCAAGGATCATTATTATTGTTAACAATGAACGAGATCCATTCTTTGGGGAAAGAGGAACAGGCACATGGGAGTCATAAAAACGAAGATATTGTAAATTGCCTGCATAACTATCAAGAGCCATATGTGGTGCTGAGAGGAAGCTTTTGTTTAGTCCAGTAACTGAAAGAAATTTGGCCCTCGTCACTCTGCTCGAGTTAATAAATAATAACTATTAATAATCCTCGGGTTTGAGTAGCTGGCTGCATCGAAGAAACGCAGTGTGATTGTGTGTCCTGTAGACAGATGCAGACACACAGTTGTTTTGGTTACTAAACATAACAAAACCAAATGTTGTTTTTATTTTTGTGGAGTCCTACAGTTCAGTGGTTACTGCAAACAAGAGGACGGTAAAATCTTAGCTACGTTTCCTTACACCATACGGGTCTGTTTGCCTTGCGCTAGGTGGGAACTCGGTTGTTGGTTGATTGGCGGATCGCTCTCCGATTCCGAGGGTAACAATCCCTCAAAGAAAAGTGCTCGATGCATGAATGTTTATGGGGCACTGCTGAGCACAATTGGCTGCCACGTTTCACCCATAAGATACACGGCCCATCCATTTTGCGTTATGTTCTGTGAAGAGCTTCGAGATTCCTCAATGCCATGATAAGGCGCTTTATCAAATGCAAAGATTGCTATTAATACAGGGACTTTCATTTTGAATTAATCCCATTTTCTAGCCCTTCCTCCCTCTCCCAATCACACCCCACCCTCCTACACCCCCTCCCAAGTTCTTTCTGTCCAATCAGCTGCGGAAAAGAAGCTGTAGATCAGGTGTGTATGGTTCAAACCCGGGTTTATATATAGAATGTCAAAATACGCAGCTGTGTTTTTCGGTTCATCACATGACAAACAGGCTTGAATTATAACCACAGGAGCAATCAGCCAGTAGTTCAGCCAAACCCGACAGCTGAAGCTTCCCTAGCTGTCCCTGCTCCAGGAACATCACACCAGCCCTAGTTCCCGATCAGATTTTAAACATCACACATAGAAACTATGAAGCCTAAAGAAAAGAATGGCTTTTTTAAAAAAATCGGCTTGTAGAGCATTAGGACAGACATCCTCCCCACATGATAAGACCATATAAAAATAGATTTGCATTGTGTGATTTGTATTGTAAATCCGGTGTTGCTAGGATGTTAAGTGTGTGTTTGCACACTACTGCCACGCAAGCAATTGGTGTAAAATGAAACGAAAGTGAACAGACCGGTTTTACTGCACTATTTCACAACACTCAACTTCCCATCTGTGTTTAAAACATGCCAACTTTGGCGATTTAATGAGCAGACAACCGTGATTATTTGAACGCGGACTAGCTTTGTGGGAGTAGAGCAGGGGGGAGGGATTCCGAAAGGGAGTGGGGAGACGTGTTGAGTAAGGAAACTCGCCTAAGGTTTCGCCCCACCCGGGAATCCAATCCGGGTCCACTCGCTTTGCAAGGAATGCCATGTGTGATGTGCTAACGATCACGCGACACATCTCCTCCACTCTCCCCGAAAGCGAACTTTCACACATCCATTTTGAGATAAATCCTGAGAGGCGCTTTGAGGCTCCCTCCTGGCATGAAAGGAGGTTCATTGAACCACAAGCAATCATGATTGTTATTCATTTATTATTGTTTTGGAATATGTCGTATGTGAATAGATGCATTCAGCAGCAGCTGGTGGTGTGGTGAGAGAATGGTAGAGGGAGGGGGGGAGGAGTGTTAATCAAGATTGAAATGTTACACTTTCTTCAGGAAACCTCAATAGAAAACTGAAAATAAGTTTCTTTCACTATTTTATTCCACTGAGGTCCACAAAACTTTGGCTATTTTTACTGCAAATGTGTATTTAGAGTTTGCAGACAGTTACATCTCAGGCCCGAAGAGATTTGAAGTCATCCGACACTTTCCGCTCCTTCTGTCGTATTATTAACCAGAACGTGCTTCCGCACAGCGACGTTTGAGGGTTAATGTCTTAAGCGACTGCTCAGCAACAAGAGGGGTTGGGGGGGGGGGTTGGGGGGGGGGGGGGGGGGTTGGGGGGGGGGGGGCAGGAGAGGAGTTAAGGGCAGTCGAAGAAGATAGTAATCCTTCCATTTGATATAGCGCCTTATCACGTGCTCGAGACGTCTCAAAGCGCTTGACGGGGTATAAAGTGTAAGGCGAATTGACTGTATATTTTGTGGGTGAAACATAGCAGCCAACCACACACGGTAGTGTTCTACAAACAAGTCATGAATTAACTGATCAATGTATTTTCATTTTTTAAAAGGAATTATTACCCCCAGAAAAGCGATCCACCAGCCGACTAACAACCGGGTTCCTTCTTACTGACATGGTAAACAGAGACGTGTGGAGAAAGGAAACTTCACCCTGCCTGGGAATCGAACCCAGGTCTCTTTGCTTGTGAGGCGAGCGCTCTAACCATTGAGCTGCAGGACTCCATCGTTCTTTAAGGACAGTGTAAAGCTGAGACACTGTCGCGCTCGACTGGCGATCAACGCACCACAGTTGTTAGGAGGCGTAGTGTTCGTAACGGTGACATTGTGTGCATTCAGCCTTTATCAGGTCCAGACAATGAGAACTGTAATGGTAATTTACATTGCACTGTTGTTTGGACAAGGAGTGGCTTGGCTACAGGGCAAAACAGGTGTCAGCCTGGAAGCCCCCTCCTCTTGGGAGTCAGGACTTTGTGGGTTCAAGCCCAGCACCGGAGAGTTTGAACCCAAACAGACTCGTTGGCTTCCAGTGCGGCGCTGGGGGGAGGACGGGGTGGGAGTGGGAGTGAACGGGCCCCTTGCTCTGAGACTCCTTGGGAAGCTTTGAGATGTCCTCCCGACTGCACTTCTCACATCGGGAGGACGTCCCAAAGCCTATCCCGAGTGGGAAACCCACACCAAAGAGGTCAAACGTAACTCAAGGATTTCCTTGCCAGAAGGCACAGAGCGAAACAACAGCAACAAAAATACACGCGCATAGTGCCTTTCACTTCGGGAGGATGTCCCAAGACGCTGGACAGTCAGTGTTTTGGACCTGAGCAGGAGTCGGAATCAGGGAAAGTGGAGGTGGGTGGGGGGTACCAATGGCACAGTTGAAAAGGAGAGTCTTGAGGTGGGACTTGAAGGAGGCCAGGGAGGGGGCGAGGCGGAGGGACTGCGGGATGGAATTCCAAAGGTTTGGGGGCAGAGTGGCTGAAGCCTAACCCACCGATACCAATGGTGGGGGTGGGGCGGGGGACGTGGAGAAGGCTGGAGCCCACTGGTTGTTAGGGGTTAGGAGGTCACAACAACAACAAAATTACATTTGTATAGCGTATTTCACATGGTAGGGGTGAGAGGCAAGGCCGGGGATGGGGGAGGGGTGGGGGGGGGGGGGGGGGCTTTGAAGGTGAGGACCAGGATCTGGAAATGATTCCTCTGTGTGATGGGATGGAGCAAAGTTTAACTTTCTGTTAACAGCTTTTATCACATAACCATCTCCTTCCTGTTGAATGACAGGACAGATTGGCACACAGCCCCATCAAACCCACTTCCCCTTTGCGCTGGTAGGTGAGGCCAGCATTAGAGGAACAGTGAAATGCGGTTGAAGTTTAGGAACGAGATATACAGCTTGGGTGACTTCACTACAGGCTTTCCCTCAGTTATCACTATTGTTCCGGGTTGCTAACAGGCACGCACATTCCCCTCATAGTTACCGGGCTACACACAAACAGCAAAAACATCGACACTCACCTGGGCTGAAAAATCAATGAGTTTGGGTAACTGCACTCTGTTCCCTTCATCTGTCTTCAGAAAATCTAGTAAGCTTCCTGCAGGAGAATGGGAGAAAGAGAGAGAGAATGTTTAATCCCTGTTTTATGTTTAAATAATTTCAATCCACGACTGTCTGTGGGGACACTGCCGTGCGCAATTGCCTGCTGCGTTTTGCCCACGAAAATGTACAGTCATTTCACAGTTTATTCAGTGAAGCGCTTTGAGACGTCGAGAAGACGTGAAAAGTGCCATATCAAAATGCAAGGATTGTTGTTATAGTGGTATTTTTCATGGTCTTCTCCCAACATGGTTCCTATAGCTCCAATCTTAATGCACACACTTCACGTTCTACGTAGTTGCTACATCCCTATGCAATGAAGCTGAGCTGGAAGCATGACCTAATCTGACTTTACCCTTCAACCTCAAAAGCAATTTTGTACAAGCGAATGTGCAAACCAATTCAGGAAGTTCTGTAAAGCTACAAATTTGAAATCGGGCAATACAGTACATTCGAATTTTTAAATTGCAATATCTGCTATAAACTGGATAACTGTAGATTTATCTAACAGTAGATTAAAAAAAACTTAATCTAGGCCATGTCGCGGTAAAACATTGGGCAAGTTTCCTTACTCCACATTCCTCTGTTTGCCGAGCAGTAAGTACAAACCTGTCTGAAATCCAATTGGTGGATTTCAGGACAATAATAGCTTCAAGAAAAATAATAATAAATAGGTCATTTCAATCCACGACTGTTTGTAGGACACTGCTGTCTGCAATTAGCTGCCGGGTTACGCCCACAAAATATACAGTCAATTCACTTTACAGTACTATATATTCTGTAATGTGCTTTGAGACACCTCAAAGACGCGATAAGGTGCCATATTAAATGCAAGGTTTATTATTTTACACCTCCCTCAAAGGGGTGGTGGTGTCGGAGGGTGGAGAGAGAAGCATTTCTGATGGCCTTATAAAGGAGAGTGTAAAGTCTACAGCCCTTTTGCTCAATGAGCAAAGCCACCCACCAAGTTTTCAACACGACTTTGAACTGTGCCCAAAGCATGTTTGTTCTAAACTGTGTGTGAATACAGCACCACATTTAATCTATTCAAATTCTGGTTTGATATCAGAAGCTCTGCTGTCTTTAAAGGAACCTTGTTGGCAGGGCATGTGAGCTTGTCAAGCACATGGCTGGTATGGGTTGCGCGAGTTAACCCCTTGTGCACTGCACTCGCCAAGGTCAAGAAGCATTATCGACAGGATTGATGCCTTGCGATCCTTCTCACACTCATTGTTCCCTGGCGGTTACCAGCAGGCGATCGTACAGAGAACCTCTAAAAAAAACGAAACGCACGAGAGAAATTCACATCTAAGGCGCCTGAATTGAGAGTTATGCTCTTTAGTGACCACAGGAACTCAAATCCTCCCCCACATTTTATAATTAAGGCACTCACTCACACTGCGAGCAACAAAATGCTGGTACATGTGACATTATAGTGCAGCAAGCCACAACTGTAGAATCGCAGAAAGTTTACAGTTAGGTTCCTCTTCAGTTATTATGTCAATGCTGGTACAGAACTAGGTATTTGCCTAGACCTCCTATCATGCGATAAGGGCTTAAATAAATACAAGTTGTTTTTGTTGTGTCATATGTGTACTTGAGTGTACTGTATAAATAATGTATATATTTATAATATACTGTATATAATATATACTGATTATATATCTGGGTTGGGAGGACATCCCCCTGACATAAAACACTCTATATAAATGTAGTTTTGTATTGTATATATCTCGTAAGTACTGCAGGCACACTATTTAACAAGCTGTGTAAAGTAATGCGCTTTGTGGTATTACAATGGGTGAAAATATGCAGCCCGCCATTCAGGCTTCATTATAACAAGGTGTCCAAGATATTGAACGCAGGTGACTGGGTTGTAATAGAGTTTCCTCTACTGTTGAATAGAATCATACAATATGGCAATTGGCTGCCAGGAAAATATACAGTCAATTCACTTTACAGTATATTCTATGAAGCGCTTTGAGACGTGACGAAGACCTGATAAGGCTCTATATCAAATGCAAGAATTATTATTGTCAATGGGAAACTCTTGAATTTGTTTTCTGGGAATTGGAAACAACAACAACTTTCGCATTGGGAGGACGTCCCAAAGAGCATCTGACGTTGGGATTGTTAGCATTGGGAATGAGGGTGAATTTGAAGCTCTGTCCTGTCCTGTGCTGAAGCCTGAGAAGTCAGACAGCACTGGTGTGTGTACGCGTTAGTGACGGCTGCCTCTCGTACAGTGAGTGTGGGAGGGTGAGGTTACTGTGAGATATCAATCAAGCATTTGTGTTTGTGGCCATATCTGCCTTGCTAACAGATGATGAAACACACAGATACGCTCGCTGTAACCACATTATTTCAGCCCCTTTTACCCCCACGCCCTGTTCCTCTTTCCCCACCTCCTCCCAACCCTCTCCTCCCCCCCCCCCCCCCACCCCGCTTCCCACTATATTGGTCACGGGTTCCAAGTAAGTCGCTCAATATTTGGGGTCTTTAGATCAGTGTGGCCCCCCCATTTTTTTCCAGGACAAGTGTTAAGCAATGGCTGAAGCTCGTGACCACCGAGCCAGCCCCCACACTGACTCACAAAGTAGGACACAGCATAAGCGCTGAAACCAACCCATAAGATGCACAAGCCGTTACAGGCCAAAGTACACAAAAGGAGATCATTCTGTGATAGTTTCTCTTTCTCCACCGTTCCAAGTTCTGTGACCCAATCTTTCCTCATCCTCGTCCGACTCAATTGCTTTTGTGGGTGAGCCTTTAGCCACTCTGCCCCAACCTCTGGAACTCCATCCCGCAGTCCCTCCACCCCACCCCCTCCCTGGCCTCCTTCAAGTCTCGCCTCAAGACTCTCTTCTTCGATCGACCCATCGGCAACTCCTAAACCCCTCACTTCTCACCCACCCCCACTCTTGTCCTCAGCTCGGGTCGGAAGCAGTGACTGTCCAGCACCTTGGGATGTTCTCCTGACGTGAAAGGCACTCCTGACAAGTGCCATTTTGTTGTTGTTATGTCTGCACTACCCCTTGTCCCACCCCATCCCACTCCACCAGTCCTCCACTAGTTACTGGTTCTGCTCGACCTCCCAGCACCTGTATGAGCTCGGAGATGCTACCCCATGTGATCGTTAACAACTCGCTGCGTAAAAACCATTCCTCCGCGTCCTCCCTCTGGCTCTTTAGCCCATTATCTTAAACCCATGTCCTCCGGTTACCAGCCCACTACGCCAGAGGAAACTCCTGTCATTACAAGAGAGGATTTGATGAATGGGTGACACTTTATCTCATCTCTGGGGAATATCTAACTTCCTGCTACTTTTCTATCACAGCTTCAAGTCGTTTGATTAATGAGCTCAGCGTCCTGACCACAGCCCCAAAAGCATCCTTTCTGGTGACCCCCACCATTCCAGTTGTTGACTCCCCTCTGTATAAAGTAATGCATCTCCTTGTCTATACTATAGTATCCCAATGCTCTTACCAAGAGGCCCTCAAATCTAATCAGTCACTCACACCTTGGCTGTTTGTGGGACGTGACTGCGAGCGAAACACGGCTGCGAAATACACCCAGTCGCAACCGCTTTCCAGTCTATCCCTTGAAGTGCTTTGAGACGTCTCAACAAGACGATAATGCGCCGCAGGAAATGTAAGAATCATCATGGTGACATCTCAAGTTGCCAATGGCAATGTGACAGGTTTCAATCAACCAAAAAAGAGAAGCAAATTTTGTATTTAAGGAACCCTCCCAGCACTCAGGATCTTTGCTTGGTTTCCTCCCTACACAAGTCAAGCTATTTAAAGCACACATACACACACACACACACACACTGCTCTGCAGATGAACCCGACAGATGACTTAACGTTACTGAGCGACCATAGCCTGAGCAGAGAGAGAAGGCAAGAGAGAGAGAGTGACACATACACACACATCTCAGTCATCCACTCATTGTGTGAATTTCACAGACCGTAGTGTCTTACATCACAGAAGGAGGCCATTTTGGGGGGTTGAAATTGAATCACATTCCCAGACTAAATTTGCATGCACTTCTCTTTCTGAATTGAAACCAGTCACATTGCCGGGTTACCATTTTGATCTGCTGAACACCACTGCTGGTTAGAAATATTATACTAATCATTTGTCTTGGACTTGACGCCTTCTACGTCAGGCGAACATCTGTCATTTGCACAACTGACTATAATTACATCAAGTAATTGATGCAATACAAATACCATGGGGTAATCACCCTAACTCAGGGAGGGGCTCAACTCTCCTAAAAGAACGAACGCCATGGGCTCGGGGGTCACTTTTTTCTGCCTGATTAACAACAACAACAAAATTACATTCGTATAGCACCTTTCACATCGGGAGGATTCGGTGTATAGCAAATCACGGCCCAAGGTGCTGGACGGTGTTTCAGACCCGAGCTGGGGTTGGGGAGGGTGGATGGAAAGGGGGTTAAAGGTCACAGACGTAGGACCATGGGAGGACCAGGATGTCAATTGAATCCTCTGGGTGATGGGGAACCAATGGAGTCAGGTAAGAATGGGGTTGATGGGGTCAGAGCTTGGAGCTGTAGAGAATACGGGTTTAGAGTTCTGGTTGATCGGCAGACTGTGGAGGGATGAGTTGGGAAGGCCGACAAGTTGGTGTACTCGAGCCGGAACTTGATGAAGGCATGAATGAGAGTTTCAGCGGCCTGAGGGGTGAGGTAGTGGCGGAGTCGGGCAATGTTGCAGAGGTGAGGGAAGGCAGAGCAGGTCATAGCTTGGATGTTGAGGATCGAGCAACAAAAGGTACGTGCTCTGACTATTGATGTGTAGTAGTCAGAGGCTAGTCATTCGTGCACTTTGCATTAACTTCATTCCAAACGGCTGTTGGCATGTTTACATTAAGTGTGATTAATGTGTGTTGTCTCAAAGATGCGTTTGTTTATATTTATCATGGCATGTAAGATTTAATGTTGAGGGTTGTGGATTTCATTAAAGTTACTATAAAATTCCATTGAGTTTTTGAGTTTACTTAACCATGTTTTGTCAAGCTTTCTGTATGAATCAACGAAGGAGGGAACACCACCACAACAACAACAACAAAATTACATTTATAGAGCTCCTTTCACGTCGGGAGGACGTACCAACACACAAACAGTTAAGTCACAGAGGTGTAGCATAAACCTCTGATTGACTGAAGCTTCCCAATTTGCGTTCATTTAAACAGCAATCGTTTGTACCTGGCGATGTGGAAGAACTCATTAGTCAAGTTACACCTAGTTATAGGGACATACATTCATTATTGAGCATTGAACACAGAGGCCACTCCGTATACTCTGCAAGAGGGAAGCAAGCCACACTGTGAGTGTACATACGGGGAGGAGGGGGGGGTTGTGGAGGGGGGGTTGTGGGGGGGGGGGGGGTTTGGGTGGGGGGGGGGGTTTGGGTGGGGGGGGCGTAAGAACAGTCTTCACTGGATTTACTGTAAAGTGTAGCAACTGTGTGTGTTGAAATTCAAACTGAAATGATTTTAAAAAATGAAAAAAACACAAAAGTTTTCATGCAGGCAAAGATCAGGTAGAATTTTAGCGCTCCATTACATGAATGCAGTAAACTAAAAGGAGTTCCGTAGAGTAGTTAGCAAGCTAGCCTTGGAGGTGAGAAAATCTTAGGCAAGCTTCCTAACTCCACCTCTGTTTACCCAGCAGTAAGTAGGAACCCTGTTATTAGTCGATTAGCGGATCACTTTCCACAGGTAATAATCCCTCCAAAAAAAGAGTCACTCAATCCACAACTGGGACACTGCTGAGAGTAATTGTCTACCGTATTTCACCCACAAAATTCAGTCAATTTAATTTACACTATAGGCTGTGAAGTGAGTTGAGAAATCTCAATGTGATGAGGCACTATATCAAATGCAAGGATTGTTATTTTGTTATTAAAAGCCCAGGTCAGGCATTGTGTTACCTTTGGCCATAAACTCTGTGATGATGTATATGGGTTCTTCCTTCGTAACCACGGCGTTCAGTCGAACCAGCTTGTCATGTTGAAGTGTCTTCATGATGTTAGCTTCATCGAGGAAAGCTTCCACTGACATGGTCCCTGGTTTCATAGTTTTTACAGCTACTTTGGTGTGTTTGTTGTAGGTGGCTTCAAAGAGAGAGAGAGGGAGAGAGAGGAATGAGAGAGCGAGAGAAATAAAGGAACAACATGACCATCCCAGCTGGTGGCGAGATAGCATCAGTGCACAGGCTGAGGTTTTGGTCTTTCAGTTTCTTAAAAGTGATATCTGATGGCACCTCGACCATGTGTTTTCCCCCTCCCCACCCCACCCACCAGCTACTGTACTGGAGTGTTGCTCTCGCTTATGAACACAAGTCCCCACCCCCACCTTCTCCTCCCACCCCCAACCCACCCCACCCCTCTTCCGAATTATGCATAAGCCGATGTGTCAGGGGAAATTACTAGCTCAGACTTACCATTTCTGCGCAACTGCTCCTTCACTTCCACCTACACCCTGCCCTATGACTACAGACTTCAACACTCTCAAAGGGAAGAAATTCCACTCAGATCTAGATCTCCCTCTACGTAATATCGCATGTCAAACCATCTGGAGTTCAACAAATTCCTTAACCCAGCTTTCATTTCGTAAGCTGGTTTCTTTCAAGAACGAGTTCAAATTTAAGGCCGAATTCAATCATTTGCCATGTTCGCGATGCTCCGAAACTCTAAAGTAAACACAAATATATATATTATATATGTGTGTAAACACTGTATGAAGTGCTTTGAAATGTCTTGAAGATAACAATATGAAATGCAAGGATTATTGTAAAATCTGGAACGATATCTAAAAAAAAATCTGAACTTTGCTGGAATTTCTCCTTCACTTCTTCTCTAAAGGAGATTTTGTTTGTCGGTTGAAACTTAGGATGAAACTTACCCATCCACACTTCTCCAAACTGCCCAGCTCCCAGCTTCTTGTCCAATTTGAGGGATTCCCGCGGGATCTCCCAGGCGTCCTTCTCCCAGGGTTTTTGAGGCTTTTGGCTGATGCAGGAAGTCGTGAGCTTCTGACACAATCCATCCCCTTGTTCTGAGGAGGTAAACAGAGAGCAATGAATGACTGGGGCACAATGTTAGGAAGGTGTTAAAATGATCAATGGTGGTGGAAACCAGAACAACAGGGGCAGCATGTTAAAATTAGAACCAGGCCATTTAGAAGTGAAATCAGGAAGCACTTTTTCAGGCAAAGGGTAGTGGAAAGATCCCCAAAAAGCTGTGGGTCCTGGATCCATTAAAATTTTCAAGGCTGAGGTAGACGGATTTTTGTTACGTTGGGGTATCAATGAATATGGGACAAAGATGGGTAATTGGAGTTGAGGTACAGATCAGCCATGATCTAATAAAATAGTGGAACAAGCTCGAGGGCCTGAATTGCCTACTTCTGTTCCTAAGTTCCTACAAGGGTGGTTGAGGCCAGGACACAGGGACTCATTGAAAAATACAGCTGTGATGAAAGGACAGTAGGGTGGGTCTTCTGGAAGGATGAGATCAGGTGGGTCAAACGTCCTTTGTCAGCCCAACTGATCTTGTGATCAACAAAAGCAACTTTGACTCGTGCATGGTCAGAGCAACAAAAAATTGAGGCGGTGGAAAATAGATGTGATCTTTCTCACATCATGTCACATCCAAGCTGGGTGTTTTGACCTCGGTTACTCACTCTTGTAATGGTTGACAAGTTCCTCTAAGCTGGTGAAGGTGATTCGGGGAGAGATGTAAAAGCCACCATTATCCAGAGTCCGTATCTTGTAATGTTTCACCGTGTCGCCCACTGATGGGTCGTGGTCTCGAACGGAAAGCGAGTAGCTGCCTAATGAGGAACAGAGACAAGGCTCACACTCGCGACTCACAGTCATTACTCAGTTTCTCCTCAAACATCTCAGGTAAGATAGGGTTACCATATGTCCTTCCTCTTTGACTGTATCTTCAGTCACACTCCTACCCCTATCCTCCCCTCCCTCCACCCCTCCTGATCCCAACCAACAGCTTGACTGTCCAGCGCCTTGGGACGTCCTCCTGACGTGAAAGGCGCTATGTAATTACAATTTGTTGTTTTTGTTGCCCCTAGGTGAGGTATTGTATTCCCTGGGATCCAATTTCCACTGTCTTGAGTTCAGCGACAAACTGAGCAAGAACTTAGAATACAATTGTAAACCAGATACACTCATCATCAGAGAAACACAGTCGTGAATCCAACAACCTCTCCAGTTCAATTACTTTAACATAGTCATTGCTACATAAGACCTCTGAGCTGAGGGAATCCTTTGAAAAAAATGCCGAACTTTCCACTCCTGGTTTATCCCGTCTGTGTATATAGTGATAGTAATAATAATCCTTGCATATGATAATGTATTTTTCACATCTTCTAGATATGTCAAAGCGCTTCACAGAATATACTGTAAAGCGAATTGACTATTTTTATATTTTTTATATTTGTGGGCGAAACACGAAACAAAGTTTCTGCCATCTCACTTCCTTCCTACAATGAATAGGCCCCGAGTGGTTTTGAACAAACGTTTAATTTCTCTATCTATGATGGAGTGACTGTGCTTCTATATGGTTAGAGCAGGTAACCACCCTTTGTTTTAAACACACAAAAGTTTTCTTGTAAATCGATCGCATTTTGTCTCGTTCCCTACCCCCACCCCACCACACACTCACTCCCCTCTTCCCCATACGTTAAACTTCCCACAAACCAATTTCCAAATTATCAGGTGGTGGCCACAGATTCAACAATAACTTTCAAAAGGGAATTGGATATTTACTTGGAAAAGAAGAGAAATTGCAGGGCTATGGGGAAAGAGTGGGACTAATTGGTTAGTTTCATTCAAAGAGCCGGCACAGGCACAATGGGCTGAATGGACTCCTTTTCTGTGCTGTAGGATTCAATGCTTCTATACAATGCAATATCATTTACAAAGCGCCTTTCATGAATGGAGGACATCCCAAGGCGCTGGACAGTCAAGGAATCAGACCTGAGCTGGTGGGTTGGAATAAGTATGGGTTGAGGGCAGGAGAGTGACCATAGGTGTGGTCTTGGAGAGGAGGATTTTGAGATGTGCTTTGAAGGAGGCAAAGGAGGGAGCAAGGCAACGGGAATGTGGGATGGAGTTCCAATCAACTGGCCCTCCTGATCACAATACGTAAACGACCCGTATTAAAATTGATTTGATGTACACGTCAGAAATATCACTGGTCAGAAGTCAAACAGAGAACAATAACGATTAACAAAATAAGGAAGGCTTTAAGGAATATTGCAAATGTAACCCCCATCATGGAATCCTGTAGTTCAGTGGTTAGAGCCTCGCCTTACAAGCAAGAACCTGGGTTAGATTCCAAACAGGGCGAAACCTTGGGCAAGTTTCCACAGGCCTGATAATAATCCCTCAAAAAAAAATGCATCATCACAATGCACGACAGTTTGTAGGACACTGCATGTTGCCCACAAAATATACAGTCAATTCACTTTACAGTATATTCTGCGGAGCACTTTGAGATGTCTAGAAGATGTGAAAAGCACTATATCAAATGCCAGGATTATTAATATTAATATACTCTGGTTTCTTAATTTTGATGCATTTGAGCAGTGAAAGTGTAGCTTAACATTTTTGGGGGTCTGACACTTGCGGAAACCCATCACCGTGCTTAAGAGTATCCAAATGACACAGAGAGAATTGCACTCCACCTACACATGGAAATTCCAGAAGTAGATTGTGGGAATGGAATGCACACTCTCTCTCTCTCTCTGGAGGCACGCATCCTGCTCACCTATATATGGAATCATTTAAGGCACAGGTTGGGAAGAGCCAAAGCTTGGGGACACAAGATTATGTGTTGGGGTAACTGCTAGAGTCTGACCAGCTTGGTGGTGGGGGGGGACATTGTACCTTTGCAAAGTTCTTACCTTTTGTTGTCTCACTGTCTCGGATCATGTAAGATCCCTGTTTATTTCCTGATGCTAGGAGGTGCCTCTCTGCATCTTTCCTGCTGACGCCCTTGAAGAACCAGCTAGGGAGGGAAGGGCGGAATTGTAGCCACGTGATTACCACAATGTAATGGAGACAAGGTGAAACCGCGCCACTGTATTTAAACTCAGAGGAACAGGAGTAGGCTATTCAGTCCCTCGAGCCTGTTTCGCCATTCTTCAAGATCATGGCTGATCTGTACCTCTACTCCCATCCTTGCCCCATACACATCGCCACAACATTGCATATTATTATTGGGAAAAGAAGGTGCTTTTTCTTTTGCATGTAAGGCAGTTTGAAAAGCTATCAGTCACAAACGTAAGGATTATTATTCAAATTTAGGATCTCAGTCTTAAAATTTAGGAAATTCAGTCTTAAAATTTGGAAGATGGTGGAGAGATCAAGACCAATTTTTGCAAATTAAGATCGACCTTTCCTCAATCCCACACAATCGTAAAATGAATAATAATAATAATAATACTTACATTTGATATAGCGCATTTCATATCTTCTGGACGTCCTAAAGCCCTTCACAGTAAAGTGAATCAACTGTCTATTTGTGAGTGGAATGCGGGAGCCAATTGCGCAGGGTTGTGTCCCACAAACAGCCATGGATTGAAGTGACCAATTCATTATTGTTATAAATCCCGCGGTGTTAAAAAGCGCAGATACTCACTCCTGGGTTTCCAACGTGTTGTCGTTGGCAACATAGTTACTTGGGATGAAACCCTCCTCGCCGGTAGCCGGATTCTTCGCATTCCACCATTCCCCTGACCTGCAGCACATTAAAAACAATTGGGTGACTTTCAGAGTTTTTAGATTCCCCGGCAATGACTCAAATCAAGGACTATTTAAACAAAAAATAACTACCCCAGCAGACAGTACACTCTGAGCACTCGTTACTTCAAGGGTAGGGGCTCAGTGATGAGCTATCAAGAGTGGGGATGTTGACAGCGTGACCGACTTAAGTGGCAGGAATCCGTCTGTTGGGGTGTCTTGAGGTCTTAGGGTACTTCAATTTCTAACCCAACTTCTAAGCCAACTTTTGCACTGGAAGTGGTTCAAAAATGCCAATCAAATGTTAGCCAAATGCAGTTTTGTTTGATACAAATATAATTTTGTTGTTGCTGCTGTAGCCGAGGGTTTTGGCCAGTCGACTGGTAATTGGTAAGTTCCTGAGATCCTTATACTGCTCGACCATTCACCTTCAAGTCCATTTCTGGGACGTTTTGCTGTGGCCCAACACAACTCCCCCCATTTGCCTACGAACTCATAATTAGATTGCACTCGACAACAAAAACGTGCATTTATATAGCACCCTTCACATGGAGTAGCATCCCAGGGGACTTAGGTTTAACTCTCAGCATTTCAGAGCATCCGGTATTTGACAAATACTAAACTGTGTCTTTAATATTGAAGCCAGTTCTCTGTAATTTCCGTTTAAGAATCAACGACTGTGTCATGGAATCACAGAACCTTATGGCACAGAGGGAGGCCGTTCGGCCCACTGTGGCTGCTTTTTGTCAGAGCTATCCAACAAATCCCACTCTCGCCCACTTTCACCCCATAATGGCCATTGTAAATTTTTTTCTTTTTCAACTACCTATCGAGTTCCCTTTGGAAAGCTACCATCGATTCTGCTTCCAGTTAGCATGTCTCGAAGTTAAGATATTCTGAAATGCTACAGAAACATTAGTAAAGGTGGACAGACAACCAAAAATTCTTCCCCCCAACGCCCCCACCCAAAAAAAACAAAAAGACAAACTTACTCTTCAAGAATTTTCAACTTGTCTCCTTTCTTAAAGCTCAGGTCTCCCTCATGGATTCCGTCATAGTCATACAATGCAATCACTGACGATCCATCATTTCCTACAAACAGAAGATAATTTAGGCCATTACCTTTACACAATAAGAGAGGAAATATCACACCGACAATGAATAAGGCAGTTTACTGTTACCCCCAGCTCAGGTGCCAAGCCAGAATTGTCAAGCACGTTGAGGTGTTCTCGCGAAGTGAAAGGCGCTGTATAAATATAAATTTATAATGTGTTTTAACGATTGCCCTTGTCTAGTAATCTGTCATCTTAATGCGAATGCATTTGATATGGAGCCTCATCATGTTGTACAGAAGGTCTCAAGGCGCTTGACAGATCATGGTGCAAAGCAAATTGTGGATTCTGTGGGTGTCTAAATAACCTGGAGTGAAGCAGAGACATGTTCTGCACACTCTTATCGTCAGTTCTAAAAGCCCCTAAACTCCAACCACTCTCAGTCTGTAAGGAACATTTTACCTTAAGAATTTCAACAGAGGATAGAATTGCAGAAGATTCTTCAATTCGGTTGTGATTTGGTAGCTGATTTTGTGTCGTTCTTCCAACAAACAAGAAACCAGCTTCCAAATCAAGTGCTTTGAGATGTCTTTGAGGTGATAAGGTACTATATCAAATGCAAGGACTATTATTATTAATAATTATTATATTATCAATGTGCTAGTCTTCGCTTAATCCGGTGCTCTTAAACCTCACTGGGTCTCGCTGTGTAAGTCTAGTTGAAAGTTCAGGACATTCGATATGCAATAAAAACTTCCGAGCATCGTCATGGAAACTATTTTGGCCTCTTCCTATTTTACAGTGCCCCGCTTCCTGTACGGTTAATTTTATCACTCTGTGTAGCAAGTGGTTAGTCAATAACTAAGTTATTCACCTTGTAAAACGTCTTCCTTCTTTCAAGACCCTCCTCTTTGATTGTGCCTTCAGTTGCCATCCTACTTCTCTGCCCTCCCTCATCCCAATCCCCCCCCCCCCCCCCTCTTTGGGGTCCTGACCCCTGACTGTTCTGCGCCTTGGGACGTTCTCCCAACGTGAAAGGCGCTCTACAAATGTAATTTTGCTGTTGTTTCACTGTTACAGTGAAGTGACCACTGCCGCTTCGGACTCACGTCTCCCCTACTGATAGACCAAACCACTGACACCTATTAATAGTCAAGGCTACGTCGTTAAACACCGACTGTCTGTCGCTGGGAGTATTTTTAATTCAATTTTGGGTCTAAAAATGGCTTCAAGTACTTTGCTTTCTCAGAGGAGCAAAGCGTTAAGCTTTGACTAAAACATTCAGCAATTTACAGGACGTTCCACTCTATATATGGCTTGAGTGCGTGTATGCGAAAGAGGAGGAGTGCACAAGTGTGAGTTTGGAGTGTGAGAGAGAGTGTGAGTGTGTGGGTGGTGGTGAGGGGTGGGATGGTGGAGGAACAACAATAATCCAACCGAGTTGACATTTTTCATACCATCAGAATAAGCATATTATGTTGTGGCTCAAAGGAAATAGCACAAATTGGACAAGCACATGCAGAGAAGTGGCTATAGAGGGGTAGAGAAGTCAGTGTTGTGTGCGCGTGGTGGGAGGGGATAGGGGAGAGCAGAGAATCTGAGAGTTGCCCTGTGTGGTGAAACATGAGGTCAGATAGTCTGAAGTGCACTCAGTATCGAGCAAGGTGAATGACCGTCGTTTGGAAAGCACGAGATACTAAATGAAAAATCGAAAGGTCCTTGAAAGTCAACAGATCCGATCACAGGAGCATTCCATTGTCGCACTTACCTTCCGTGGATGTTATTATGGGCGAGTTGAAACTATTCTGGTTCTGAAGAGGAGGGGATGGGGGAAGAAAAAGAAAGAGATCAGTCTTGCTGAAGACACTCTAAGCAATCTTCAACTACATAGATCCATGTCACTAATTGTGGGGTATGTGTGTGTGTCAAAATTGGGCTCCAAGGTGTGCTAACTATCACATGGTTGATAAATACCATCAATGGGGCCAGTCAATTACTGAACATTAGCCATGGGTGAGAACTCTCTCCCTTACTCCTGATTGGGCTCCTAGTTGACTATACCGTCACTGACCTGCCAGCCACAGACAGTCAGTAGACACATTGGGTGAGCGGGATACAGGTAGGACAGGACATTGGTTTTGTTGGGTTAAGCTTGGTATCCTAGCAAATCCATGCTCCAACTCTGATTTGGAGCCAACTAGCTCACGCTATTTCAGAGAGCGCCTAAGTAAATGTATGGAGCACAGTCTCCCTAGGGAAACGGTGGAAGCAGAAAGTGTCAATCAAGTCTTTCATAAGCATATAAGATGGATTTGTTGTAGGAAATAATATCTCGGGAAACAGTATACAATTGGGGACATGACATGTGCATGTATCTGCCAGGATTTTGGAAGGCGAACTAGATAGATAAAAGACCCCGGTCTTTCATCTAGCAATTCTTATGTTCTTAATTCTACGATTGCGTGGGATTTGGAGATGGGTTGGAAGTTTTCGTTGGTGCCTCACATATGTAACAGCCTTTAGTTAGTTATGGACAGGCTTTAACTTGACCCGACGATGGGATAATTATCGCAGCCGGCATCGTGATTTTCAGCCATTTAGAAAAAAAACTGTATTGAGAAAAATCACCAAATCATGCATTTCACATTATTTCAAAGCCGCGACCCATTGACCTCCAAATCCAATTGAATGTAGAAATCAACAAATTAAATAGCAAAATACTCCCACGATGAACAGCAAAGGTTAAGCCGAGGGATCTGGGTGGTATCGTATCATCAATGTCCCCCTTCTATCTTCTCTTTTTAAGGTAAATTCTTCAACTACAAGGCACACGCACACATGACTGTACAGGAGGATAAGTTTT
Source organism: Hydrolagus colliei (assembly GCA_035084275.1). Taxonomy (NCBI): domain Eukaryota; kingdom Metazoa; phylum Chordata; class Chondrichthyes; order Chimaeriformes; family Chimaeridae; genus Hydrolagus; species Hydrolagus colliei. Next base: position 11,234,837 of record CM068759.1, read on the forward strand.
GTTTTCGGGTTATAAACGAGCATTCAGCAGAAAATACACTGAACGAGGAAGTCGGCAAAGGCAAGCCACAAGAGAGTGTTGAATGGTTTTTAAAAAGTCCCCTGAGGGGTGAATTGTTCCCATAAAAGGAAACAGCCCCCTGTTCCGCATTCCAATTAAAATGTACTGGCATTTTGTCCAGCCTTGTATGGAGATTCATCTCAAAATTACCTCACAGGTACAGGAGCGAGTAAGCGTATTCATGAAGGTGTTTTTTTGGAGGCAAATCCAGCAGCTATTAATAGCAAAACCAACCATGTGGTAAACTGTTGCTTGGGGCCAGAACACCAAGAGAAACTCCCTTCCCCTTTTTTTCCCATTCGAACCTTGTCACAAGATCTTTAAAAGTCTTTCGATTATCTTTGGTGTTTGGATAGAAGTTATTTAAATTCTGACCTGCCCCTCCCAGAGAAAAGTTAAGAGTGAGCAGAGCAGAGATGGGGTGGGGGGGTAGGATTAATTGTGAAGCTAATTCCTATGAAGCTCTTGAAAACGCCTTCCTGACGTGAAAAGTGCAGCATCAAATTTAAGTATTGCGAATAATTATTACTATATTGTGCGACCCATTGTTGGTATTTTGGTGGATTAGCGAGCGAGGCAATATCCGATTCTATCACCAAAAAGGATGAATAGTGGATATCATAAGGGAGATATCGATTGTGGCAATTATTTCTGAAAAATAATTAAAATGTAAAAATAATTTACTTTATTTTGAAAAATAATTGCAACATTTTAAAAAGGCAGAGGCTTATGACCAACCAAGAGGATGCATGCGTGTATGTTTTTGTGTGTATGTGTAAATTCAGGTTTTGTTCAGTCGCACAATAAGCACAAAAAAATGTTCACTTAATACTTCTGTTAATGTTCACCCACTTTGAAGAGCAAAAACTCAAGTTGCTTTTTCCGTTGCACAACCGTGGGACTGGGGAACAGAAGGGACAGCTTCTAGTAAGCGGAGTCTGGGTGAGAGACTCTGTTCACAAATTCAGCTGACAATAACATTCAACCACCAGAAGTGTCAAATCCTCAGAATAGTAAAGTTCCACTTGTGTGGCATTTTTTTTCTCTCTCTCTCTCTCTACTACCCTACACCTCCTCTGCCCTTCCGAGAAGTGGGCAAGTCGACTGAATTAGCTTTGCTGTTTGGAAATCAGAAGCAGCGTCCATCCGAAATGTGCTGATGCTGCTAATACTTTGCGTTAGAACCAAGAGCCTGATTTGGGTCAAATCGACATTGTAATGCCAGTTTGCTATATAATAAGCAGGGTCAGACGACTGACTTCATGTGCTGGGCTGATGAAACCAGCTTTGCGTGTTACTTTCTCAAAAAAGTTGATTGTGTTATTTTTACAGGGTAAACTTGAACGATTGCAAGCAAAAGTCCCTTTTCATTAAAAACTGTCTTCAATGATAGAGCACCCCCATAAGTGTAACCTTATTCAGTCATTCCAGCCTCTTTCACATTAAATTGTCCCGTCGGGTGGAATTCATGAGTCACAATTCGAATGTAACCGGGATGTGGTGTGTTGGGAAATCTCACCCCATTCATAAATGGGTCTCGCCCTTCTTAAGAAAAATTATAGATGAACGACGCCTCCAGAAACCTAAATATTGTGGAAATGTGCCAAGTGAAAACGTGATGCCTGCACAAGAGAGAAGAGAATAGACAGATACAGGGGAGGGGAATAGGAGGGAGTGGAAGCATATGTGGAGTATAACCACCACCGTATCGGCCTAATTAGGCTAAATTGTTCTGCATTAAATGAGCTTGCCTTGTTGGCTACTTTCCTTATTCCTGCTGATCACCATTTCACCTTTCAAACGAAATTCCTCCAAACAGCCATTCAGCTTTAAGCTGCATGGTATCCAGCAGTTGAAGAATTGCCTTAAAATTGGACTTTTATTCCTACTTACTGTCAAACGTGAGTTGGAGGTGGGATCTTTCACATAAAGAGCGTTTTGAGATTTACGTACGGATTCATTTTTTAAGCTTTTTTCTGGACTGGCAGACGAATCTTTCGACTTTGCACATCCCATGTTTCTGAGGGTAAAAGATAAAATGCCATCGATTAAAATTACAAAAAAGTATATTTGTCATTTGGTCGGAAGAGTGTTCTTGAAGCGCCTTGAAGCGCTTTGAGACGTCAACAAGATGTGAAACGCGCGATATCAAATGCAAGGATTATTATTATTATTAGATTTGTCCATCTCAATAATTCACCATCTTAACCTTACACTCAATAAGCAGCCAGTTGTTTGTTGACTGGTGGATCACTGTCCATGGTAATAATTCCTCAAAAAATAATAATTTGGTCACTCAATCCATGACTGTTTGTAGAACGCTGCTGTGCGCAATTGGTTGCCATATTTCACCCGCAAAATATACAGTCAATTTTACAGTAGCATATTGAGACATTTCAATGACGTAATAAGGCATAATATCAACTGCAAGGATTATTATTATCATTTCTTATTCCTCTCCCCACTCCTTCCCTCCCCTCTGTATGCGCTCTCTCTCTGTCTCAGTCTTAATCACTCGCAGTCTTAATTCCTCCAAGTATCCTGATGGCTTTAATTCCCACACGGGCCGGTGTCCTTTCACCCACAAATATACAGTCAATTCACTTTGCAGTATATCGTGTGAAGCGCTTTGAGACGTCTAGAAGATGTGAAAAGCACTATTTCAAATGCAAGTATTATTATTAATAATAACGCCAACCTATTGCCTAATCAACTGTCCATTTCCAAGTGCAGGTCTACGAGAGACTGATGTAAATAAAGTCAGAAAATGCTCTAAACTGCAAGTTTGCATTAACTTATTTATTTTCAGCTGGGACCCTAGGTCTTAAAGGGGATAACTTTTCCCAGGGTACAATAGGAGACAGGGATCTGTATTCCCTTCTCATTCAAATCCACCCAAACTATTCATCTCCTGATAAAAACATGAAAATATTATGCAAAAGCATTCAATCCAATGGTAATCAATGTAATCTGCACATAACAATGTTCTCACAAAGAGCCATATAATAATCCTTGCATTTGATATAGCGCTTTTCACATCTTATCGATGTCCCAAAGCGCTTCACAGAATAAACTGTAAAGTGAATTGACTGTATACTTGTGGGTGAAACGCAGCAGCCAATCGCTCCACAAACAGGCGTGAATTCAAATGACCAATTTTATTTTATTTTTTTTGGACGGATTATTATGACTAGGCATGTGGAGTGAGGAAACTTGCCCAAGATTTCGCCCTGATCTGCCTGGATTCGAAACACAGGTCTCACACTTGTAAGGCGAGTGCTCTAACCACTGAGCTACAGGAGCTTTACAGCCATGAGGCCAATGACCAATATTTGAAAACGGGGAGAAATTCCCTCTCATTCCTTTAATGTCCACCTGGACTTGGTTCAATGTCTCATCCACAGGAAGACACCTCTGACAATACAACATTCCCCCCAGCACTGCACTGACAACTTAGATAGACACAGATAAAAACCATAATGGATCCCACCACCTTCTGACTCGGAGGTGAGAGTGATATCGGCTGAGCCAAGCCGACAAGCCGACACCTAGTTAATGGAAAGTTAACGGGGTTTCCTTCAGCTGGTTTGCACAAGAACAACAACAACAACAAAATTACATTTATAGAGCGCCTTTCACATCGGGAGGACATCCTAAGGGACTGAACAGTCAGGTCGGGACCCGAGCAAGGGAGAGGGGGAGGGAGAGTGTTGGGAGGGCAGCAGAAGGCACGGTCGAAAGGAGGGTCTTGAGACCTGCCTTGAAGGAGGTGAGGGAGGGAACGAGGCGAAGGGACTGTGGGATGGAGTTCCAAAGTGTGTGGGGGGGGGGGGGGGGGGGGGGCGGAGGCTGAAATAACAACAATATAGCATCTTCTTCACCCCCCGGAGTAGCCTCCCAGAGCGCTTCACAGTGGTGCAGTCTAATAATAATAATCCTTGCATTTGATGTAGTGCTTTTCACATCTTATTGATGTCTCAAAAGCGATCACAGAATATACTGTAAAGTGAATTGACTGTATATTTGTGGCGAAACGCGGCAGCCAATTGCGCACAGCAGCGTCCCCCACAAACAGTCGTGGATTGGAATGGCCAATTTTTATTATTGTTTTTTTGGAAGGATTATTATCAGTCGTGTGGAGTAAGGAAACTTACCCAAGGTTTCGCCCTGACCTGTCTGGACTCAAACACAGGTCTCATGCTTGTAAGGCGAGTGCTCTAACCACTGAGCTACAGGAGCTCCACTGACAACTTAGTGGTCTGACAATTTAGCAAAATGTCGTAAAGTGCAGTGGCTATGTGGGTGAAACGTAGCAGCCAATTGTGCACAACGGCTCCCCACAAACAGTGGTGGATTGAGAAATGAACAAGCTTCCAAATTATTATGAATAATAATATTGATATTACAATAATGATAATGAGGGAAACTGTTATTTCAGAACAACCAGGTCCTCTCATTTATGTACCAGTTTTCTTATGCACCCAAACAATTCTCAATGTCTTAAAATGCTTTCGGAAGAAGCACGGCAGAAACTACTTTCAATTCTAATACTAATAACACTTTCATTTGATACAGCGCTTTTCACATCTTCTACATGTCTCAAAGCGCTTCGCAGAATATACAGTACTGTAAAGTGAATTGACTGTGTATTTGTGGGCGAAATGCAGCAGCCAGTTGCGTACAGCAGTGTCCCACAAACAGTCATGGATTGAAATGGACAATTTTTAATTTTTGTGAGGGATAATTATCAGGCGTGTGGAGAAAGGAAACTTGCCCAATGTTTCACTCTGCCTGGAATCGAATCTAGGTCTCTTGCTTGTGAGGCAAGTTCTCTAACCACTGAGCTACAGGACTTGTACTACAACAACAACAACAAAATGACATTTATACGAGCCATTGAGGAGAGTAACTTGCATTTATATAGCACCCTTTCTGCGGTTAACAGTGTTCGGAGCTTAACGCGATCCAACGAGAGGAAGGCCGTCAAAGCAATGACAGCTTGCAAGATCTCTCTTAAACAGTCACGTGTGGGTTGATGAAATAGATTGGGAGGCAGTTAATTCTTATCTGTTAAAAATCCACAAACAATACCATTTCTCGGTGTGGTAAAAAAATATATACTTTGCTCTCAAAAGTGCTACGTTCAAAACAAAAGGAGTTTAACACCCGGCTGGTGGGGCTGAATGCTCTGTTTCCGTGCAGCAGCATTCGGCGGAAGCTAAAGACTTGGTAAGATTTCAGGCCTCAGGAACCCGCACTGTATAACAACAACAACAGCCACAAAATTACATTGAATTACGCCCCCCTTTAGATCACGTCGGGAGGCCGTCCAATCGATAATCAATCGATTTAAGACCCTCGCACTCTCGATTATAATAATAATCCTTGCATTTGATATAACTCCTTATCACAACTTCAAAATATCTTAAAACACGTCACAGAATATACTGTAAAGTGAATTGACTGTATATCTGTGGGCGAAACGCAACAGTCAATTGTACACAGCAGTGTCGGACAAACAGTCATGGATTGAAATGACCAGTTTCTAATTGTTTTTTATGAGGGATTATTAACAGGCGTGTGGAGTAAGGAAACTTACCCAAAGGTTTCTCCCTGCCTGGAGTCGAACCCAGGTTTCTCGCTTGCAAGACAAGTGCTCTAACCAATGAGCTACAGGACTCTAAATTACAAATGACTTAATGATCTGGCACATCCCTAGCTCTCTAACGTATATTCACCATATCCCTCTACTCAAACCCCTTCACAAAGCCAGCTCTGCCTGTCCTCAAACCTCCCCTCCGACCCCACACCACTCCATCGGTGGCCGTGCATTCTGCAACATCAGCCTAAACCTCTGGAACTCCTTTCCTCAATCTCTCCACCTCGCCCCCCCCCCCCCCCCCCCACCCACTCTTCAGATCACACATAAATATTTTCCTCTTCGATCAAATCTCACCATTGTTAAGCGCTACAATACCTCACACAGTGGAAATGCAAGCTGTCGTTGTCGGGTTTCAGGGAAGAAAAATCTCCATAACAGAAATGTTAACAGTCCCCATGCGTGGCACATGGAAATGAGAAGCAAATTACAATACTTCTTCCTAAAAACTTTTAGAGCAACAGAAAATGTCAGATAGAAATCATGCATTGTTGTCAAACCCAGCAATATGTTGGACAACGAATCAGTCTAATTTCTTTACAGATTTGAGTTCAAATAGCTTCAAAACCAATGTTCCCCTCAACCCATGAATCTCCCACCCAGCCCATGGGTAAGTCAGGCTGAGAGGAAGCAAGCTACTCATATTTTCATTGCAATTTATATGCTGAAAGAATCCAAAACGGTTCGCCCACAAGATATATGCAGTCGATTCGCTTTGCAATGTATTCTGTGACGCACTTTGAGACATCCCAATGATGTGATAAGATGCTACATCGAATGTTAGGCTTATTAATATAAATATTCTAATAAGAATACTACTTGCGTATACTATTACTATTAAAACACTGTACAGTAATTGTCAATTGTACTGATTGCTCTTTTAGCATGTGGGAAAAAAGACAGCATTCACACTACCTTAAACAAGGTTGTTGGGAAAAAATTGAAGTGATATTTATTGGGCTTATCAATAAGGTATGGAATTCAACATTTTCATCCTGTGCCTATCATCAGCCACTGTTACAACAACAACAACAACTTCAATTTATATAGCGCCCTCCACGCCGGACGGCGTCTCAGAGCGCTTGTTACACTCCTAACCTCTAGAGCTCGCTCGCCCGCTCCCTCCGTCCTCCTCAGACTCCCCCACCACCATCACACACACTCTCCTCCCTCTCTATGGTTTTGCGAATACCTATACCACCCAAAAAAAAAGGTTCTTTCTTCCTGTGCCAACTGTCACCTCCCCACACACACCCTACGCTCAGTAACTGTACCAACCTATACCAACCAATGCTTGGTAATCAGCCAAGATAACATGGAACAAGATACATATGATAATAATAATACTTGCATTGATCCAGCGCTTTTCAAAACACTTCAATAATATACACAACTGCAGTGGGGTCCGGTAGCTCAGTGATTAGAGCACTCGCCTCGCAAGCAAAAGAGCTGGGTTCTAGTCCTAGCAGGGTGAAATATTGGGCACCCTTACCCCACACACCTCTATTTACTGAGCAGTAAGTAGAAACCTGGACCCGATTGGCGGGTCCCTCCCTCCCCCACTCCTCAGACACCCCCACCTCCCCTACTAAACAGATTCCCCTCTATTGTTTTGTGACTATTTATTCCACCCAAAAATAAAAGGTTATTTTTCTCTGTGCTCGGGGATAGTAATACAGTATACACAAATATACACTTTACAGTATTTTCTGTGCAGCGTTTCGAGTCTCTAGAAGATGTGAAAAGCACTACGTCAAATGATAATTATTATTTTAAGGGAGGTACATCTAGAAGGGAACAGAATTCCTTCGATGTTCTGTACATTGATAGGAACTGCTTTTTTTTTCCCCCCCGATAAAAATGAACTTACTCTCACTCCAAGTAGATTGAGAGTAAGTAGTCACGGGCTCACTGTTGCCTTTGGGTTGATGGGTTCAAGCCCCCACCACATCAGGACTTTGAGCCCATGGTCTCGGATAACATTCCAGCACAGCGCTGGGGGCAGTGTGGCATTGCCAGGGAGACCAAGCTTCAGATAAGACACTATGATAATTCCAATAAGATAAACCTATGTCTTGCTGCGTCTGCTCCCAGCGGCGTTAACGATCCCGTAGCGCTATCTGAAAAGAGAACGGAGTTTCTCACAGTGTTACTGGCCAACAATCTCCCAGATACAATTGTCCGCTGTTGCGCGGCACTGCTGTGCGGACATTAGCCGCCGCATTCGCCTGCAAAATGCTCAGTCACTGCACTTTACAGCAAACCCTGCGAAGCAATTGGAACCTTTTTGATGATGAGCTAACTCTTTCGCTTGATGTGGGACCTGAGCCCCACAAACCTTCTGACTCAACAGGCGAGAGAGCTCCCAACCAAGCCAAGACTGGCACTTAAAGCCTAAAGCCAGCGCCTTGGGACGTCCTCCCGAACGTGAAAGGCGCACTCCAAATGTAATTTTGTTGCTATAGTAAAGACACCACGTACTCTTTACATTCATGGATGTATTCGTGGAGTCCTGTAGCTCAGCGGTTAGAGCACGCACCTCACAAGCGAGAGACCTGGGTTCAGTTGCAGGCTGGGTGGGGGGGGGGGAACCTCGGGGCAAGTTTCCCAAGTTTCCTTACTCCACACGCCTGATATAATCCCTCATGAAAAAGATAATCAATCAGTCACCTCAATCCACAGCTGTTTGTGGGGGAGACGCTGCTGCGCGCAATTGGCCGCCCACGAATATACAGTCAATTCAATTTACAGTACTTTCGAGACGTCTAGAAGACATGAAAAGCGCCGTGTCAAACGCAAGGATTATTATGGTACTCAGCCCTCAGTGATGCCTGGTCCCAGGTTAACAGTGTGGCACATCGCTGCTACGGTGTTTAATGTGACCCACTTAGAATAACAGTGACGCCTCTCCATTTGCATAGGCACAGAACAGGGATATTAACCTGATGTCAGCCGCCGTTGAAGGTAAATGAAAAATGGATCAACTGCAAAAATCATATTACACTATAAACAGGAAGTCCGATAACATATTGGCAATGACCATACTGAAGTTATATAGCAAACAGGAACTCACACTGTTGGTACCCAATTTATGTCGCAAGCATTTCTGCGAACTTGCCTAAACAGAAATATTTTGTCCATCTGTACAGGGAAGCGTTACATTTTAAATCTGAAGCGTTATAGGGTTTTTTGGCAATGGATAGTTATTGCTTTGAACTAAAAATACAAGCAGTGAAATCAATAAGATGTTGGGCAATGCACTGTAAACAGGCTTTACACTCTGTAAGGGCCTATATTTGGGGGTTGGGGGAGGAGGGGAAGAGGTGGAAGAGACTAATGAGGAAGAAACTTAAGGAAGTGAGGTTTAGAGCCAGGATGACACATGTATGAAGGGTGCTATATAAAAGCCAGTCATTGTTTGTTGTTGTAGAGAGTGCAAAGGGAAAAGGAGACAAATTGGCCCCAAAAGGGACGAGTCAATTTTACTGTGCAATGAAGCACTGTAAGATATATTATAAACACTATATTTCTTTAATGCTGTGCGCAATTGGCTACCACATTTATCCCACAAATAAACAGTCAATTCAGTTTACAGTATATTCCGCGAAGCACTTTGAGACGCCTCGAAGACGTGACAAGCTATTGAATATCAAAGTCAAGGATTCTTTATTGGGTTAGTTGGGTTATCCTACATGAAAGGCACCATATAAAGGCAAGTTGCCGTAGAGAAAAGTCGCAAAACTGGGGATAACGTGACTTAGAACGTGGCACGAGGTGGAGACAATTCAGAGCGGCCGGTGAATTCAGAATTCACTTAAACTACCCTGGTTAACAATTGCACCTTTCTGCTCCTGTTACTACTCGGCTGGTAACAGAGGCTGTAACTGAAGCCACTTTAAACAATCCAAGTCCTGTTGCGTTATTCAGTTCCTTCCTTCTCTGCATCCATGCTGTCAACTTCACAGCGATCGTTCATCCCGCTTTAACTCTTCAAGACTTGTTTCCAAATTGCCATGACGTATTTAGTGTTTAGAAATTACGCTATATTCCCGCAACACAGTTTGTCAACACATGAAACACAATCCTATTTAAACGTCAGTAGAATCCTTTTTACCAGCGCCGAGAGGCAAAACTTTATCTTTTTTTTAAAAAAGCAAGGAGAACAAATGTTGTGAACAGAATAGTCAACAATGTGAAATGACTGCTTTCATGTTAACGTGAATGATATGAGCGTTCCACTTGTCATGCATGTAAATATTCATCCACAAAATACTGAACGTTCCAGTAAATCCTGTGGAGCTCTTTGAGGAATCATCTTAACACGAAAGAGAGGGAGGGAGGATTGTCAGTAGTTCTGTCTTTCAAATGAGATTTTAAACCGAAAAGCATTTAGGTGGTCAAGGAGACTGTGATGCAGTTTGTAAAGAGGAGGAAGTTTCTACCGATATATTAGCCAACAATCTTTCACCTCAGGGCTGCATGTGGATGATTATCTATATACTCAAAAAAGAACGAACTCGACAGTAATGTGAAGTGCTTCAAGATGTGATTAGGTTGTCTAGGACATAGGCAAAAGCTGTCAGACAGTCATCTCAGGGCTCTGGACAATAAGGGATTTTGAACCCAAGCTGGGAGTTGGGGTCAGGAATGGTGGACGGCAGGGGGTGTGTGGGTGGATGGGTGTTTGTCCGAAGGCACCATTGAGGAGGAAGGTATTAGGATTGGAATTTGAAGGAGGTGAGAGAGGCAGTGGGATAGAGTTCCAGAGTGCGGGGGGCAGAGATACTGAATACCCAACCACCAATGGTGAGGCGGGAACGTCAGGGCACTTGAAGCAAGCCGGCCTCGCCAAGCGGATGGAGCAGACAGGCTGATATGAGGTTATGAGGTTGGAGAAATAGGGGGCGAGCAAGACCATGGAGGGCTTTGAAGGTGAGGAAAGTTTAGAACTCGCTTCACTGAGGGATGGAGGGCTAGTGAAAGCTGGGCAAGGATGGGGGTGATCGGTTCGCGAAGTCTGATGCGGGAGAGGACATGAACTGTGGACAAAACTGTAGTTTAATTTAGAACATCAGTTTAACTTAGAACCAACCTGGGGACCGAAGTGCAGAATGTCTCCCTATCGACTACAGAACTGTTCCCCACCCCACCCCACCCCATTCCCAGGCAGCGCACTGCAGCATCAGCCTGGACTGTGGGCGATCATAGTCTGTATATTAACTAGCAACTCAATGTTAAGTATCTCCTTGACTGAGTCCCGTCAGAGCGAGACAGTTTCAGTTCTTCATTCCTCCACCGGATGTGTGAGAGAAACTATTTTAAGCATTTATCCATTTAGCACAAAACAAATTTCCCTGAGATGCCAAAAAGTTATGACACTGAATTCAAGTTCCTTATATTCTAATCATTTCCAAGCGCGCCACATCCCCCCCACCCACCCCTCCGCCTCCTGCCTATACTCTTGGTGTATTCCAATGCTCAAACAGCCAGCAACCAATATGTGGTCTTTCCCCACAGTAACTGTGTCTTGGGAGTTTCATAGGCACTGTGTGAGATGGACGGAGGGGGAGTGGGGGTGGTTGGTGGTGAAGTCACAGAGAATTGAAATGAAGGAACTAAAGCAAATTCTGAAACTTTCTTCTACTTATGCTGGAAGATTCAAGTCATTTTTGTTAAAACACACAGTCACTCCGCCTTACAGTAAATTGCAGCAAAGTGCTTTGAGACGGCTTGACGACGTGAAAAAAGCACTGTGTCAAACTACATATATGCAAATACATCAAACATTTCAAACACAAAATACACAGTCAATTCACTTTCATAAATTAGTAAATTCTTGGAGACATCTCGATGATATCAACAGGCGCTTTAACAAATGTAAGGATTATTAATATTAATACCATCATCAAATGCAAGGATTATTACTATTAATATTATTATAACTCGGTCTCACCTGGAGGAGATCAAAAAGCAGAAACAACATGGGTTTGGGCTGAAGAAACACACACCAGAAACCAGGAACTGAACAGAGAGAGGCAAACATTGAATAATTAACTAGCCACCGAAACAGTCCCTTCTCTAGACTGGGGCCTCAATCAAACCACACTGAGCTTCTCAGATAAGAGCGCGGAGAGGAAGAGCGACTGGGAATTCAACTGTGATGCACGTCTTCTAGCCCGTCTCAAAGCGCTTCACAGAATATACTGTAAAGGGAACTGACCGTAATTTTGCATGGGACATGCGTGCAAACAACAACAACAACTTCGATTTATCTAGCGCCCTCCATGCCGGACGGCTTGAACCGAGAAGCGTTTTAAGAGCGCTTAAACACAGACAGACAGACTGAGAGAGATTGAGAGAGAGAGAGAGAGAGTTACAGGGCACAACTGGAATCTCATTTTGTTTGCATGAAACCGACATTAAATCTCACTTTAAGATTTTTTTTTAAAAAGACAGAAATCAAGAGAAAACCCTCATTTGCACACAGGTAACTTTTCTAACACAATGTTTAAAAAATCCATACATTATTTCCAATTTTTTTAAATAAAGAAGAAAATTTTTTTAAAAAAATTTTGAGGGGGGGGGCTGGGGTGGAGGAGTTCCCAGGGAAAATTTAAAGCTATTTATTTTTTGATTGTCAAGCTTTGAGAATACACCCCCCCCACACTCACACAGACACAGATACAAACACAGAGAGACCTACCTTTTTCTGTTTAAACCCCCACCTTTTCGTCTGGAAACTAGCACAAATTGGACAGCAGGCGATATAACTCCAAATTGGACCAGGGATGAGAGGGGCGGGGGTTGGAGAGATACAGATGGATAAACTAGGTGGTTGATTCCTGATCACAGGACCCAGGAAAGTTCCATCATCATCAGTGTAGACAGCCAGAGAAACACGCACTGACACTCTCTCTCTCACACACACAACACACAGGTAAGGTCAGTTGGTAGGATTTGGAGGATTAAAATGATCCTTACTTTGCTAGCTACATCGCTAGTTCCTGTATTTTGCAAGCACCTCTACATAACAGCTTGTAAAACGAGTCAGCTTTGGCTCAGCCAAGCACCCGCCCATCTGCTAGCTGTTAATTGGGCGGCTTCAAAATAAAGCGAGTTTTTATCAAGGCTTTGGCTGAGTGATTCATTGGCTGACAGTCTTGACTCGATGGGTTGAGTCGACATGCTGCTGGAACGGACAGGAATCCACCTCCAATCTGTCGAGTCAAGTTCACATTTGGATACCCACTTCACCCACTTGAATTCCTGTCACCGTTTATCATGAGTTATTGGGAAGTCGGCAATTTGCATGGCAGGGGTGTTGCCCGCTGTTTCCTTTTTTGTTGTTGTCTTGAGATCTTTTGCTGTTATTAGCCCGCGGTCGATCGCGCCAACGAAGGGGCGCGTTTCACGCACGGCGCGTTTTCATTTTCATTTCATTTCGACGGTCATCGTTTTCGTTTATATAACGACCTCCTCAGCCTGCCCTACCCGACCTGCCCGCCCCCTCTGCCCGGCGGGCTCCAGCCTGCCTCGACCCCTCCACCCCGGACGGGCGAGCCCTCCAGCCACTCCGTCCCCAGCCTCCTGCCATCACATCAAGAGAGCCAAAGCTGCCCGAAGCTTTTGTGACTGAGAAACTCGCCGCTTTCAAACAGGAAATATGAACGACTGATCAAGTGCAGGAATCCTACCTCCCTTGGCCATAATTAACAAAACTCATTGCTCGCTCGTATAGCATTTCAATTGTTCTCCACCGCATTCAAACTCAGCGTGAGACTGCTCCAAGGGCTTGCTGCCCTTTGGAGATTTCTTGCGAAGTAACCCTTCGTTATAGCGCTGTCTGCCTCGAGGAGCTGAACGCTTCTTCACTCAACCAGATAAAATGGGGTCACTCACTCCGTGGGTCGTCTCTGTGAGCACATTGGCTGCCATGTTTGCTCACAAACTACACAGTTGCTGCGCTTTACGGTAAGCCCTAGGAAGCGCTTTGAGTCATCCTCCTGACGTGAAAGGAGGTGTACCAAATGGAAGTGCGATCACAGTACTGTATAACCTTTCTGTCCCCCGTTTCGTTTCCAGATTCGCCTCCGACAAGTGACTAATGCTGGACACCCCGTGGTTAGTCAGAGGGGCTTGTGGTTCAGTCTATAAAGACACCGACAGTCACCCGTCAGCACTGCTCCCCCCCCTGTGGATCTCAGGGAGTTTGGCTCACGCAGTTCCATGGCTCACACAAAGGAAACTCGCATCAACTCTTCAAATGGCAATCCTGTGAGATACCTCAATATTCTGTCCTTCTTCTTCTGATATTCCTCAGTGAATACCCTCCCAACACTGAATTCCCATCAATAATAATACTAATCCTTGCATTTTGCTATCGCCCCCTATCATGACGTCGAGACGTTTCAAAGCCCTTCACAGGAGCTCCATTTATGTGGAGCTCCTGTAGCTCAGTGGTTAGAGCGCTCGTCTTACAAGCGTGAGACCTGTGTTCGAATCTAGGCAGATCAGGGCAAAACCTTGGGCAAGTTCCCTTACTCCACACACACCACACGGCTAATAATAATCCGTCCCCAAATAAATACAATAATAACAATTGGTCATTTCAATCCACGACTGTTTGTGGGGACGCTGCTGTGCGCAATTGGCTGTCACGTTTTGCCCACAAATATGCAGTCAATTCACTTTACAGTATGTTCTGTGAAGCGCTTTGAGATGTCGATAAAATGTGAAAAAGGCGCTATATCGAAACGTGGCAGCCAATTGCGCACAGCAGTGTGCCACAAACCATCGTTGGATTGAAATGCCCAATTTATTATTGTTTTCTTTCGAGGGATTATCATTAGGCATGCGGAGTAAGGAAACTTGCGCCAATGTTTTGCCCTGCCTTGGAATCGAACCCAGGTCTCTCGCTTGTGGGGCAAGTGCTCTAACCGCTGAGCGATGCCCCTAATTAAAACGCTTCAATTCCCAGAGGTACATACATTTCGATTATTGACATTATCTGCATTTCAGAGCCTGGCTGCTTTCCTCGCTGCTCTATTTTCGTAATGAATAGGTTTCACTTGGCTTTAAATAGAATCCTCTTTATTCAAAAAAAACCCACCCAGAAATGCCCCCAAAAACTGCCTGCCTCACCGTGGACTAGTTCTTGGCAGCGCATGAAAGTGTGTCAGAGTTCCTGAGGAAAAAAAAAGATGATTTAATGAGCGAAGAGAACCCTGGCTTTTGTCAGGAGCGTCGGAAGATGGAGTGACTTCTGCTGGTAAGACAGCCAGGGATTTTCTTATCACAAGTGCGTTGTACAGTACACTGTGTATTGTTTCCTTTCAGGAAATAACTCTCCATGTTTTAGGTCATTGTCTATTGGCTGTTATACTAAGTATTTCAAAGTTTCCCGGCTGTAGAGAAAGCAAAATAGTAATCTTTGCACTTGATATAACGCTTTCTCATGTGCTTGAGATTCTCAAACGCTCTTCACAGAATATACTATGAAGTGCATTGATGCGGCAGCCAATTGTGCACATCAGTGTCCCACCAGTAGTCCTGGATTGATTTTTAAGGGATTATTACCCAGGAAAAACAATTGACTAACATCCGGATTCCTACTCATTGCTTGGTAAACAGAGGCATGTGTGTAGAGTGAGGAAAGTTGCCCACTGTTTTGTCCCGCCCAGGAATTGAACTCGGTTCCTGTCGCTTGCGAGGCGAGTGTGCTAGCCGTTGAGCAATAGGACTCCACTAGGCGTTATTTTTGAATGGTAGGCTGAAGGGAGATATTTGGTTCTTAAAGCGTACACTACTGCGAACTACAGAGAAAACTTTCCGCGCTTGGCGTACACAGAGTTTGGGTGTGGGGGGGCCTTTAGCCCAATCAATCTCAGCCCTCCAGAACATCCGACCTCATCACAGCATCGAGCTGTTTTGCTAATGAGATGCAATGTCCAATCACACTTCCTAGCAATCCCTGTTTTCGTGTGGGGTGAAGAGAAACATCCACATGTCTGTCCTGAAATTGCCCTTTGCCTCTGTAACCCTGTGTCCTCTCACCCTGCTGACTTGCTGAATCTGAAAGTTATCGCTTCTCTGTTTGACTCCATTCTTCACCCCTCCCGCTCCCCCTCCCCTCCCCTTCCACTTCCCCTCTCGCTGCCCCTCCCCTCGCCACAGCACGACTGAATTCCGCCGCCTGCATTCTCACCCGAACCAAACTTCGCTCCCTGATTACCCTAGTCCTTGCCAGACTTCACTGGCTCCCTGTCTGAGAGCAGATTGATTTCACTCTACTGGGTCTGGCCTCCTCCTTGTCCCCCAAATCCTCCGTTCCACCATTGGAAGCCGTGCCTTCAGCCACTGCGCCCCGAAAATCTGGAACTCACTCCCTTCGCCTCGTCCCTCCTTTCCCATTTTCAGGTCGCGCCTGAAGACTTTTCTGTTCGACCGTGTTTTTGGTCACCTTTCTCCCCCTCCCCCTGGTTCGGCCCCAGGGGCTGCACTCCGCTGAAGCGCTCTGAGACGCTGCTCTGTTCTGTACATTAAATAAACGGCTGCATTGGGCACTGGGATGTTAAACCATTTCAACTCTCTCTCTCTCTCACCGAGCTCCATTGCGTCATCGCCTCCAAAGATGTGCTGAATGTGTTCACGCAAGGGGATCATTTCTGCTCACGCTACCGGAATGAAACGCACTTGCCTCGTTTCACAACAGGCGAGAGTAAAATTACACTTGTTGCAAAACTCATAATGTTCTCACTCCCTTCCTCCGCTCCTTCCTTCCTATGCGGGGGAGCAAATCAAGGGCTTGAGAAATGAATGAGGAGTTGCACAAACCAACACAGACACAAATCAATAAGAATTCAATAAAATTAATAATACTAATAATTCTTTCACTTGATATACCGCCTTATTATGCTGTCCTCCCGAAGAAGAGCTTCACGGTATATACTCCAAAGAGGAGTGACTGTATTTATATTTGTGGGTGAAAGGCGGCAGCCAATTGCACACAGCGGCGTCCCACAAACAGTCTTGGATTGAGTGAACAAATTATGAATCCAAGTGTGGTTTCCTTTGACCTCTAACCCAGGGTCAGGTATGTGCTGCCTGAGGCACCAAAGTGCTCCATCCAGCCCAGCTGTTATTTTAATAGATCTGTCCTGTAGATTAACTGGGCAGGACAATGCAACGTGTGTCCTCAAAAGGGAAGTGCTGAGAGATACTGAGCAGCAATTTGAATACCTGGATGTGCAGTGAAAAAACAGAGAGAGTGCGGAGAGGGGAGAGGTGGGAGGAGATGATTGGTGAGGAAGATTTTTACACTCTAGTACTCTTATCTCTTGAATAATTTTTAGAACACACAGTATGCTCCTGTAGCTCAGTGGTTAGAGCACTCGCCTTACAAGTGTGAGACCTGTGTTCAAATCCAAGCAGGTCAGGGCGAAACTCACTTTACATGCTTGAGACCTGTGTTCGAATCCAGGCAGGTCAGGGCGAAACCTTGGGTAAGTTTCCTCACTCCACACGCCTAATAATAATCAGTCCCAAAAGCCCATGATAATAAAAATTGGTCATTTTCAATCCACGACTGTTTGTGGGACATTGCTGTGCGCAATTAGCAGCCGCGTTTCGCCCACAAATATACAGTCAATAATCAGTGAAGTGCTTTGAGACGTCGATAAGATGTGAAAAGCGCTATTTATTTCAAATGCAGGGATAATTGTTATTATTCTCTTTATTTTACTCCGCAAAAATGTGTTGCTCAATTCAAGTCTTCAGCTCGGTCTCCAACTGTTTCAACCTGCATTTGACCTTTACTTCACTCGCAGGTTGGATTGCGGACGCTCAAAGCTTTGACCGGTAGCTGAGCCAAGCAGGCCAACCGGTCTGTGAAATTAGGAAGGAAGAAGCAAACCAAGGTGACCTCAGAGGAACTAGAGTAGATCAAGAGGTAGTTCCTCTGCACTGAAAGGAATTGGAAAATCGCCTCGAAACAGACTGAAATGTCTTTCCCCCTCGTTGCGTGAGCTGAGTACTGCACTTCAATTTCAACCGAGCCCCCACCACAACCACCCAGCCAAACCCCCACCCACCTATGCCCCACCCCAACACAATTTAGGACAAACGGCAACATTTTGTGTTGATGTAACCAGCTTCATGCGGTAGTGTCTCAGAACACATCAAAGGAAACGGAGGCAACTCAAGATAGAAAAGCGAGCACGGTTTACACCCGGAAGGTTTTCAGGGGGAGGGGAGGAGGGACGTACTGACTGGAACAGGAGGTGCTGGTGTTGGGGCGACGGCAGCAGGTGGGGGGAGATTGCGTCGCCAGGAAGAGTGGCTGCTGAGGACACACGGAGCTCGACGCAGGGACGGGAGGATGGTACAAGGGGCGAGTGAGATCAGACGGGCTGGGAGGAGAGGCCTTCTTCATCCAAACCTGTCACCGCAAGCCATCTTCCACTTTGACTGTTGACCTTCCTCTTCCTCTTTGCTTACAGTCACCTCCCCCCATCCCCCTGGCTCGGAGTCAGGCCCAGCCTGAGACACCACCCGGCGTGGAGGGCGCTATATAAGTGTTGTTGTTGTACTTAACATGGTAGACTTGTGAGAGGGGGCATTAGCCTGGACTCCAGTGGCTGTAGTTTCAGTGTGAAGAGGTTAGACAGCAGGTAGTCATGGCAACGCGTTCAATCATTCCTTCATTACCTGCAGAGAAACTCCAGCTATCGGCTGTTTCCTCTTAAAGTATGTTTCTCCTCCATGTAAAACAGAGTCGTTTGCAAAGGATTGGTAGAGAGAGAGGTGGGGTGGGGGGTTGGGGGAAGAAATGTTGAGAGATCTTTGCGTTTGACACAGCACCTTTCACATTGAGAGCGTAGAGGGAGATCGATTAAACAACAACAACTTGCATTTATATAGCGCCCTTCACATCTAATCTTGAACCAGGGGAGAGGGAGGGAGGGAGGGGGCAAGGCAAGGAGTCAACAAGAGAATTCTTGAGTTTCGGGGATAGTTACTGAACGCACGGCTACCAATGTGGAGCGATAAGAGTAAGAAAAACCCTGAACAAAGTACAATATCAAAAAGTACATATTATATAGTAGAGTAGGGAACCAACTCACAACTTAGAATAAATTGGTGTAGAAACAGAGAACTTAGAATGGATGAGTGCAGCATTATTTTTATGTTCTGATTCATTTGCTGATAATTTAACAGACGAAGGAAGTTAATTTTTCTTCTCCCCTCTCCTCCCCCTTACCATCCCCGACTCCCTTCCCCCATTCATGCAGTCACACGCTCACAAAACCTGCCACGGGGATCTGGAGATTGACTTAGATTGCATTTTTAGAGCTAGGGTTTGATTGAGAGATAATTAACATGGACCGATTACAGAAAACAGTGCACAGAAGAGATGGAAGGAGATGGGAAATCCTGGGGGCAATGAGTGTTAGCGCTCACCCATAAATTCCCTCTAATTCTCAGAACATTGAGTGAGTGTGTTTGTTTGTGGTGCGTTTGTGCGCATGTGTTTTGTGTGTGTGTGTGTCTTGTGTGTGTGTGTGTGTGTCCCCTTCCCCCCTGCTCAGGTCCCAACCGGACTGTTCAGCGCTTTGGGACGCTTTCGACAATTGAGTGTCGAAAATGGTTTGTGTAAAATAGGTGCAATTTCTGCCCCCTGCTGGCCACAGAGCATCATGTCCAGGCAACACTGCTACCTGTATTCGCAGGTGTTGTGGGCCGTGTGCACAAGGAACGCGGTTCTAACCCAACCTCGAAGACAATCTAACGCTGTTTCCATGGCTGTTTGTGGCACGTTGCTGTGCGTGATCGGCTGCCAAGTTTCGGCCACAAAATACACAGTCACAGCCAATTTACAGCACATCCTGTGAAGCGCTTTGAGACATCTCAACGACAGTGATAAGGCGCTATATCGAATGCAAGGATTATTATTTTATTATTACAGAGCAACTGACTGAAAACAGGCCAAGCGTAATACACCATAATAAATAAACCTCAGAATGTGACACAATAATTGTGAGACATTAATTATCACTGGAATTTTCCTCTAAAGGGGTGAGAATTACACCTGACAATTTTTAATTGTGTATTTTTACTTATCTTCCAAATGTGTTTGCAGTGAATAATTTGGTGTCATTTCAACCGCGTACAGAATTCTTTAATTTGATGCAGCAA
The DNA here is from genome assembly GCA_035084275.1 of Hydrolagus colliei. NCBI lineage: Eukaryota > Metazoa > Chordata > Chondrichthyes > Chimaeriformes > Chimaeridae > Hydrolagus > Hydrolagus colliei. The sequence continues at coordinate 11,254,749 of CM068759.1, forward strand.
ATCTGAGCATGTTTTCTTCCCCCTGCCTCGACCCCTCCCCTTTTGCTTCTTTACCCCCTTTTGCCCCTAGTCCCACTTCCGTGACTGATTGTGGGACACTGCTGTGCGCAATTTGGCTGCCACGTTTCGCCCACTAATATACAGTTACTTTTCCTACTATTCTTCATCCTGCCCTGATCCTTCCCACCCTGCTCTTGTCCTACCTGACTGTACAGCGCCTTGGGACGTCCTCTCGACGTGAAAGGCGCTATATAAATGTAAGTTTTGTTGTTGTTGTTGTTGTTGGAGAGGTAGGGAGGTGCCAGAAAGTGAAGGGATTCGGAAATGAGCGCTGGGAGGGGCCAGGAGGCCAGGGATACCAGTCACTGGATTTACAGGCAAGATATCGATCGGTTTACAAGCCTTTAACGACAGCTGCAGCATCTTATCAAGACACGAGTGTGTGTGTGTGTGTATAGAGTACCTGCCTCTTGCAGCAACACTGCGTACTTGCTGACGATAACCACAAGTGGGAGCCGTTAGATGAAGATTAAAAAGGTTTTCAACAATGACAACAATCAGAATATCTGAAACAAAACAAAGCATTTGTCTCACACAGCCAAGAAACGAAGGAACCATGTGATTCATTATTACTTTAGTTGCTGCGTTCACCTACAAGACACACAGTAACTCCGCTTGACAGGGTATCTATCCCGTGAAGCACTTTGAGTCGTCTCGGCGACGTTTGCGGGAGCTGTATCAAACGTAAAGTATTAACAGTGTTATTATAATAGTCATTATCACGTCATCGAATTGCCTCAAAGGGCTACTCGGGATTCATTTGGACAGATGGATCAACTCACTCTGTTTGCGGGGCGTTGCAGTGTGGCAGTTTGACCTGCAAAGCGCAGTCAAGTTGTTAATTGCGAAGGCATCATCAGGCAGTGCGCCATCTGCAAGGCTAATTTATTTATTTATTAGTGATGGTTTGACATCCGGCCTGGGCTCGCTCAATCCCGCAGCCCTCGGGAGATTTGGGAGAGCAATTTCAGCGAGGTTTTATTTAATAGAAAATACACAATTTAATAGAAAAAAAGTTATTTGTAATAGTGTGTAAAAAAACAAATTCCAGAAAAGATCTAGCAAGCGGGGCCTGAGGGGGGCTGCGAGAGAGGGGGTGGGGGCTTGGTTTACACACCGAGCCACACCACAGCTGCCTCGTTTTAACCCTCACTAAACATCCAGGGGGTAATCCAGCTCAAAGTTACAATTAAAATGCAGTAAACTCCTGATAATTCAACCATGGCTTAACTCCTCACTGCCACCTAAGTCATCGAACGGTCAATAATAATATTATAATAATTATAATAATCCTTGCATTTGATATAGCGCCTTATCACATCTTTGAGACGTCTCAAAGCGCTTCGCAGGATATACTGCAAAGCAGATTGACTGTAAATTTTGTGGGCAAAACGCAGCAGCCAATTGCGCACAGCAGTGTCCCACAAACAGTTGTGTGACCAAATTATTAAATCAAATCAATATCCTGTCTGCATTTATTTATGTATTTGTACACATGTTTGACTCGCCACTCCTGATAACTAGTCCCTGAGCCCCTTTCCCTTTGGGTGGCAAATTAACAGGAGTTTACTGCTGACAATCTAGTGGACCCAAACTTGTTTGGGGAACCAAATCCCTGGCTGTATTGAAATTAGCTGTAGGTAGGAAAATAAGAGCTATTTTCACATTTGTACACCATCTTTCATGTTGGGAGGACATCTCAATGCGTTCCACGAGATTATTGCTGTGAAGCGTAGTGACTGTGTGTTTTGAGCGTGAAAGGGTTTAGTGTAACAAGCGCATCAGAATCTTTCGGAAAGCAGTTTTCATAACAAGGTAACTGATTTAAAAGCGTCGATAGAGCACATTTTAAATACTAGATTTATTGTAATTTCAAAACATTTTCCCTGGGGGCAGAACTCATACAATTAATGCAGGGCTGCGATTTGAAATATGTTGAGTGGATTATTTCTCCATAAAATGTTTCTCATTAAAAAGTTTAAAGATTTAGCAGCGACAATAAACAAACACCAACGACAACTTGTATTTATGTAACCCACTTCACGCAAGGTAGAGTCTGAGAGTACTTGATGAAACACTTTTGATACAGACCCTTATGATTGATGTAAATAAGAATAATAATTCCTGCATTCGATATAGCGCCTTAGCACGTCTTCAGACTTCTCAAAACGCTTCACATAATATACTGTAAAGTGAATTGACTATATATATGATGTCGAAACACTGCAACCAATTGCGCGCAACAGCGTCCCACAAACAGTCATGGATTGAAATGACCAATTTATGATTGTGTTTTTGTTTTGAGGGATTATTATCAGGCGTTTGGAGTAAGGGAACTTGCCCAAGATTTCGCCCTGACCTGCCTGGAATTGAACCCAGGTCTCTCGCTTGCTTGTCAGGCGAGCGCTCTAACCACTGAGCTACAGGAGCTCCACAAATGGAAGTAAAGAGGTGGGTCCTGTTCAGAGGGTCACAATAAATCGTCTTCCACGTCGCAACCCAGAGCTTCGATGTCGTGGGTGATGTTTGAAATCATCCTCTCAAAGGTGTCGGACTCCGAAGGTCCCGACCAGCTGTCATAACTCCTGACTGCGGAGGCTGAGGTGTCACTCATGCTGCGTTTGATCCGCCCAAAGCTGTCCGTTAGGATCCCCCGCCCGTCCTTAATGCCAATGGTCTCCAGAAAGCTCTCAAAGTAGCTGGCGTCCTTATCAGGTATGAAGGCTCGCATTCCTGCATCATCATCATCAACAACAACAACAGTATCAACTACTACAACAGCATCAACAACTACAACAACAACTTCAATTGAACATCAACAGCAACAATATTTGTAAAGAGCCTTTCAGGTCGTGAGGAAGTCCCAACGTCCTGGACTGTCATTATTTTGGATGCGAACTGGGGATCAGGGAGGGTGCATGGCAGGGGCGTTTGGGAAAGAAGGGTGATCAAAGGGTCTTAAGATGGGTCTTAAAGGAGACAAGGGAGGGGGCGAGGCGGAGGGACAGCGGGATAGAGTTCCAGAGGGTGGGGGCAGAGTGGCTGAAGGCCCGCCCGCCAATGGTGGGGCCGGTGAAGGGTGGGACCTGAAGCAGGCTGGAGCCCGCCGAGCGGAGGGAGCGGGCAGGTCAACAACAACAACAACAAGACACGTGAGGCTCAGTCAGGCTGAGTATCTCATGTGGGAATGACAGGGTTTACAGGAGGAGGCAGGCACTGCGGACCCCAAACAACAACAACAACAACATCCACATCATTAACACCAACAGTAATAACCACATTAATATAGTTACATTCGCACGGCACTTATCAAGTCACAAGGACATCTCAAAGCACTTCACCGTTTGGAACCAATTTTTGTATCAGAGTGCTAGTCCACCCATCCCGCTAACCTGTGCCAGTTGTTCACCACCGCCCGGGTGAGAGAAACATTTCCCGGTGACTGTCCTGAAATTGCCCTTTGTCCTCTGGTCCTCTGGTTCTTCTGTCTCGGAGTATCCTAAGGTATTGCCCTGGGTTTACTTTTCCGATCCCATTGAAAATAAATTTCTACAATAATAATAATCCTTGCATTTGATATAGCACTTTTCACATCTTATCGATGTCTCAAAGCGCTTCACAGGATATACTGTAAAGTGAATTGACTGTATATCTGTGGGCGAAATGCGGCAGCCAATTGCACACAGCAGTGTCTCACAAACAATTCCACCCCTCTGAGACATCTCCTTTGCAGACTGAAGAGTCCGTTAGCTTCTCCCATCATTGCACAAAGCTCATTCCTCCCTAACACTGAGAATCACTGAGTTAGAAGTACAGTACTGTATAAGGGTTTAGTTTACCTAGACCCTTTGAAAGCTTCAATAAGATCTCTCCTGTGCCTCCTTTCTCCTCCAGCATCAACACACTCAGGTTCCATCACTGCGACAGAAAGTTTTACCTAGAAGAAGGAACTTTCGTTTCTCCCCATAGAGGCGTAGAAGGTCTGAGCAGTAATCCTCCACCGAAGCTCCGATTCGATATTCCCGAAGAAGCAAAGCAAACTGCTGAATTTCTTGTGCTGATAACTTTGTTCTTAACTATTAAGGAAATAAGAAAACTTGAATATGTACAATGCGTGGGGGTGAAATGCTGTATTACGCTAAACCAAGGATGTGTCTGTGCCCTGTTGGGTGGACGTTAATGATCCCGCAATGCTATTGGAAAAGAGGAGATCTCACAAACGAGAGGACCTAGGTTCAAATCTTGGGCAGGGCAAAATGTTAGGTAAGTTTCCTTGCTCCGTACATCTCTGTTTACCAGCAGTAAGTAGGAAACCAGTTGTTGATCGATTGGTGGATTGCTTTCCAGGGGTTATTTTAGTATTATTATATAGTGCCAACAAAATATACAGTCAGTTCACTTTACAGAAATATTCTGTGAAACGCTTTGCGACATCAAAGCACTTCACAGAAAATGGATCTGCTAATCGACAAACAACTGGGTTCCTACTTATTTCTAGGTAAACAGATGAGTGTGTGTGTGTGTGTCGAGTAAGGAAACTTGCCTCAGGTTTCGCCTTGCCTGGGATTCGAACCTGGGTCCTCTCGCGAGCTCGTGATAGTGGAGATGAATGAAGGATGTACTTACTGTGGTCATGTAATCCTGCAGCAGGTCAGTTTCAATGCTGCCCTGATCGCTCCCACTGCAGGCAGTGCCTTGACTGTACCTGGACCCCCTGTACGATGGTGATGAGCTGCCGCTGTAATATGGCTCAAAGGTTTCCCGTGACCCATTGCTGCTCGCAGAGTTGGAAAGAGAAATGAATAATAATAATAATAATAATGTCTTGCATTTGATATCGAAACATAGGAGCAGGAACTGACCTTTGAGTCTGTTCTGCGCCTCAAGTCCAATTAGCTGCCCTTGCCCCGTATCCCTTAATATCCTGACCTCACAAGTATAGCACCTTATCACATCGTTGAGACATCTCAATGTGCTTTGCAGGATGTGTGGTGAAGTGGCAAAGTGTGTTTGTTTGGGGTGAAACGTGGCTGTCGATTGAGTGACCAGATTTTAAAACCAATTGGGGAAGGGTTATTCCTGTGGGAAGGCAATTCTGTCAATCCACGAACAACCTAATTACAAGGTAATTGTGAGGTAAGCAGAAGCGTGTGTAGTAAGGAAACATGACTAAGGCTTTGTCCTGCCTGGGAATGAAACATAGGCCCTCTCGCTTGCGAGGCGAGCGCGCTAATCAATATGCTCGTGAACTACAAACACAATGGACGGAATCCATCCATTACAATAATCCCTGCAATTGATATAGTGCCTTATCATATCTTCTAGACGTCTCAAAGCGCTTCACAGAATTTACTGTGAATTGACTGTATATTTGTGGGAAATATACACGGCAGCCAATTGCGCACAGCAGCGTCCCCACAAACAGTCGTGGATTGAAATGACCAATTGTATTACAATATTGTGGATTTTTTTGGACGGATTATTATTTGCAAGGAAATAGAGTCCATTAGCAGGGCAACTAGGAAATCGCGTTCCTGGAATTTCGTTCATAATTCTTCCAGAGACGAATAACTTACTAAGAGCTGCAGCAACTAAAGTCTGCCTCATAACCATAGGTTTCATTCGTTTGTTGGCTATCACCTAGAAAAAGGAAGAGAGAACTTGACTTAACTCCTATTGCCTTTACCATCGAGGCTACTAAATGATAATAATTATAATTATAATAATAATCCTTGCATTTGAAACTTGTCACATTGAAACATCCCAAACTACTACCAACAAAAGTTACACATTTATATAATAATAATGTTAATAATAATTCTTGCATGTGATATCGCACTTTTCATGTCTTCTAGACGTCTCAAAGCGCTTCACAGTATATACTGTAAAGTGTAGTGACTGTATGTTTTGTGGATGAGACACAGCAGCCATTTATGCGCACAGCAGTGTTCCACGAACAACGATGGAGTGAGCGACTCATTTTATTTGATGGGGAGATTGTTGGCCAGGTCATTAGGAAAGAGAAACTCCCTTCTGATTTCCAATAGTGTCAGATATATATAATGTCCTGGAGGCTTTAATGCCTCAATAATAATAATAATAATAATAATAATCCTTGCATTTGATGTAGCGCTTTTCACATCTTATTGATGTCTTAAAGCGCTTCACAGAATATACTGTAAAGTGAATTGACTGTATATTTGTGGGCGAAATGCGGCAACCAATTGCGCACAACAATGTCCCCACAAACAGTCGTGGATTGAAATGACCAATTGTTTTATTGTGGTTTTTTGGGGACGGATTATTGTTAGGCGTGTGAGTAAGAAAACTTGCCCAAGGTTTCGCCCTGACCTGCCTGGATTCGAACACAGGTCTCGCGCATGTAAGCCGAGTGCTCTAACCACTGAGCCACAGGAGCTCCAATCTTAACAATCTGGCGTTCAATACGGCGCACCTCACAGGAGGAGGACGGCTTCAAAGGGTTCACTGTAAAATGTAGTAACTTATGTAGGCACAGCTGAAAAGTTTCAGTCTAATTATTTGACCAATAATTCAGGTGCCCATCCTATCCCAGGCTGACTGGAAGTATCATGCGTGAAAGGTTTTGTGACTGGGGTGGGTTCGGTAGAGTGAGGATGTGGTCACGGGGATTATATTAACAGAACCAGCACGGCGTCGCCCTACAGTTGATAAATCAACTGTGTTCCATCGGTGCCAACTGAAGAATTGTCGTCACTGTTTTGGTCGAAGAGGAAATCTCTCTCTTTAATCTCACTCCGCCACATGAAGCGATTTCCTGTGTGGTGAGCAGTCGCAGTGCAATCCGGTTCACAGGGACAAAGAGGCAGCACTCAGAGGAAATGGCTGCACTCAGCACAGGCCTCAGTAACACTGAGGGTTTCACAGAAAATTCCACAACACGAGTGGGGCAGCGGAGGGGAGGGGGGGGCGGCGGAGGCTGTGGTGGGGGGGGGGGGGTGGAAGGAGGGAGGGAGGAGGGGGTGGATGGATGGAAGCCCAGCTTCACGTAGCTGGATTCCTGTAGCGTTGTGGTTAGAGAGCTCGAGAGGACCCGGGTTTGATTCCCAGGCGGGTGAAACCTTTGGCAAGTTTGCGTACTCACAGGCCTCTGTTTACCTAGTGGTTAGTAGGAGCCCAGGTTGTTATTTGATTGCTTATTTGATACACCCTCGAATTAAAAATAAAATTGGTGGCTCACTCCACGACTGTTTGCGGGCGACTGCTGTGCGTAATTGATTGCCACGTTTCGCCCACAACATACACAGTCACTACACTTACACAATCCACCCTCCTCCCCCCTCCTGACCAAAACCCCCAGCTCGGCTATAAATGCTTAATTGTCTCTGGACGTCCTCCTGATCTGAGAAGCGCTATGTAAGTGTAATTTGTTGTTGCTGCTGTTGTTGTACAACTGGCTCCCCCTCACTCAGAGGATTCAATTCAAGATCCTGATCTTCACCTTTAAAGCCCTCCATGGCCTTGCTTCTAACCCCCTACCAACCTGTCTACTCCCTCCGCTCAGCGATCTCTGTTCCGCACCACGTCCCCCGACCCACCCGCCCCACCATCGGCAGCCGAGCCTTCAGCCACCCTGCCCCCAACCTTTGGAACTCCATCCCGCAGTCCCTCCACCTCGCCGCCTCCCTGGCCTCCTTCAAGTCCCGCCTCAAGACCCCCCCGCTCTTCGACCATACCATCGGTCACCCCACTTCCCCTCCCTTCCCTCCACCCTCGCCGATCCCGACCCCAGATCGAGTTCGAAACGCTGACTGCCCAGTGCCTTGGGACGTCCTCCTGACGTGAAATGCTCTACACAAGTGTCATTTATGTTGTTATTATAGAATTCTAATAGCAGTGCAGTGTGTCAGACAACAACAACAACAACAAATTACACTTATAAAGCGCCTTTCACGTCGGGAGGACGTCCCAAGGCGCTGCACAGGAGGCGTGTGACCCGAGCTGGGAGGGGAGTGTACGGGAACGGGTGAAACACGAAGGGGAGGTCGAAAAATTCTGGGTGGAACAAAAGGCACGGTCGAAGAGGAAAGTCTTCAAACCAGCCTTGAAAGAGGAAAGGGAAGAAACGAGACGGAGGGATTGGGGGATGGAATTCCACAGGGTGGGAGCGGAGAAACTGAAGGCCCGGCCTCCGATGGTGGGGCGGTTCGGGCGGGGGGCTTGGAGCAGGCCAAGTCCTGCTGAACGGAGGGTCCGGGTGGGCTTGTAGGGGGAGAGTAAATTGGTTAAATAGGGCGGGGCAAGGCCATGTAAGGCCTTGAAGGTGAGGACGAGGATCTTGAACTCGATCCTCTGGAGAATGGGGAGCCAATGGAGACGGGCGAGGGTGGGGGTTATATGGTCGCGGAGGCGGGTGCGGGATAATACACGGGCTGCAGAGTTTTGGATGACCTGCAGCCTGTGAATGGAGGAGCTGGGGAGGCCGACGAGGAGAGAGTTTCCGTAGTCCAGCCTTGAGGTGATGTATGCGTGCACGAGTGTTTCGGCAGCGTGGGGGGTAAGATAATTGCGGAGCCTGGCAATGTTGCGCAGGTGGAAGTAAGCGGTTCCGGTCAAGGCACGGATGTGGGGGAGGAAGGAGAGTTTTTGGTCGAGCGTGATGCCGAGGTTCCTGACTGGCTTTGCCCTGACTCGGACGTTTACGGCCTGAGACTCACTTCTGTCGATTAGCCAGCGTCTGTCTTGCGTCGAGGTGTAATGGAAACCCGCTCGGTCCACGCAGTCAATCGTCTGATCGTCGTAAATCACCCGGAAAACCTGGCAGATAAGGGAGCAGTACTCCTCGGCGGAGTCCTGGTCACAAAGAGGAGACAACAACAATGCGTACATTCGTACATCAACAAACGACAAACAATTCCCACACCTTCCACGTCGCAAAGCATTTCACAAAGTTGAGTGGGAGCCCGAGCTGGTGAAGGGTTGGTGGGCTGCGGAGAGGTGGCCAAAAGGAAGGAAGATCAGTTTTAAGGCTGGTTTTGAAGTTGGGGAGAGAGGGAGGGAGGGAGGGAGGGAGGGGAGGGAGGGAGGGAGGGAGGGAGGGAGGGAGGGAGGGAGGGAGGGAGGGAGGGAGGGAGGGAGGGAGGGAGGGAGGGAGGGAGGGGAGGGAGGGAGGGAGGGAGGGAGGGAGGGAGGGAGGGAGGGAGGGAGGGAGGGAGGGAGGGAGGGAGGGGCAAATTTCATTTAGACAATAACATTATGGGGGATAGTATGTAGGA